>OX459101.1:1455000-1847500 GCA_949775045.1 Metridium senile | reverse complement strand
AAAGCACTTGTTAAAGCACTTTACAAGCATAAAATAATGATCAGATGTCAGTCTATTTAAAATTACTAGGGAATTGCTTAGAATTCATTCCGCAGTTTCACTAAGAGATACACTTGTAAACAAGTCAAAGTTACAATAAACGAAATCATAACAATAATAATAATAATATAATAATAATATTAATAATAACTTTTTTAACGTCTCAATCTTCTAGCTGGACACAGTGCGCCCTACTAAGGGGTGGACCATTTGACTTTTGAGGGGGGGGGGGGGGGGGATGATTTTGTCCGTGCAGGAAATTTTTTTTAGCCCGCTGGCATGCGCACGGAATTTATTTTATAGAAAAGCAAAGATTTCAGTGGCAATTTTGGCTTGCAGGAATTTTTCTTTCAAAATCATCCACCCCCCCCCCCCCCCCCCCCCCCCCCACCCCTAATCGGGGAGACTCACTCACACTCACTACCTCTACGTTTTAAAATTTTGCAGACAACTCGGCTCAGATATATTGGTTACAGATATTCGTAAAAAACATACACAGTTTGCTGTTATATAAACTTTAAATTGATATATACTTTGTTTATTTTCATTGTAAAATGACGCACTAAATAATTTTTAACTGAGCGCCCCCCGCGAAGGTAGACCGTATCACGACGCCGTTTTGATATTTTCAAAAGAGACCAGTTTCTGCTAGCCTGCATTGCATCCGGAATTTTCTTCGTAAAGTACGAAGAAAATTCCGGATGTAACGCAGGCTACGTTTCTGCATAATTCAAATTATATATGAAATTAGCCCACGATAAATAGTATTGATATACACTGAAATCACATCAGTAAATAAATGTCTAAAATATAATATATGAAATAAGCCCACGATAAATAGTATTGATATACACTGAAATCACATCAGTAAATAAATGTCTAGAATATAATATATGAAATAAACCCACGATAAATAGTATTGATATACACTGAAATCACATCAGTAAATAAATGTCTAGAATATAATATTAAGCACTTAATGACTGGTCCCGAGGGAAACAGTTAGTTTTGTTTCCCGAGAATCCCAATGTCGTTGTTTTTATCTACTTGGCTGATTAATCTGCTTTCTGGGAATTAGAGGATCGAGTTGGCTCGAGTATAACTGACTGTCTGATATTGACATGTTTTAGAAAACCTCTTTCCGTAAAAACGTTAGAAAATAACAGCTAGCAATTGTATAATGACTTGAGCAAACAATATACCCAAATCCAACGCTGATTTGGAAGAGTAAATCGATGGTGAAGTACGAGAAATCCAAATGAATTCAGGTTCAAATCCAAGATGGCGATTTGCTTGGGCTTCCTGTGGTATTTGCGCATGCTCATGACGTGAGGTGGTCAAAACGCGACATGATACATAGATAGATAGATACATACATACATAGATTGACGAAACTGTAGAACTTAAGCCGGACCGCCTATGGCTAGCCCGACTAATAATAAAACTCATTCATGCGAAAATTACAATAGAAATTTATAAGATAATGCAAGGGTATAAACAGTTTATCATGTATATCCGTGAGATATAAAACTAAACAATATAATTAACATGAAATCAGTGTACTATTTAGCCTTATTAGTTGCATTGCTATATACAATTTTGTCCTTATTTGCACAAATTAGAATAACTGCAGTATATGTATGCAATCATCTTTTGTTTAAGAATCATTCAAATGCATTGGATAAATTCCTAAGGTGTGACGTCGCAAAAGAATTCATTTTTGGCTTTATCAATTTTAGATTTCCAATTTCAATAGAGAATCAAAATGACGTTCACACATCAAATTTGACGAAATTTGTATGTCATACAGCGACATTAATTAAAACAGTAATAATAATGACAATAATAAATTAACTAAACATTTTATCATCAATCGGCAATAAGCTTTGTCAGCCCACATAGTAACAAAGCATTGGCGTCAGCCCTCCCTTTCATTGTGAACTTGAAACTTGATCGAAATGAACAAATAGAGATAACATTATTATTATAAACTTATATTATATGCCTTCAGATGTAAATCATCAATAGCAGCTATGTAATCTTGAAAAATATTGTAACAACTTGAACTAACGTGGGCATTTTTTAAATGATATAAGATGTTCGCGTCCAATCGGTAGGGGGTGCAACTCGCTATTGTAATTAATTCCCATACAAAACACGGTTCAAGATAGTATACTAAACCATATTTCATGTCTTGTACTTTCTTTCTGATTTCCTTGAGCAACCCTCGTACGTTGAGTATCTCATTCTCCTCAATACTATAGGAATGTATACTATGAACCATTCCGGTCTCGGGATAAAGCTTTACAAATGTAGGGCTCTTCCTTAGCTTTTATCGATAAAGTTAATAGAAGTAGCTGTATTCAATATTAAGGATTTTATAAATATTAATATATAGAAATGGCTATAATATTTTGTTCTATTATATATGGTTGACCGTCTGATATTTCGTAAGTTAAAAACCGGATGCACACATTGAGGGTCGTAGGCTAGGAAACTGTAAATGGTTAATGCGTTTCCCTCCTTAATTAAATAAAGAATATTCCACGGTATGTCACTCGAAACCGTTCTATAAACAGTATGTTCTCTTACCTCTTAACTGTTCCTCCAATCTAGAAGAATGATCGAGAAAGTCAAAATATATCTCAGACACTATAAATCATAGTTTATAGAGGGGACTGGTTATGAAGCCTTTTGTTGTATGTTTTTGTACACTTTTTTTCAAGCGTGACACTGCACAACGCAATTGTTTTAGCCATATTGGCCATTATTTTGGCTGTTGCTTCAAAATACTCAAAGATTTAGAACAAATATGACAATATTCCTTACAATAATCTCAT
Source organism: Metridium senile (assembly GCA_949775045.1). NCBI lineage: Eukaryota > Metazoa > Cnidaria > Anthozoa > Actiniaria > Metridiidae > Metridium > Metridium senile. The sequence goes on along the minus strand of OX459101.1, from coordinate 1,844,621 downwards.
AGAAAATGTTTATGTTGACTCATTTTGCAATTTTGATTGGCCATAAAGAAAAAGTTGTGCATGGTCGAGACCGGTTCAACTTCGAAATGCAAACAAAGAAGTACAACAAAAGGTTTCATAACCAGTCCCCTCTATAAACTATGTATAAATCCAGTCGCGCGTTTAATAAAATATATAATTATACATGCAATGCGTGAGACCTTTTAACGGTTCACGTCCACAACCTCAGCAGCTCAACCCGTTCCGACATGGTAACAAATCGTTAATACAATTGTTTGTTATCACCGATTATAGCTGCAAATAGGCCCTCACAAATGACTTTATGATGTTAAACAATTATATTGACTGAATCAAACATAGCTGATTTACCACTTACCCATACACCCTAGCGGTCCTAGCTTCTATGATCTATGGTTTTGAACCTGACAATGACCTACAATAGACTGTATCGTTAATGACTAATGACAACTAAAGGACCGGTCATTATTTATCGCTTGGGGGGAGGGGGGGAGGGGGGAGGATTTTAGTTCGGACACAGTGAAACTTAGCAGATCCCCCCTTCATCAGTATATACATTGCAGTGGTCCCCCCTCCTACCTACGGATAATTTCAGTTATTTTGTCGAGTATTTAATATGTAAATGAGCTGTCACCTCGATATCTGAGGCAAGCGCACGCGGGTAGCTTCACGGCTCATTGACTGGGATACGATTCTCGTTGAAAAAAAGCACTAATGAGCAGAAATTGACAAAATAGGTCAACTATCTTTTAGTGCGAAATTGCGTAGCCGCTAAAACGAAATTCAATACTTCTTGCACGTAGTTATATCACATGGAACCGGTATATGTATTACAATAGTTATAAAAGATTAGCAATCTTAGCAGATCCCCCCTTGATCAGTATATACATTGCAGTGATCCCCCCTCCTACCTACGGATAATTTCAGAGATCCCCCCTCCTAGATAAGTACCTATATTTTTGATACCTTAATTACTTTGATACAGTACTTACAGTCTGTGTAATGCTTGAATGCATCTGAAATGCTTGAAATGTCATGTGTTCAATCTATGTATATATTCACTTCATATAGTTTTTAGTTCCTTAAAGTCACGTGACCAAAAATAGGTATTTTCGTGCATTTCAAATTGTTACAAACAAAGATCCAGTACTCCCCTAAACGAAAGAAAGCCCACGATATTATTAAAGAAACTAAAAATGCACTTATTAGCACCAAGCCTTAATTAGGCTGCGAGCAGTCCCTACTTTTCCCTCCGGATTCAGAAACTTTTAACTTTAATAAAACGAGCGAGCGGTAAAACGAGCGTCCGTGTTGTTTTCAAATGCTCATTTTTCTCTCGTTTTCCTCGGAATCTGGAGGGAAAAGAAGGAACTGTTCGCAGTCTAAGCCTTTATATACTTGAGTGGCTTTTGCATATTATAGACTGGTCCCGAGGGTGTGGGGTACTTAGTGAGTGAAAGTTTCGGGCATGCTATACCTATTAACCGCACGCGCACCTCTTACACGCACCCCGAACCTTTTTACCTGCCGGCCTTTTCACCCACACCCTCACCTTTTTCCCGAGTTGGACTTTTGGTCGCGGGTCGCGGGTAAAAAGTGCGGGTGCGGGTATTTAAAATTACTAAAATATATAATATATGGTATTTATTTATTTATTGATTTATTGAAAAATATACAAAGTATAGTGGAACCCCGTTAATCCGGCCACCGAAGAGACAGCCCAAAATGGCCGTATTAACGGGGTTGCCGTATTAAGCGGGTAAATTTTATAGAAAATGTATGGGCATGCATTTCGTCGGGACCTAAAAAACTGGCCGCAATAACGGGGTGGTCGTATTATGCAGGTGGCCGTAAGGCGGGGTTCCACTGTATACAAATGTGTTTTAACAAAGACATCGTCGATATCTAATTTAGATGTGATATGTTCACATATAAAAACGTTAACTAAGAAACATTTCAGGTAAATTAATTAAATCTGCATGATATACACCTAATTGCAATAACATTGCCATAGAGTACAAACACTAAAAGTGTGCAATACTTTGCACTATTTACCACTAAATAGTGTTGATTAAACAATAGAGAACAATAGAATTAGCATAATTTAGCAGTATTTAGTGGTATTTATGCTGCACACTTTAAATGTTTGTACTCTATAAAAAAGAAAATTACAAAATAGGAATAAATTAAAAGGCAAAAGAAGAAGTTCAGCTTGAGTAATCTGCTTTTGTCTTTTAACTAATTCCTATTTGTAATTTTCTTTTTTATATGACAATGTTATTGCAATTAGGTGTAAGTGGTGATAAATTGATAAAAAGCAAGAACTTACCGACTTCACGTAGAAGTATTTGATGTTAACTATTGTTGATATGAAGCGAATCGGCAACAAAAAGGTACCTATTGGCAACTGCTATTTGCAGTGTATGTTTCAGAAATAGGCTTCTGGAAACGTGAAACTTTGTCAACGCAAGACAAACTATCTAAGCAGCAAAGCTTCCCCGCACCTTTTACACGCACCCCCGCTCCTTTTACACGCATCCCCGCTCCTTTTACAAGCACCCCCGCTCTTTTTACACGCACTCCCGCTCTTTTTATACGCACCCCCGCACCTTTTACCCGAATCTTCTTGCCCACACCCTTTACACGCGACATGCGACCAACAGTCAAACCCAGTAAAGATCGACACTGTGCTTTCTATGTCGTGTCGTATCCTGCCGTATTGTGTCGTTTCCTGTCGTATTGTGTCGTATCCTGTCGTATTGTGTCGTGTTCTGTCGTGTCGTGTTCTGTTGTGTCGTGTCCTGTCGTATTGTGTCGTGTCGTATACTATCATATCCTGTCGTGTTGTGTTGTGTCGTGTCGTGTCGTGTCGGGTTGTGTTTGTGTTGTGTCCTGTCGTATTGTGTCGTGTCCTGTCGGGTTGTGTCTGTGTTGTGTCGTGTTGGGTTGTGTCTGTGTTGTGCCGTGTCGTGTCGGGTTGTGTCTGTGTTGTGTCGTGCTGTGTCGTGTTGTGTCGTGTCGTGTCGTGTCGTGTCGGATTGTGTCGTGTCGTGTCGGGTTGTGTGTGTGTTGTGTCGTGCTGTGTCGTGCTGTGTCGTGTCGTGTCGTGTCTTGTTGTGTCGAGTTAACGTCACAAATAATTGAAAGTACAACATTTTGTGAAAGTGTAAAATTTTAATATAGTTATCTGTGCTTATCATATCGGTGTATTTCATATTTGAATTAATAATTAAGTCTTATTACTATCGAAATGACAAGAATAATAATTGACGTGCCTAAAACCAAACATCTTTTTCCAATAAATGAAAGAGTAACTTCTTCATCTTCCGTGTCGTTTCTTTCTTCACTACAGGGTTTTACAGCTTTACCCTCGATGTCACTGTTTGTATTTTTGTCTTCGTTCTCGACTCGTTCACTCTCCTCGTCTTCTTTCGTGTCAAAATCATCACTTGTTTTCACAGGCATGTACTCGGAAGAAGTTTTCATTTTAATGTTTCCCGTTGTGGTTTTTGGCTTCTTTTCTTTAGACATTTCTTCGAAGTCAACTTTCCACCAAAACAGCACGGAAAACATGAGAAATTGGACAAGGAAACCAACGGCCAAACCACACCACAAGAATGAAATGTCCTTGAAATATAAAGCTAGTGATATACCCAACGGAAGACCTATAATATAACTAGATATTAAGTAAATCACAGATGAGTACATCTGTAGCCGAAATGATAGACACATGATAAAAAACACTGTTGTAATCGATTCGAGTAGATACGAAAACGCTGTGAAAGGTACGACTTTACTAATAAGACTGACCACTGCAAGATCATTGGTGAAAATATGTCCAACAACATCTTTCATGGCTATAAAACACACTGCAAATAAGACCGATACTAAAAGGTTAAACACGCAGCCGACTATTGCTGTTGTTTTCGCCTCGTTGCGGTTGCCTTCTCCAAAACATTTCGCGATATTGATGTTCATGGGCATCCCCACCGCAAAAGGAAGTGTTAGGAGTGCCTTGGTGATACTAAAAAGCGCTGTCTGTGCAGCTACTTCTACCTCACCGATCGTTCCAACTGAGATTAACGCAACCTCATGTATCGTTGACTTTAGCAAAAAGTTAAATGCTCCTGGCACAGCGAGGGTTAGATAGCTTCTCCAGTCCAGGAAGCATTTCTTGGTCAGGCCTGGCCATGTTTCCTGGTAAATACCGCTAATTAATATATATACGAATAAGAAGACTACCATTAACCCGTAGCACAAGTCACTACCTAGGGCAATGCCCGTTAATCCTAACTTAAACAAATAGACGAAGAAGAAGTTCAAGGGGACTAGGAGGACTACCCCAATAAACGCGACAATAAATGATGGTATAACACTGCGAAGTACTATAAGATACGCTCTTAGTAACCTAAACAGAAAAATACCCAACATAGAAGGTATATACATTAACAAGTACAGTTCAGAAAGAGCAGCAACATCTGGAGGGATCCCAATGGCTTGTAGCAGAGCACCAACGTGAATCCATAATGCAGTCACCAAAATGCACAGGAACCCCGCAAATAGAAACGCCTTCTGCAACAGGACACCGATGTTCTGGTAGTTTCCAGCACCGTGAGCTCTCCCTGCAAATGTTTCAAATGAAGCGGCTAGTCCACTGCCCAAGCCTGTAGCAGTGACGGCCAGTAGTCCATATGAGATACCGACGGCGCCTAGCTCCTTCGTACCAACTCGCCCACCAAATGCTACGTTGATGGGACCAATAAACCGTCGTGTTACTAGAGACAGAAACAGTGGCCAGACCAACTGGAAAAGGCTTTTGAAGGTCGATATAGGGAACAACTGCAGCCATGATGACAAGCGTTCTTTGAGTGATGCCATGTTATAGGTATTGTTGCTGACACCTTGAATACATAAAAACAAATCGCATTAGAAAAGTTTTGATTTTCAACCAACCGAACAACCAATCAATCAAATTAATCAATCAGTCAGTCAGTCAGTCAGTCAGTCAGTCAGTCAGTCAGTCAGTCAGTCAGTCAGTCAGTCAGTCAGTCAGTCAGTCAGTCAGTCAGTCAGTCTATTCTTGGCTTTCACGTGACGTCATCAATATTTTGAAAATGGAGATGTAGCAGTATTATAATTATATATATCAATGACGTATCAACTGCAAGTAACAGAAAGATGTGTCCTAAATGCACTGAGAAAAGAACGAAAACGCTCAGATATTTATGTAGTTCTGTATGGTAGCATGATATTTGAACTTCAGGCAAGTTTGATCACAGGTACGTAGCCAAAAGATGTAAGATGTAAGGCTGGGGGAAAGTAACACCACCTGAACGAAATCGCCTGAAACTAACTCAAAGGATTATAGAGATCAACAAGAAGACACTGTAAGAGTTTTGTTGAATTTTATTAAATTTTAAGGCAAAAAATCGAAGGTTCAAAAGTACCCATATATCCTTTAGTAAATCAACACTAACAGTGAGCTTGGGCTACCTGTGGTTTGATATGATCGATCAAGTGCTAACTGACGTACAATGTATATACCTATTTCAATTAACGTTGTCCATCTGGAATGATTGATCTGAGACCGATAGGAATTGTGGGAGCTCATTAAACTGCAAATGCACTATTATAATCACGCTTGAATATTAATGTTTACTTCTCAAATACTGTTATCTGTAATTCAGCACCATTCAAGTGTGATTAAAACAATGTATTTGAAATTTAATGAACTCCCGCAATTCCTATCGGTCTCAGATCAACCATTTCAAATGGACAACGTTAATTGAAATAGGTGTATTCCACTCTTCCAGTATTTGTACTCTAGTGGGTGTGAGTCTGTTATTTGCTATTATTCCCTGGCTAAAGAGACTTGGTATCGACGCAACGCGATATGCCAAACTTGAAAAACTATAACAGTATCAATAACAATTTCATTCGCGCGCCAAAAACACAACATTTAAGCGCCAAAAGACTATCCCGCCTAAATTACTGATCCTTGTTATTACACACAGCGGGTTGTACAGCAGTTCACAAATGCGGGGGAAACTCATTTACAGAACATTCAGTGTTTTCTGGCATTTTTTAACCACTTAACGAAATACAATACTTATAAACCAAAACGTGATAGAGATTTTCAAACGGAAAAGACTTTTTGTGTGTAATCCTTGTACGAATTTTCCATCTTGAAATCAATGGACCAAAACCAAACATTATCTCCAAGCGCGCGTCTACTATTGAATTACTTTTTACTTTGTATTTGAAACTAAAAATATTATTTCGTTGAACCTAACAACTTTACACTCTTTATATTAACTATCCGGTATGTCTCTTTTAATAAATCCATATACCCTGGGGTAGTATTTTGATGTCACATGACCATTTGGAGCGCCCCAAATGGTCACATGAGTTAACCGAAATTCAAAACACGATTGATAGTTTTTTTGGCGGTGCTAACAGTTGAGTAATTTTGGTAGTAAGCCTGGTTCCCATAAAATCGCTACGATCGCCAGGATCGATGTGATGGCGCTTTGGTTTTGTGAAATAATAAAAATATCACTGCTGACTAATGGTTAAAGCTTAAATTTGACGAAATAAACCTAAACATAAAAAATCAATGTCGATTTTGTTTAATCACAAAGAACTCTGAGCTATATTCTGATGGTCAAACATGATTTTCGACGATCGCAGCGATCGTATGGAAACCAGGCTTTAGAGACAATTCAATCAAGAAATTTACTGAATTGTTCCTTAGTTTATTTGTGCACACCACGCTATACAGATACCAAATATAATACGTATAATCAAGAGTCATTTATGCTACCTTGGTATAATTTGATATCTCAAAATCATTAAACCGCGCGGTTACAAACGACGGTTTTTCAACTAAATGTACTAAAAGGCCAAATATAATTGTACAAGAACAGTATTACAAGTTTTCAAGCTAAAACAAAGTTTTTATATTCTAAATTAAATACTTTTAACGTACCTTACAATCGGTTCGTCGATGAAACGCTGTTCTGTGTGAATGCCATGGTTTCTGCTGAATCAGGAACTTGAACTAAAATCCCTCCTTCGTCAATATTTCGCGGGACGTAAGATGAATCTTAAACTACCATCTACCAATGCAGTTTCTATGCAGTTTCTAAGCCTGCAATTGTGAGATTTGGTGTATTTTTCGTAGCATTTATATCTCGAGTGTTCCGTGGTCGGACCACAGCGTAACAACGATCCTGTAGAATTACTCGACATTCTAAAACTATCAAAGCGTAAAGATCGACTCGTAAACAAAACAAGGCAACGCGAAAAGAAAGAGATAAAAAAAACCCTACTTCTCTATTAAAACTTTCGTTATAAGAACGAAATTAAACTTTTAAAACTTTTTGCAGTTCAAATACAATATATCATGATTAAGAAAACTTTCATTTGGGATCAGTTTTAGTTTTTGAAAAGCCCGTGTGCTTTGAGTATAAACAAGTGATATTTTTATCACCAAAAACCTCACATTCGTTTACCAAATTTATGTGATATGACGGAATTTTCTGATGGATTATTTTTAGCAAATAATATGTAATTTTATATGTAATTTTGGTCCCTAAATCGTATCCCCTTGGGACTCAGTCTAATAGATTAAATTGTACTTTTTCAAGCGTAAAAAACGACTCGTACATGCAAACAAAGCCAGAATTATTCTGGACCAAATATAACAATTACTCATGTTGCATATTTGTTGGTGGATTAAAGTATGGTAAGCAAATGTGGTATGCGCAAGATTTGCATTATTTTCTTTATGTTTCTTCCATATTTGCAACGAGCGAAAATGAGTGAATCTAACTACAAGAATATTAAAGCGTACAAAAAGTACAACTCGACGGCAGATACTGAACACAGAAATATATACAATTGAGTCGACCATTCTAAGAGATCTATTCAAGAATTGATATATTTTTATAATAATTGTTATATTTTAATATGTTTTAAAAAAAATATTTTGGTTTCTACTTTAACTAATTGAGAAAGTTGTCAAGTTAGCAGCTAAAGCGTGGTTTACATTAATATTCGCATCCATGCTCAGTTAATCAAGTGCGATCGAGTAGTATTATATGAAAACAGTCCTACGATCGTGGGAGGTCGGGTGAGATCGATTGCGATCATATGTAAACAGTTCACACAGTTATAAAGATTATATTTAATATGAAATAGATAGAAATAGAGGGCTCTAAGTCGATACCGAACAGGATATTCATGAAGTAAATTATTGAACATGACTGTCTATTTAATAATAGAACTGAGAAGGAATTTCAAGAACAAGATTAAACGTATAAAACTTGAAAGAAAGTTGGTCAAGGCTTTGTAATATTACTTTAATGTTTTGTGATGATTTATCAAACATTCCGCTGGATAATTAAAGTATCACGGACTCAGAGTTCAGCGTCATGTGCGATTATATGGAAACAGCTAGTGTGCGACCGTGTGAGATACTACGATTGATTGATTTTCACTTCAGTTGGCTGCGAGTGGGTGCGATCATATCATATGGAATCCAATATATCTCACAAGTTTTCTCATTAAATTGTTTAATTCAAGGACTGTATCTGCACGAAATAAGGAGTTATTTAAACACGCCTGATTTCATCATGCACATGGTCTACTGATTCGAGTGATATTGGCCCTTAATTATACTTGTTGAATGTGCATATAATCAGTCAGACGACTTAGTTTCTTCTCAAATTGGGTTTATGTACGATACCTAGCGGTTAAACTAGTGTGGACTGCGTCGGTGATTCTGGGAAACAATTCGGATAAAAGTACGACAACTATAGAGTAAACATTTGAAAACAAAAAAACAATTTTGCTATGTTAGTAAATGAGTAGATATGTCAGTTACTGATAATGTTACTACGGCTTGTACCATTCCGGGTTTGGTTTCCTGTTTTTGAGATATTCCAAGATTTTTGGTTCGTTCAGGACTCGGTTGTAGTGATCGACAAGCAAAGGATGTTTCTTAATCAGTTCAGGGACCTCGAGAGAATCTCCAACAAGATTGAGAAAAGAAAAAACGTAGACATCGGCATACGTTATCTGAAACAAACATTGACATCATCAGAAACAGCATTATCATCATCATAAGCATTATTACAACTATTAGCACCATCTTCAGCATTATTACAACTATCATCATCATCATCATTAATACACAACCATTATCAGAATCACCATTATAATTAGATATATAGATTCCTTTATTTAAACAGGGTAGCTCTTTCAGTATTTACAAAATGTAATAACTGTTATCAATAGAGGCCCTACAAAAAATACACTAGGAAAAATAATACTAAAAACTAATTAAATGCAATATTAAAAGATTAAATAGATTAATAAGATAAACATTAAAAGTTGTGCTAAGATAAATACTATAATTATCATCATCATCATCATCACAACCATTATCACCATCATCAGCATTATCATCATCATCAGCATTATCATCATCATCAGTCATCACAACCATTATCAACATCATCAGCATTATCATTATCATCACAACACATTGTAATGTTATCAACCTTTTCTCCTACAAAGTAGTTTTTGCCGCCATTGTTTTGCTGAAGAAGTTTATTAAAGAACTCCATCTGCTGTGGTAGTTTCTCGTCGTACAAAGAAGCCTTCGTCTTGGCCTGTAGAACATCAAACATTAAATCCATGAGACATCATGACCATGAAAGAAACATTTTTAAAACAAAATCATTAGCACAATAAACATCTTCATTACCTTACGCTCTGCATCTTGCTCAAAGAACAATTGTCCAAATTGATCTTCAATATCTTTGACAGCATCCACCAACATGTCAGCTCGGGCTTTATCGTAGTTACTGTTTGGAGAAAATCCTGAAATGGGTGAAATGAATTGAGTTGTTAGAGAGTGAAATTTAAGAGCGAAGTTTATGTAATTTAGATCATTTAAGGCCGCTACAACTAAGCATGAGTAAATGAATGAATAGATAGAATAATGGATTAATGAATGAATAGAAGGCAGGCAGGCAGGCAGGCAGGCAGGTAGGCAGGCAGGCAGGAAGGAAGGAAGGAAGGAAGGAAGGAAGGAAGGAAGGAAGGAAGGAAGGAAGGAAGGAAGGAAGGAAGGAAGGAAGAAGGAATGAATGAATGAATGAATAAAAGAATATAGCGGTAAGTGAATGTACGGTTGGATAAAACAAACAAACAAAAAGTACACACCAAGTTCGTTGGCTAAAAACCTGAATACTACTGTCGACTGACAGATAGTTTTACCATCGCCAAGCTCCAGTACAGGTAGTTGACCGAAAGGACATCGACCACCTTAAATATAGAAACACCATGTCAGCTTCAACACCATGTTAGCTTCATCAACATATTAGCATTTTACAACAAGTCAACTTTTATTAACAATATGCCAGCTTCAACAGCGACATCTCAGTTAACACTTCAACATAAAGAACTATAATAGACATAGATTCACAAGTACTGAGATTTATCTATAAAATTGCAGTGGAGTAAAAATCGTTCGGTTTAAGTCACATCCAGAGACGCGAACGATGAAATTTCACTAGTTGAAAAACATCGTTCCCGGCATATCTGATTGGACGAAAGATTTCTTTTCTATTAAAAAATGATCGTACGGGAATCTACCTCACTGGCGCGAAAACTGTCAAGCCGCCTTTGGTTAAAATATCGGGATGGTTTGTTGACAACGATTCGACTGTGCGGGCATTTCCAGCCAAGGACATATGATATTTTTCTCATGTATCTGTATTTCACTTATACACCGAACGTATTTAAATTCATTATAAAATAAACAAATTAAAAAAATCGTACGCGCTCACTAACCATGAAGTAATCTCTATTTATTTTGGAATACTTTTAAGACTTTTAAAAAGCCTCTACGATAAAAACATATCAACGTATGTGTGGTTTTTAGTTGTTTATTAGATGAAAACTCGCTAATTAATTTATTTTTTTATAAGTTGAAAAAGTCGCTAATTTTTATAAGTTAAACGTCAAGAGCATGGGCTACCTGTGGCTAGAGGGAAGTTACTGAAGCGATGAACATGATTACGTCACACACGAGATAGCGTTGCGTGACGAGGCTAATAGAAGTTGAAAAAAGCCGCTGTCAGTGTGTTATTGATCTTTGCAAGACAGATAGCAAATTACTGTGCAGCATATTAAAGAATAAATTGAAAATTATGACTATTTTGTAAGTAAGTCTGTTTTGTAAGTCTAATTGGTAACTAATACGTGCCCAATAAAGCTGTTAAAACAAAACAAAAACAAAATTCTAAGCAATACTTATATACATGCAATAATTATTACATCAAAAATTAAAATTCACACTTAAAGTTAATAATTAATCACAAATCGTCCGATTTACAAACGCCAAACCAAGTAAAAAATAACCTCTGGTACCCAGAGTACTGCAAGTTGCAAGTTAAACAACTCTATAATCGTTGTATCCACCCCGCTAGCAGAGGAAATAGCTGAGCACGGTACATTGTATAATTGTGTTGCTTACTTGTTTTCATGGCGGGCCATTCGTCGGGGTTCAGTCGTACTTCGGTGTAAGGAGCACCAGCTAATGCAAGCAGAACTCTTGAACACTCAGCCCTCCCTCTGATATCAAAGTATACAAGATTGTACGAAGACATGGTGATATATCACAGCAAGAACTAGAACAAACCGAATCGAACGAATGTCAATAGTTCAAAGTCTTGATCGAAATTGGTCACGTGGTAACCACAGGTAGCCCAAACTATCTGTGCTCTCAAATAAGCCTTCTATAAGAGCCGATATATGGCGATCTTAATACTAGATATACAAAATATGCTTAAATGATAAAAATAAACTGTCTCGCTCGTGTCTTGTGTTGTATTGTTACCATCTCTACTTCGCAATTGCAGCTTAATATAAATCTAGTAGACTTGCATTCTCTCCCTTATTGTCAACCATTCAGAGGACCGAGCTATTGGTTAATTAAAATAGCTACTTTTTTAAAATAGTTTTTAAATATTTTGCATATAATTAGTTGTGTCTTACAGATTTTTTTTATTTAAATACATATAAAAAGAGGGGGGGGGGGGGAACTACTAACTAGTAAATAGGTATTGAAATAACAACAAAAACACACACACACACAAATAAACAAACAAACAAAAAATTACAGTGCCTTGTTTTAATTAAATATCCATTTAGTTTTCCATTATCCATTTGTATAAGACTTTAGTCTTATACATAATGTTAAAACAGGTACCAGTCCGCGTTTGGTTTCCTGCTTTTGAGATATTCCAATATTTTTGGTTCGTTCATGACTCGGTTGTAGTGATCGACAAGCAAAGGATGTTTCTTGATCAGTTCAGGGACCTCTAACGCACCATTAACAAAATAGCCATTGACTAAACAAAAAAAGTTGACATCGGCATACGTTATCTGAAACAAACATCGAAATCATCAGAAAAATCATCAGAAACAGCATCATCATCATCATCATCATCATCATCATCATCATCATCATCATCATCATCATCATCATGACAACTAATATCACCATCATAAGCTTTATCAAAATCACAGTCACAATCACAATCACAATCGTAATCACAGTCACAATGACATTCACAATGATAATATAATCACAATATATTGCAATGTTATCAACCTTTTCTCCTACAAAGTAGCCTTTGCCGCCATTGTTTTGCTGAAGAAGTTTATCAAAGAACTCAATCTGCTGTGGGAATTTCTCGTCGTACAAAGAAGACTTCATCTTGGCCTATAGAACATCAAACAATAAATCCATGACACATGATGACCATGAAAGAAGTATTTTTGAAACAAAATCATTACTTTACGCTCTGCATCTTGCTCCCAGAACATTTGTCCTAATTGATCTTCTAGATCTTTGACAGCATCAACCAACATGTCAGCTCGAGCTTTATCGTAGTTACTGGTTGGAGAAAGTCCTGATCGAAATGGGTGAAATGAATTGAGTTGTTAGAGAGTGGAATCGGAATCAACTCACAGCGTCTGCGCATGCGCAGGAGGCAACTACAACTGAGCATGAGTAAATGAATGAATAGATAAAATAATGAATGGATGAATGAATGGATAAAATAATGAATGAATGAATGAATGGATAAAATAATGAATGAATGAATGAATGAATGAATGAATGAATGAATGAAGAAAAGAATAAACGAGTGAATAAATGAATATAGGGAATGTACGGTTGGATAAAACAAACAAACAATAAGTACACACCAAGTTCGTTGGCTAAAAACCTGAATACTACAGTCGACTGACAGATAGTTTTACCATCACCAAGCTCCAGTAAAGGTAGTTGACCGAAAGGACATCGACCACCTTAAAAATAGAAACAACATGCAAATAAAGTAAAAAAACAAATAAAGTGTTTTATTATTATATTATTATTATTATAACATGTCAGCTGCAACAATAAGTTAACTTCATCAACATGTCAGCATCAAAAACAACATGTTTGCTTCAACACAATGTCAGTTTCAACATGCCAGCTACAATACTATGTCAGTTTCAACATGTCAGCTTCAACACTATATGTCAGTTTCAATATGTCAGCTTCAACACCATGTCAGTTTCAACATGTGAGCTTCGACACCATGCATATGTCAGTTTCAACATGTCAGCTTCAACACCTTGTCAGCTTCAACAGCAACATGCCTTGTTAATTAACAATTCGCTGCACAGACTCGTGCGGTATAAAACCGCTGACCGATTAGCTCAGTGGATAGAGATTCGGATTAATGTGCAGAAGGTCTGGGTTCAAACCCCGGCCGGACCATTACATGTACTCAGGCCTACTCAGGGTCTTTAAATAATTGAGAAGAAGTTGCTGCCTTTTTTTCTTAAAAATCTACAAATGGTTAGAACTTCACATCCACTCGGATAGCGACGTAAAATGGAGGTCCCGTCTCTCAAAAAAAAAAAACTTAACAGCATTGAGGGACGTAAAAGAACTCCGTGTTCAGACATGGGTTGTATGGTGGCAGTTTAATGCGTCACACACGAGGTAGCGTTGCGTGACGAGGCCAAACAAAGCTGCCAATCAATAGGAGTTGAATAAAGCCGCTGTTGGCAGTCACATAATGGATATTCAAATGTATTACCTTTCATATAATACCTTTGCTTTAATATATTTGAATAACCATTATGTGACTGCCTACACGAAGTAGCTACCTGCTAGACAGTTATCAAATTAGTGTTGACTCATGATCGATGATCCATGCATCATCAATAGCAAATTAATGACTATTCTAAGCATTACTTAGATGCAATGATTATTACATCAAAAATTGAAATTCGCATTTAAAGTTAATGATTAATCACAAACCGTCAGATTTACATACGTCAAAGCAAGTAGAAAATATCCTCCGGTACCCGGGTTACTGCAAGTTGCAAGTTACTATTATCATTGTTGTATAACTATGTTCGAAACTATGTTGCTTACTTGTTTTCATAGCGGGCCATTCGTCGGGATTCACTCGTACTTCGGTGTAAGGAGTATACAAGTAGTAGACAAAGTATACAAGATTGTACGTAGACATGGTGATATATCACAGCAAGAGCTAGAACAAACCGAATCGAACGAATGATCAACAGTCGAAGCCCTGATCGATATTGGTCAAGTACCGTGATGACCACAGGTAGCCCAATCTATCTGTGCTCTCACATAAACCTTCTATCGCGATCTTAATAATATACAAAATTTGATTAAATGATAAAAATAAGCGTTCTCACTTGTGTCTTATGTCTAAAAATGTACGATAACTAGAGTTTATCCTAGGGTTTATTAATTTTGGCTAATTTTACAATATTAAATACATATATTAATTTTACAGTTTTACATATAGATTACAAATACACATATATATATAAATACAACAAGAGTATGTAGCATGTAGCTTAAATAAAGAAAACAGTTCAAATAAAAAAAATAAAAAAAACCCCGAAATATAAAGAGAAGAAATATATAGAAAAAGTATGGTAATACGCGTTTGGTTTCTTGGTTTTGAGATATTCCAGTGTGGACTGCGTCGGTGATTCTGGGAAACAATTCAGATAAAAGTACGACAACTATAGAGTAAACATTTGAAAACAAAAACCAATTTTGCTATGTTAACGTTAGTAAATGAGTAGATATGTCAGTTACTGACTTAAGTATATAATGTTTTTACGGCCGGTACCAGTCCGGGTTTGGTTTCCTGTTTTTGAGATATTCCAAGATTTTTGGTTCGTTCATGACTCGGTTGTAGTGATCAACGAGCAAAGGATGTTTATTGATCAGTTCAGGGACCTCGAGAGCACCATTCACAAAATAGCCATTGACAAAACAAAAAAAGTTGACATCGGCATACGTTATCTGAAACAAACATCGGTATCATCAGAAACAGCATTATCATTATCATCATCATCATCACAACTATTACCACCATCATAAGCATCATCATAATCACAGTCACAATCACAATTACACTGACGACACTCACATAATATAGTCACAATGACATTCACAATGATAATTTATATCATATGAATTGTAATGTTATCAACCTTTTCTCCTACAAAGTAGCCTTTGCCGCCATTGTTTTTCTGAAGAAGTTTATCAAAAAACTCCATCTGCTGTGGTAGTTTCTCGTCGTGCAAAGAAGACTTCATCTTGGCCTGTAAAACATCAAACATAAAATCCATGAGACATTATGACCATGAAAAAAGTGGTAATCCAAAGTTGTACAAACATCTTCATTACCTTACGCTCTGCATCTTTTTCCCAGTACATTTGTCCTAATTGATCTTCTAGATCTTTGACAGCATCAACCAACATGTCAGCTCGAGCTTTATCGTAGTTACTGGTTGGAGAAAGTCCTGAAATGGGTGAAATGAATTGAGTTGTTAGAGAGTGGAATCGGAAGCACCTCACAGCGGCTGCGCAGGAGGCAACTACAACTGAGCATGAGTAAATGAATGAATGGATAAAATAATGAATGAATGAATGAATGAATCAACAAATGAATGAATGAATGAATGAATGGATGGATGGATGAATGAAGAAAAGAATTAATGAATAAAAAGGTGGGATAAAACAAACAAACAATAAGTACACACCAAGTTCGTTGGCTAAAAACCTGAATACTACTGTCGACTGACAGATAGTTTTACCATCACCAAGCTCCAGTAAAGGTAGTTGACCGAAAGGACATCGACCACCTTAAAAATAGAAACAACATGTCAGCTGCAATATCATGTCAGCTTCAGCAATAAGTTAACTTCATCAACATGTCAGCATCAAAAACAACATGTTTGCTTCAACACCATGTCAGTTTCAACATGTCAGCTTCGTACGTCACCATGTCAGTTTCAACACCATGTCAGTTTCAACATGTCAGCTTCGTCACCATGTCAATGGTTTCAACACCATGTCAGTTTCAACATGTCAGCTTCGTCACCATGTCAGTTTCAACACCATGTCAGTTTCAACATGTCAGCTTCGTCACCATTTATGCAAATTTCAAAAAACGAGTTTAATTTGTTTGTGTCAAGATACTGGTACTGTCACGAAACTGGGCATACCCGGGGCAACATACTGTACTTTAGATGTAACTAGACGCTCTTTTGAGCGTGAAGTCGGGCTAGTTGAGGATTATGCAGTTTAGTCTATTAGCCCAGTAGGAGTGGAGGGACCCAGTTTTTGACAGCTAGAGATAACTGGAGCTATAACACTGATGCCCCTTGGATATACTCTGAAGATATTAATAATCTTAATGAATACTCCAGTTTTGAGATCTCTTTTACTCAGTGTTAGCCTCAATTGTGTTTAAAATATGCAGAAATTTAGATAAAACTCGTGAGATTTCGATATATTTTTATTGTCTTCTATGCTCACAAATCTCTTTCATTTGCACGGACTGTTACTGAACAAAAGAATATATTACATGGTTTTGAGGCTAACACTGAGTAAAAGAGATCTCGAAACTGGAGTATTAATCTTAATTGTCTGTTCAAGACAAATTTGTAAAATGTAGATGAAAAATATTACAGAAACACCGTATTTCATGACTTTAACGCAGTGATCCGTTTGAAATACACTAAAAGAGCATTATAAAGTGAACTGTATAAATGGTACAAATACCTATGATGACTGACGACGTAAAAATATTGTAAAAACAAATCAAAGGCCCCCTATGGCCAACTCGTGGGTCATTGTGGAACATTTTCAAAGCGCTTAGTGTTTAGACCACTTTTAATGTTGACTTTGTAAGTTATATTTAAAGAATCTCACAATTTCATATGAAAATAATGATGTTAGCATATTGAAAAGATATGGCATTGATTTCAAACAAATAAAACTTTATTTATAATAGATTTGAAGTTGATGTAATTCTGAAAACTTTCTATAATAAACGTAAGATATCATTATATATATAATATATGTATAAATCTTAATTGGAAGGCCCACTCCGGGCCTTAAAATCGCCGTAATTTTAGGCGATCTAAAGCGATTTTAGCAAAATGTTCCTGAACTCTAAGGCGATCTTAGTCGATGTTAGGTGATTTTAGCAAAAAGCTCTTAAATTCTTAGGCGGTGTTAGGTGATTTAAGGCGTTCTGAGCGATCTTATGAACCGGAGAAGGCCTATTGTACATGTAGATTAACTATTAAAAAGATTAATTATGTTTTGAAAATATTGATATTTATCAAAAAACGTATAATTATATTAGTTACTTGTTTCTTTGCTTTGGTGGCAGTTCGTATTGGAATAATCCAGCTTTCATGTCGTTGTTTTTATCTACTTGGCTGATTAATCTGCTTTCTGGGAATTAGAGGATCGAGTTGGCTCGAGTATAACTGACTGTCTGATATTGACATGTTTTAGAAAACCTCTTTCCGTAAAAACGTTAGAAAATAACAGCTAGCAATTGTATAATGACTTGAGCAAACAATATACCCAAATCCAACGCTGATTTGGAAGAGTAAATCGATGGTGAAGTACGAGAAATCCAAATGAATTCAGGTTCAAATCCAAGATGGCGATTTGCTTGGGCTTCCTGTGGTATTTGCGCATGCTCATGACGTAAGGTGGTCAAAACGCGACATGATACATAGATAGATACATACATACATACATACATACATACATACATACATACATACATAGATTGACGAAACTGTAGAACTAAAGTCGGACCGCTTATGGCTAGTCCGACTAATAATAAAACTCATTCATGCGAAAATTACAATAGAAATTTACAAGATAATGCAAGGGTGTAAACAGTTTATCATGTATATCCGTGAGATATAAAACTAAACAATATAATTAACATGAAATTGTACTATTTAGCCTTATTAGTTGCATTGCTATATACAATTTTGTCCTTATTTGCACAAATTAGAATAACTGCAGTATATGTATGCAATCATCTTTTGTTTAAGAATCATTCAAATGCATTGGATAAATTCCTAAGGTGTGACGTCGCAAAAGAATTCATTTTTGGCTTTATCAATTTTAGATTTCCAATTTCAATAGAGAATCAAAATGACGTTCACACATCAAATTTGACGAAATTTGTATGTCATACAGCGACATTAATTAAAACAGTAATAATAATGACAATAATAAATTAACTAAACATTTTATCATCAATCGGCAATAAGCTTTGTCAGCCCACATACTAACAAAGCATTGGCGTCAGCCCTCCCTTTCATTGTGAACTTGAAACTTGATCGAAATGAACAAATAGAGTTAACATTATTATTATAAACTTATATTATATGCCTTCAGATGTAAATCATCAATAGCAGCTATGTAATCTTGAAAAATATTGTAACAACTTGAACTAACGTGGGCATTTTTTAAATGATATAAGATGTTCGCGTCCAATCGGTAGGGGGTGCAACTCGCTATTGTAATTAATTCCCATACAAAACACGGTTCAAGATAGTATACTAAACCATATTTCATGTTTTGTACTTTCTTTCTGATTTCCTTGAGCAACCCTCGTACGTTGAGTATCTCATTCTCCTCAATACTATAGGAATGTATACTATGAACCATTCCGGTCTCGGGATAAAGCTTTACAAATGTAGGGCTCTTCCTTAGCTTTTAGCGATCAAGTTAATAGAAGTAGCTGTATTCAATATTAAGGATTTTATAAATATTAATATATGGAAATGGCTATAATATTTTGTTCTATTATATATGGTTGACCGTCTGATATTTCGTAAGTTAAAAACCGAATTCACACATTGAGGGTCGTACGCTAGGAAACTGTAAATGGTTATTGCGTTTCCCTCCTTAATTAAATAAAGAATATTCCACGGTATGTCACTCGAAACCGTTCTATAAACAGTATGTTCTCTTACCTCTTAACTGTTCCTCCAATCTAGAAGAATGATCGAGAAAGTCAAAATATATCTCAGACACTATAAATCATAGTTTATAGAGGGGAATGGTTATGAAGCCTTTTGTTGTATGTTTTTGTACACTTTTTTTCAAGCGTGACCCTGCACAACGCAATTGTTTTAGCCATATTGGCCATTATTTTGGCTGTTGCTTCAAAATACTCAAAGATTTAGAACAAATATGACAATATTCCTTACAATAATCTCATAGAAAAAGTTTATGTTGACTCATTTTGCAATTTTGATTGGCCATAAAGAAAAAGTTGTGCATGGTCGAGACCGGTTCAACTTCGAAATGCAAACAAAGAAGTACAACAAAAGGTTTCATAACCAGTCCCCTCTATAAACTATGTATAAATCCAGTCGCGCGTTTAATAAAATATATAATTATACATGCAATGCGTGAGACCTTTTAACGGTTCACGTCCACAACCTCAGCAGCTCAACCCGTTCCGACATGGTAACAAATCGTTAATACAATTGTTTGTTATCACCGATTATAGCTGCAAATAGGCCCTCACAAATGACTTTATGATGTTAAACAATTATATTGACTGAATCAAACATAGCTGATTTACCACTTACCCATACACCCTAGCGGCCCTAGCTTCTATGATCTATGGTTTTGAACCTGACAATGACCTACAATAGACTGTATCGTTAATGACTAATGACAACTAAAGGACCGGTCATTATTTATCGCTTGGGGGGAGGGGGGGAGGGGGGAGGATTTTAGTTCGGACACAGTGAAACTTAGCAGATCCCCCCTTCATCAGTATATACATTGCAGTGGTCCCCCCTCCTACCTACGGATAATTTCAGTTATTTTGTCGAGTATTTAATATGTAAATGAGCTGTCACCTCGATATCTGAGGCAAGCGCACGCGGGTAGCTTCACGGCTCATTGACTGGGATACGATTCTCGTTGAAAAAAAGCACTAATGAGCAGAAATTGACAAAATAGGTCAACTATCTTTTAGTGCGAAATTGCGTAGCCGCTAAAACGAAATTCAATACTTCTTGCACGTAGTTATATCACATGGAACCGGTATATGTATTACAATAGTTATAAAAGATTAGCAATCTTAGCAGATCCCCCCTTGATCAGTATATACATTGCAGTGATCCCCCCTCCTACCTACGGATAATTTCAGAGATCCCCCCTCCTAGATAAGTACCTATATTTTTGATACCTTAATTACTTTGATACAGTACTTACAGTCTGTGTAATGCTTGAATGCATCTGAAATGCTTGAAATGTCATGTGTTCAATCTATGTATATATTCACTTCATATAGTTTTTAGTTCCTTAAAGTCACGTGACCAAAAATAGGTATTTTCGTGCATTTCAAATTGTTACAAACAAAGATCCAGTACTCCCCTAAACGAAAGAAAGCCCACGATATTATTAAAGAAACTAAAAATGCACTTATTAGCACCAAGCCTTAATTAGGCTGCGAGCAGTCCCTACTTTTCCCTCCGGATTCAGAAACTTTTAACTTTAATAAAACGAGCGAGCGGTAAAACGAGCGGATTGTCGGATTGTGTCGTGTCGTGTCGGGTTGTGTGTGTGTTGTGTCGTGCTGTGTCGTGCTGTGTCGTGTCGTGTCGTGTCTTGTTGTGTCGAGTTAACGTCACAACTAATTGAAAGTACAACATTTTGTGAAAGTGTAAAATTTTAATATAGTTATCTGTGCTTATCATATCGGTGTATTTCATATTTGAATTAATAATTAAGTCTTATTACTATCGAAATGACAAGAATAATAATTGACGTGCCTAAAACCAAACATCTTTTTCCAATAAATGAAAGAGTAACTTCTTCATCTTCTGTGTCGTTTCTTTCTTCACTACAGGGTTTTACTGCTTTACCCTCGATGTCACTGTTACTGTTTGTATTTTTGTCTTCGTTCTCGACTCGTTCACTCTCCTCCTCGTCTCCTTTCGTGTCAAAATCATCACTCGTTTTCACAGGCATGTACTCGGAAGAAGTTTTCATTTTAATGTTTCCCGTTGTGGTTTTTGGCTTCTTTTCTTTAGACATTTCTTCGAAGTCAACTTTCCACCAAAACAGCACGGAAAACATGAGAAATTGGACAAGGAAACCAACGGCCAAACCACACCACAAGAATGAAATGTCCTTGAAATATAAAGCTAGTGATATACCCAACGGAAGACCTATAATTAGATTTCCAATTTCAATAGAGAATCAAAATGACGTTCACACATCAAATTTGACGAAATTTGTATGTCATACAGCGACATTAATTAAAACAGTAATAATAATGACAATAATAAATTAACTAAACATTTTATCATCAATCGGCAATAAGCTTTGTCAGCCCACATAGTAACAAAGCATTGGCGTCAGCCCTCCCTTTCATTGTGAACTTGAAACTTGATCGAAATGAACAAATAGAGATAACATTATTATTATAAACTTATATTATATGCCTTCAGATGTAAATCATCAATAGCAGCTATGTAATCTTGAAAAATATTGTAACAACTTGAACTAACGTGGGCATTTTTTAAATGATATAAGATGTTCGCGTCCAATCGGTAGGGGGTGCAACTCGCTATTGTAATTAATTCCCATACAAAACACGGTTCAAGATAGTATACTAAACCATATTTCATGTCTTGTACTTTCTTTCTGATTTCCTTGAGCAACCCTCGTACGTTGAGTATCTCATTCTCCTCAATACTATAGGAATGTATACTATGAACCATTCCGGTCTCGGGATAAAGCTTTACAAATGTAGGGCTCTTCCTTAGCTTTTATCGATAAAGTTAATAGAAGTAGCTGTATTCAATATTAAGGATTTTATAAATATTAATATATAGAAATGGCTATAATATTTTGTTCTATTATATATGGTTGACCGTCTGATATTTCGTAAGTTAAAAACCGGATGCACACATTGAGGGTCGTACGCTAGGAAACTGTAAATGGTTAATGCGTTTCCCTCCTTAATTAAATAAAGAATATTCCACGGTATGTCACTCGAAACCGTTCTATAAACAGTATGTTCTCTTACCTCTTAACTGTTCCTCCAATCTAGAAGAATGATCGAGAAAGTCAAAATATATCTCAGACACTATAAATCATAGTTTATAGAGGGGACTGGTTATGAAGCCTTTTGTTGTATGTTTTTGTACACTTTTTTTCAAGCGTGACACTGCACAACGCAATTGTTTTAGCCATATTGGCCATTATTTTGGCTGTTGCTTCAAAATACTCAAAGATTTAGAACAAATATGACAATATTCCTTACAATAATCTCATAGAAAATGTTTATGTTGACTCATTTTGCAATTTTGATTGGCCATAAAGAAAAAGTTGTGCATGGTCGAGACCGGTTCAACTTCGAAATGCAAACAAAGAAGTACAACAAAAGGTTTCATAACCAGTCCCCTCTATAAACTATGTATAAATCCAGTCGCGCGTTTAATAAAATATATAATTATACATGCAATGCGTGAGACCTTTTAACGGTTCACGTCCACAACCTCAGCAGCTCAACCCGTTCCGACATGGTAACAAATCGTTAATACAATTGTTTGTTATCACCGATTATAGCTGCAAATAGGCCCTCACAAATGACTTTATGATGTTAAACAATTATATTGACTGAATCAAACATAGCTGATTTACCACTTACCCATACACCCTAGCGGCCCTAGCTTCTATGATCTATGGTTTTGAACCTGACAATGACCTACAATAGACTGTATCGTTAATGACTAATGACAACTAAAGGACCGGTCATTATTTATCGCTTGGGGGGAGGGGGGAGGGGGGAGGATTTTAGTTCGGACACAGTGAAACTTAGCAGATCCCCCCTTCATCAGTATATACATTGCAGTGGTCCCCCCTCCTACCTACGGATAATTTCAGTTATTTTGTCGAGTATTTAATATGTAAATGAGCTGTCACCTCGATATCTGAGGCAAGCGCACGCGGGTAGCTTCACGGCTCATTGACTGGGATACGATTCTCGTTGAAAAAAAGCACTAATGAGCAGAAATTGACAAAATAGGTCAACTATCTTTTAGTGCGAAATTGCGTAGCCGCTAAAACGAAATTCAATACTTCTTGCACGTAGTTATATCACATGGAACCGGTATATGTATTACAATAGTTATAAAAGATTAGCAATCTTAGCAGATCCCCCCTTGATCAGTATATACATTGCAGTGATCCCCCCTCCTACCTACGGATAATTTCAGAGATCCCCCCTCCTAGATAAGTACCTATATTTTTGATACCTTAATTACTTTGATACAGTACTTACAGTCTGTGTAATGCTTGAATGCATCTGAAATGCTTGAAATGTCATGTGTTCAATCTATGTATATATTCACTTCATATAGTTTTTAGTTCCTTAAAGTCACGTGACCAAAAATAGGTATTTTCGTGCATTTCAAATTGTTACAAACAAAGATCCAGTACTCCCCTAAACGAAAGAAAGCCCACGATATTATTAAAGAAACTAAAAATGCACTTATTAGCACCAAGCCTTAATTAGGCTGCGAGCAGTCCCTACTTTTCCCTCCGGATTCAGAAACTTTTAACTTTAATAAAACGAGCGAGCGGTAAAACGAGCGTCCGTGTTGTTTTCAAATGCTCATTTTTCTCTCGTTTTCCTCGGAATCTGGAGGGAAAAGAAGGAACTGTTCGCAGTCTAAGCCTTTATATACTTGAGTGGCTTTTGCATATTATAGACTGGTCCCGAGGGTGTGGGGTACTTAGTGAGTGAAAGTTTCGGGCATGCTATACCTATTAACCGCACGCGCACCTCTTACACGCACCCCGAACCTTTTTACCTGCCGGCCTTTTCACCCACACCCTCACCTTTTTCCCGAGTTGGACTTTAGGTCGCGGGTCGCGGGTCGCGGGTCGCGGGTCGCGGGTCGCGGGTCGCGGGTCGCGGGTCGCGGGTCGCGGGTCGCGGGTAAAAAGTGCGGGTGCGGGTATTTAAAATTACTAAAATATATAATATATGGTATTTATTGATTTATTGATTTATTGAAAAATATACAAAGTATAGTGGAACCCCGTTAATCCGGCCACCGAAGAGACAGCCCAAAATGGCCGTATTAACGGGGTTGCCGTATTAAGCGGGTAAATTTTATAGAAAATGTATGGGCATGCATTTCGTCGGGACCTAAAAAACTGGCCGCAATAACGGGGTGGTCGTATTATGCAGGTGGCTGTAAGGCGGGGTTCCACTGTATACAAATGTGTTTTAACAAAGACATCGTCGATATCTAATTTAGATGTGATATGTTCACATATAAAAACGTTAACTAAGAAACATTTCAGGTAAATTAATTAAATCTGCATGATATACACCTAATTGCAATAACATTGCCATAGAGTACAAACACTAAAAGTGTGCAATACTTTGCACTATTTACCACTAAATAGTGTTGATAGTAGTATTCTTGGGATGAAATGACCCCGGAAATTGAGGCGGGATTGAGGTGGGATTGAGGCGGTGCCATGGTAACCAGGTGACGCGAGAGGATTAGCACCTTGACCGAGGAAGTGAGGTGTTGCTATGGTAACCAGGTGACGCCAAAGGCTTAGTGAGCGGGCAAGTTTGGGCAAGTCTTTTGTTATCAATTATAATATATAGCGCGCGAGTTTTGAAATCATTATTAGCCTTCAACCTTGCCTTCAAGATGACTACCTCCCAAGTTCAAGTTGACGAAGTCGAAACTACCGAGCGGGCTTTCCTACTGGAATTAATATCAAGTATTTTACATCTATCCTATGCTTCTCACTGTCATGAAGCCATTTGGAAGTCAATTCAATGTGAAGGATGTCAGTTCAATTGGCCAAGTCAGAAAGATCATCTGTGTATGATTCTTGTTAACGATGAGGAGGAGGCTTGGCACTCGTTCCACGACGAAGCCATTCAAGTTGTAGATTCAAACCGCATCTGGAATTTAGCTCAAGAGATTTCTCATATGTTAGAGTTTGATATACATTCATCGTGGTATGATTACATATCAGAACTTTATAAACTATCAACAACATCTGCCTACCTGATGTACTATCAAATAGAAACTTATGCCAAGCCATCGGGTAAGCCTATCGAGAAGATCATTCAAGTTCTAACCAAAGGAAAACTGAAGATCTATGAGAAAAGAAAAACTATCACTAAAGCTTCTTCTATTGCCTATCCTGATAAATGTAACAGCAGAGGTGAAGAACGCATGAAAACTAGTAACCAAATATAGAACGCAATGGTTCATTTATATGTACATAATTTATCTACTGTATTTACTATATATTCAATAAACTATATTTAAACATTCATTCTGTCTCTGATTTTCTTCTAGTTAACATGGGTTTAATTCATTCTAGATTATATTTTTACGGTTTAAGATTTTTAGCTATTCACATTGATTTTGGAGTACAATTCAATGAAATGGTTATAAAATTTAGAAAATTTTCTATACATCGAGTAAGAGGTTTAAAACAAATATATCACTATGGAGAAATGAAAGGTCATATGGGTAGAACGTTAGCCTTTTTCAGATTTTTGGAAGAATTACAATTAACCGAGAAAGAATGGAACGAAGTTTATAGCTTTGTTTGAGATAAAAGTCGATGATATCCGATTGGAACTTCATTTCAGGTTATACTGCATGAAGTGAGCATGGGTTGTTTACCGGCCTCCTTTCAACTATCTCTACAACAGTTGTTTAACAAAACCCGTTGCATCTTGGCTTGTTGTGGTGGTCAAATTATTGTTCAAAATTCAGAATTCTGTGATGGAAAAGATTCTAAGCAACATTTACTACAACCTACAAAGCGCAGGAAGTTTTTCTGGACCAGAGGGTGTTTTCCGTGTTGCAAGAGAACAGGGTCACAAGAAGATCACGCGTAAACAAGTCAGAGAATGGATGAAAAAACAAGAAACCTACACTCTACACCGACCGGCAATTCGAAAGTTTACAAAGAACAGAGTGATTGTTGGTGGAAAAGATGATCAATTTCAAGCCGATCTTGTAGACCTCAGCTCATTGAGTAAATTCAACAAGGGCTACCATTATCTCTTGACCGTCATTGATATTCTCTCAAAATATGGTTTTGCTATTCCACTGAAAACCAAGTCAGGTGAAGAACTCACAAAAGCGTTAATGAAACTATTCAAAACAGGAAGGATTCCCTCTAAACTACAATCTGACCATGGATTAGAATTTCTTAATAGCAAAGTTCAGAGTTATTTGAAGAAAAAAAACGTTCGTTTTTTTGCTACAAATAGTGAAACCAAAGCCTCGGTTGTTGAACGATTTAATCGCACTCTGAAAAATAAAATGTTCCGTTATTTCACTTATAAAAACACTTGGAACTATATTAAGGTGCTTCCACAACTTCTCAAGTCCTATAACAACAGTTTTCACAGAAGTATTCAGATGAAACCCAGCCAAGTCAATAAAAAAAATGAAACTGTAGTGTGGAAAACGCTCTATGGTAAATCAATCGCAGCACCTATACCACGATTTCATTTTCAAGTTGGCGATCAAGTAAGAATTAGTAAAACGAAGAGAACCTTTGAAAAAGGTTATACACCCAACTGGACCATGGAACTATTCACCATCAGCGAGCGGTTACCAAGGCGTCCGCCAGTCTATCGAGTCAAGGATCAGCAAGATGAAGTTTTACAAGGAGTTTTTTATGAACAAGAATTACAGAAAGTAGAAAAGGAAGATGATGTTTATAAGATTGAATATATTGTTAAAAAGCGAAAAGTGAAAGGAAAAGTAGAAAACCTTGTGAAATGGAAGGGATATCCAGATAAGTTTAATTCCTGGGTACCAGCTAGTGATATGCAATCGTTGTAATTGGTTATTGTAAAATAAAGAGTTGCTACTTATAAATAGTCAGTTGATTTTCATTAGATTAATCATTTCTTATCAACCATCATGGAGAAAACACAATTTTTTCTCTGGCTGCCTTCAAACAGTTCTATGGATATTTTTCCCGATAATACTCTAACAGAGTATCGAGTCAAACTCCCTCAAGCTATCAAACTTGTAGATGATTGGGAAGTAGCTATTACTGAGATTCAATACCCTCATACCTGGAACAACGTTCATGAAAAATCGAAATGGAATAGATTTTTTGTGAAAAAGGGTATGCAAGTTGACAGTTATTCACTCCCACCGGGTCACTATCATTCTATTGAAAAGATCATTGAACAAATGAATGCACTACTACAAGAATCGACACACAAAAACGATGTTTCCTTTTCCTACCAGAAGCTCAATAGAAAAGTGACGATTCATCTTCAAAACGAATTCGAAGTTTTCTTTTCCAAAATTGGTGTCATGCTAGGTTTTAGTGCTGAAGTTCCTTATAAGAAAACAACAATAGCCAAGCGCGAAGCTGATATGGATCACGGGTTTCACAATCTATACATTTACTGTGATATTGTAGAATCACAGTGTGTTGGTAATTCCCAAGTTCCTCTATTGAGAATTGTTCCTGTTGAAGGTGAAGATGGCCAACGAGTCACCAGAACGTTTGTGAGCCCACAGTATATACCGGTCAGCAGGAAAGAATTTGACACTATCGAGGTGAATATAAGGCGTGATTCTGGTGATCTTGTGCCATTTGAAACTGGACGGCTGTTGATAACACTTCATCTCAGGAGAGCTTCACCTTACTTCCATTGATCAAGATGAGAGAATTGAACCCAGAATATTTTAAGAACTATTACCTCGAGCAAGCGCAACAAAAAGGTGGGCATCTTCCAGCTTTTCATGGAGGTATGATTCAACACGGTTATGGACTGGGATCTATTTTTAAAGGCTTATACCGTTGGGCAGTACCTCATTTACGATCTGGTATCAAGAATGTTGGTAAACAGGCACTCAAAGAAGGATTAGGCGTGGCACAAGATATCGTAGATGGTGATTCGATTGGTAATTCGCTAAAAAAGAGAGGCAAGAACGCTATTGGTGCCTTAACATCCCATGATGCTTCGCAAGCTCAAAACGGAGGTGGTCGTAAACCTTTAAAAAGAAGAGCACAAGCAAAGCGAGTCATTCGTTCTTCAACTAAGAAGCGGAAAACAGCTCCTCAAAAGAAAAATCAATTGCACAACTTTTTTGATTAATTGTTACCATGAGTCATCCAAAATCAAAGATGTGTCACAAGTCTGAATTGGATTTATTTTTGGCACCTCACGTTCAATCTAACATTGATCGTGGTCAGTTTATTGAATATTTTCCAGTCTCGAACATCACCGATTCAGCCCCGATTGAGTTTTGCATACCCGGAAGTGGTGACGAACTGACCGATTTGAAAGGCTCATGGATTTACCTCAAGGTTAAAATCACCAAGGCTGACGGTGCTAATTTAGGAGATGACGATAAAGTTGGACCTGTTAATCTATTTCTACAATCCCTGTTTAGTCAAGTAGATGTTACATTGAATGATAAGTTGATTTCTTCATCAACCAACACTAACGCTTATAGAGCTATGCTTACTACTCTTTTGACCTATGGAACGGATGCTAAAACCTCACAACTTCAATCAGAACTGTTTTACAAAGATACTCCAGGAAGATTGGATAATAATGATCCTCTAGCAGCTGAAGAAACAAGAAATATGGGTTTACACACCCGCTACAACTATTGCAAAAATAGTTCTACTATTGAGATGATGGGTCCATTACATCAAGATTTGTTCTATCAAGATCGGCTGATCCTCAATGGCGTCACAATTCGCATCCGATTGAATCGAAGTAAAAACACATTCTGCCTTCTTTCTTCCTCTGCCGGAGCTGACTATAAAGTTGTGATTCAAGAAGCAAGTTTTCATATTCGCAAAGTAAAGATTCACAGCGATACATTTTTGGGTATTGCCGCTGCACTTCGTCAGACCCCAGCACTTTATCCCATCTGCAGAGTCGAATGTAAAGCCATGTCCATCTCTAGTGGTCAGATGACTTTCACACCAGATGATGTGTTTTTAGGTCAAATCCCTAAACGCATTATTATTGGTTTAGTTGAAAATACTGCGTTTAATGGCTCGTTCAATAAAAATCCGTTCAACTTTCAACACTTCAAGGCCACACAAGTCGGCGTCTATATCAATGGAGAATCCACTCCTATGAAAGCTATGCAACTCAACTTTGAACAATCACAATATCTCAGAGGTTACATGAGTTTGTTTCTTGGCACTGGGAATCTATTTCACGATAAAGGGCTTCAAATTGACCGCAACGATTATGCTAACGGTTATACTCTTTATGCTTTTGACCTGACCCCAGACCTCTCGACCGGGCCGCACGTTTCACCTATAAAACAAGGGAATCTTCGCATTGGCATTCAGTTTGCAGAACCACTGACGACAACAGTCAACGCTATTCTCTTTGCTGAATTTGATTCTCTCATCGAGATTGATAACAACAGAAACGTGACCTTCAACTGGGCAAGTTAAATGAATACCAGAGAGATTGCTGTTGTATTGAAAAACCTTCCTTACACAAGAACAGCCTTTCAAGGTGTCTACCCTTCAGATCGACTACCAACACACATTGGATACTATCCTGCAGCGTTTGTAGCTAACGTCGACGATCACGATCAACCTGGATCTCACTGGTGTGCATTTTACTTT
Organism: Metridium senile; assembly: GCA_949775045.1. Classification (NCBI taxonomy): domain Eukaryota; kingdom Metazoa; phylum Cnidaria; class Anthozoa; order Actiniaria; family Metridiidae; genus Metridium; species Metridium senile. The sequence continues at coordinate 1,814,497 of OX459101.1, read as the reverse complement.
GATGAAGATCAAAATGGAGAATTTTTTGATTCTTATGGTCACAAACCTGAAGATTATCGCTTGAACTTTAAATTGTTTTTAGAAAATAACTGTAAAACCTGGATTCACAACACGCGTGAACTTCAAGCCCTAAACTCAAACGTTTGTGGTCACTATTGTCTCTACTATCTAGTCAATCGTTGTCGAAACATTAGCCTTAAAACTATTGTAAATCGTTTTACTAAACAACCACCAACTAACGATCGATTAGTCTATCACTTTATTGTAAAACACTTTGGTTATTTAATTCAAAGCATAACAAATATTGTTAAGCATCAAACTTCTAAACACAATAAAAAACACATTTAGTATATATCATGGTTTTTATTAAATTGAAAACAATAATTACAAGTTAATCAACCATTGAATAGAAGCCAACGTTGACGCAGTTCTTTTTGTTTGTTGCGTGATCTTGATCTTATAGGTCCGGGTGTTTTCGGTATAGGGGTAGTAAACGATTCGTTTCTCTCTTGTGCTTGATCATCAATACCAGACTTGAATTGTCTAAGCGTTGTTTTTCTTTGCCTATTTTTAACAAGATGTTCAGGCGCGTTCATCTTAGCAAGGCCTCGGGTAAACATTTCCCAACCAAAAGGAGCTACACCTTTGTTAGATCTTAATGAATCTTTCAGCAAATCAGTAATATGGGAACCTTTCAGTGGTTTTCCTTCATAAATCAACTGTCCACGATCGTCCCATTTCATTATCTCAGGATTTTCTTTTATCTTCTCCAACATCATTTTACCGACTTCTTTCAGTGTTTTGGGTAAAGCGCGTATAATGTTACGCTCCATTGTACTCTCATTCTCTTCTGATTCATCACGGGCTTCCTGTGGTTGCTGGTTTTCACTTTCAACTTCAACTTCACGTTCTGGTATAGGTAGCTTTACTGGTGGTGGGGGTTGTTGAATTTTTACATTGACTGCTTCACCTTTTCTCTGATTATAATAAGTCAGATAGTTTTGTAAAGCTTGATTGTATTGCCTCACTTTTTCATCTGCAGATAGTTTGTTATCTTTCAATACATCGTTGATATCACTATCCAACCCATTCAATCTTGACGTAAGAGGGGTTGTGTTGACATTCTGTCTCTGTTGTAATCGTTCCAATGTATTCTCAGGAACCAAAACCATTTTTTTAGCGTGATTCATTTTAAGAACTTCTCCAAAACTGTGATGACGGTTGGTAGTAAAAGAGAAAGAAAATTCCCCCCTTTTTGAACGAGAAGCTTACGTTTTTGTTGCAATGGAATTCCTTTAGAGGCCAACTTGATCAGATGTTTTTTATAGGGGACCAGTTGTTTCTTGTTTTTATGACTAATTGAAAGGTTAGAATGCAACAAATTGTAGATGCATTCACAAAGAGTGTGAATCAATGGATCATCAGCAGTCTTGATAATGGCTTTAACTTGATGTGGTTTGCTTGAAGCCAAGACTTTGAGATGATGATAGTTCTTTTTAGCACGGCGACTCATGTTCAACTGAACTGTTCTGACTAAACCCTAGCTTTTTATACCTTTCTGACATATGCATATTGTGTTTCTTCTGGAAAGAGATTGGTTCTCAGACGAAACTCTTCGCTTGTATCAGGTTTGAGGTCACAAAACAAGTACCCATAAGCCTTAGCGGTGGCGTCGGTGAAAGCTTCTTGCATGAATTTAACATTCCCAGGGTACATTTGTTTCGCTAAATGAGTAATTTGACTGCTATCACGAGGTGATTTAAAAATGAAGAAATAGTGAGCATTGAGAGATATATTTCTCATTTCCTTGCCTTGACAAAACATGTTTTGAACTATAAACACGCAGGATAAATTTAGATGATGACAGCCTTTTGTGAATATATTCGTTAAACGTTTATCATTACTCAATTCACTCATCAAATCGTCAATAACTACGAGATTTCTTTTCAACGGATCAATTCTTGATTCTAAATCACTTGGTAAACCTTCAATAAACTCTATGTTAGGAATAGTTTGCGTCATTTCATCATGAGCTGGTTGATGCATGCCATGAATCCATACAATATTTTCTGGTGAACCATCAATCATTTCTTCTCCTCGTTCTAATATCCTCCGTAGTAACCATGTTTTTCCGCAAGAACTGGGCCCTGCCATGATTGCACCAAAGGGGTGTTTTAACCTTGAATCCATGTGTAATAAGATATCTCTACAGTTTGTTTCAAACCGGATAGCGCGCCTATCAAATTTCAATGATTCAGCTCTATCGGTTAGTGAATCGTTTAGTAAATATCAAGATGCTCGCTGCACTACTTTTATTCGCTACTATTACTTTTACTCACGGTCATTCATGTGGGATATGCGAATGTTTTGAAATAGACGATGAACTCATCATGGATTTTCTCAATTTGTAAAGCGAATTGAAACAGGAAATAGTTTTCAACTCGAAGTTTTAAACAACAATACTCTAGAAGAAGATGATGACGAAGAAGTGATTTATGATATCACTCAAGTTTAATAAGGGTATTTCATTTCTTAATATAATGCTAGTTACAGTTTTTACTAAATCAAAATTTAAACAACAACACTCTAGAAGAAGATGACGATGAAGAAGTGATTTATGATATCACTCAAGTTTAATAAGGGTATTTCGTTTCTTAATATACTCCTAGTTACAGTTTTCACTAAAGCGAATTATCATAAGAATGGTTAAGCTAACTATAAAAATGTGACAAAAGCTAATTACTATAATAATGACAAAACAATAGAATAAAAGATATAAAAGTTTGGACTGAAATGCAAAGTTAATTATATTATTCGCTACTAAAGAAATCTTTAAATCTCTAGTGGGATGGTGGAAACTCCATCTTGAAGAACCTTTCGTTTAGGGTAAAAGTAACTAAAACCCTCCCGGACTTGTTGATAAGTGAAAATAGTATTGTTTATAACTCTAAAACCTCTATTTATACCCGAACTACTTCTTTTACTTAACAATACATTTAAGTATTTTTCCTTGTTAATTTCGTTCGTTTTTTTATTAACTCCTTTGCATGAAAACTTATCGTAAGCCCCAAAACAATAGTAAGTCTTAGAGCTTAGAGAAATTATTCCTTTCCCCTCCCACTCCACTTTAAACAGACCTGGCGTTCGTTTATCAAAAGCACGATGCTCTGGAGTATCCGTACGAGGAAACCAGTTAAACTGCTCCATTGTAAATTCTGTCCTTAACTCACTCTTTACTAAGCACTGCACACTTTCACCTGCTAACGCAATATATGCTGAATCTGTATCCATCTCACAATACTGGAAATCACTTCTATCTAAATATTTATCTAGAAAATCATAATAAAACTGTAACATGCGAAGCTTAGCATTTTGATAAACAAAAAAACCTATCTGCATAGGTAGATTTAAATTAATGCGTTTCTTGGCCGACTGAACTTCGTATGTATCATCGTCAATTACATCCAATTGACGAAAAAATTTGTTGTTAACTAATTTGGCTGTTTTTGTTTCATCACAAAATCGTACTTCTCGATGCTTCATCTGGTTGGTGATCGTTTTACCATAACTTGAATTACCAACCTACAATGATAAAAAAAAAAAAAAATCTGTTGATTCAGTTTCATGATATGAATGAAAAGTCATCCCCTAGAAAATAAAAATGATTGATTAGTAACAAAACGAGTGTAAAGCGATAACTATAATTACCAGTTTCATAGTATCAGCAATAATCGCTTTACTACTGTCAACGTCCCCAGCTCTTCTAGCATCTGATACTGCATCCCCAAATGGTTTGAAACAAGCCTTGGGTGTATATTCTACGACCTGATAAATACGAGTTACTTCAAGACCATGCTCCAAGTACCACTTGAGGAGGGGTGTGGCTACCAAGATCTTTTCTCCAAAATAGCTTCCAATCAGACTACGACGTGGGCGTGGCATAATGTCGTGCTCTTCGGCAAACTGTTGCATATATCCTCCAATATCATCCCTTGATATTTCGATGTTTTTGAATATCGGACACATTTCGCTGAATTTCTCCTTCAAAGGTTCAGGCACTCGGATATCACACTCCACCACTCCAAACAAGGAACCATTTATAACAGATTCTAAAATCTTTCCTTGTGATAGACTCCAACAATCGTCTAGGGGTCGTTTGAATTCTGAGCTCAAAAACCTTCGAAGGAGGGGATTCATTTTTTTCATTGCTTGCCACTCACACTCCCACAATTCAATAACATCATAGCCTTCTTCTCTGATGTAGTCGGTGTTTGCTTTTGTCTCATCTCGCAACTCCACCATTGGTTTCTTTCTAAGCTCGTTGTAGTCTTTACCTCGATTCAACTCACAATCGTGCCCATGATACCAACAACCTAAGTATATAAATGTAAAGGGAGAATGAAATAGAAAAGAAGAAAATAGAAAAGAAGAGAAAAGAAGAGAAGAGAGTAAATAGGATAGTTTGAAATGAAATGCAATAGAAGAAAATATGGACAAACATTATAGGTGATTGATGAAATAGATAAATAAAAAGATAAAATATGAAATGAAAATTACCATGAAACTGAAACACTGTTTGGTTTTCACTATCAAAACCATCCACCGCTAGTCGTCTGGCACCAATGCGTTTTTCACTGTTGTTCAGCTGATGTCTGATATGGATGTTACGCTGATTAGCTTCCCACGCCAACCACTCATCAGCCATTCTTCTGGAGTGTTCTGGTTTGAATTGATTTTCAGCACGCCTCCGTGTGTATGACCCAGTAGGCATATCTTGCATGATAGCCCACAAGTACAAAGCATTGGCATCGTAACCAACAACATTCTTACAAGGTTTGGCCTCGAATCCCTTAGCGGTCATCTCAACCTCACGAATCTTGGTCTTTCCCGCTTCGTGATAGCGATGGAAAATAATGCTGGGCCCACCAGTGTTATTAGCTTTGAACATATCATACAAATCCTTGTTCTTTTCATTAAACAAGGAGAAATAGGTATGTTCGTCAAGAAAGTTAAATAGATATTTTAACGTCAGACCGGGAACCGAGACACCGTTTTTAAATATATCTATTTTCCTTTCTCGCCAAAAACCCACCATCTTTTCCACAGCTATCACAAAAGGTTCAACATCAAGATTGTTATACCATTCCAGGAAGTCACGAAACGTTTGCATATCTTGTGCTATCCACACACGTTGACAATACTGATAATCTTCAACCGAGATGTTACTGTTAGTCAGAGAGGAATGGAACGAACGGTGTGATGGGAGGGATGGATGGTCCAGTTTCTCTAGACTGTCAACCCACTCGTAGGGAAAGAATCCTAAAAAAGAATTGTTAAATGAATGAATGAAGGGGATGAATGAATGAATGAATGAATGAAGGGAATGAATGAATGAATGAAATGAATGAATGAAGGGAACGAATGAATGAATGAAATGAATGAATGAAGGGAACGAATGAATGAATTAATTAATGAAATGAATGAATGAAATGAATGAATGAAGGGAACGAATGAATGAATTAATTAATGAAATGAATGAATGAAATGAATCAATGAATGAAGGGAATAAAAAAAAAAGGAGAGGGGTTAAAAATGGTTAAAAATCTGTTTGATCAAAATCTAGTATTAGATACCTTTATCAGCCGGGCACTCATACGCCTTGAGAAACTGTGCATAACTGAATCCAGGAGCGAGGTAGTTGGTAATATCTAGGAATTTGAGATTTTCAGTCTTCAAACACATGTGATTGTTGTTTCGCTTGATGGTAAACTTTACATCCTCATTCTTAACTAGGTATGGCAGCAGAAACTCTTTAACAACGTTCAGATCGTACTTGCCAGAGTTAAATCCCAAGATCGGTAATTCTTTCAAATATTCTGTCAATTTTACCTAATAACAAAATAGTTTATCATTAAACAGTGGATAAATTAAAATATTTTCACATTATTAAATATAGGGATTCAAGAATTTAAATCTATATTTAGTATATTTAGTAATTTTGTAGATTCTATTAATAAATTTACCTTTAATTTAATCAACGGGTGTTTCTTGTTTTCTTTCTTGTCATGAACACCTCTTTCTTGCCAAACTGGTTCTCCAAGTTCTGATTCTAATGCTCGATAAAAGTTAGGATCGTCAGCTTCTACATCTACAGGATTGTCATCGATGAACGCTCTATCTTCTTCATTCTCCATTTCAATTTCAACTTCGTCATCGTCACTATCCATAACATCGATACCGCGTTCGTTTTGTTCTCCTTCTTCAACCATATCTACTAACATTTCGGCCATTTCATCAATGTTGTTATCTGTATTAGTTAGACCAATCTTTTCATCAATGACAATAAAAACAGCTTCAAAGTCATTTGATAACAAACGATAACTCTCTTGACTTACACTCAACAAATAATCAATAAATTCTGCGAGTAATTCTTGAGAGTCACCCTGTGTTATCAAACACTTAGGGGTTTTATAACCAGGCACGTTGGAACAGACGCTCACACTCAAAGGTACATGTTTTTTCTCCCAGATTAGTTTCTCAGTGTTCTGTGGTAAATTTTCTTCGTTAAACATACTTTCAAAGTCGTATGTAGCAAAGTATTTGAAGTAACGTAATGATTCGGGGATTTCGATACCTTCATCAACCAGCTGTTCAAAGATGGTCTGTGGATTATTAAACGCACCTCCAGGAAATCGTAGTCGGGTCTTAGCTTCACATTTCATTTCATGCCGATTCAGTCGGAATCCTTGCTTCCAATATTTACCACAACGCGAGCACTGGTATGATTTTGAATACCGGGGCATACTCTTTATATAGGAGAAGTGATCTTCGTAGAGGTTAAGATAAATAGTACTTCCAAAGTGGCAAAGTGAACGTCGCACTAGAACAGCAGTAACATCTGGAGTTTCTTCTTCTTCATCATCATCATCATCATCATCAATATATTTCTCAACCTTCTCCAAAGAGTAGACCATAACATTAACTTGGAACAATTTTTCTACATCAGGAAGTTGTTTCATTTGAATCCCTTGAAATCTACGGGTAGGATATCTCTGGCGAAATCTAATGGAAAGAGAATATAATATCAATTTAATGGAACAGTTTTTTAGTTTTGTTTTTATTTTAAATTGAAATTAGAACCTGAAAAAAATAATATCAATTAGTTCATGGTAATCAAAATGAGATCGCGTGGTTGTTTATACAGCGTGACATCAGGATTAATGATTTAGAGGGAGGAGTAGAAATAATTGAATAGAAGCGTTAGCGCTATTCAAAACACAATCACTTGTATGGTTCTTTAGCATAACAAAATTAATTTATAAATATAAACAACTAACCTTTCAAAATAGTGTTTGGTATCCCTCTCCAAGTTTTTCGTATCACAACCATTATGTAGTGCCAAGGAACGGAAGAAACAGAGTTTATCTGTGTAGGCTTTTCCCGTGCGATCATCACAGTCTAAACCAACAAGGCCTTTGTTGTTTAGAATATAAGCTGGTAGGAAGGTTGAACTACCGATAGGATGAGCCTGAATTTTCGTTACGTAGAAACACACGTTAGTTACCCAAGTAACAATCCATTTACTATTCGGTCTTTTCTGCTTCGCCCATTCCATGATATCAATGTTTTTAATATCGTCGTAGAGTCGTTCCATATCTTGAGCGTTGGTAATTAAAAACGGCTCATCAAAGAGTCGCCCATTATTATGTGATGCGTGATAATACTGAGTTTCACCGGTCTCATTATTACGTAGAACAAAACCAAACGAAACGTTTAATCTAAAAACATTTCTCTGTTCTTGGAAAATGTGAGTAAGTTGTTGGTTGAGTTCCTCAGTGTTTAGGGTGTTGATTCTAAAATTATATAAATCTTGTACTTTCCTATTACGATTGAATCTGGTACGGATTTGACGCCATTTTGTACGATATATTTCCCGCGTCGGTTGATCAACATCTGGAAGTGATTGATTTTGTGGCATAACTAAAGGATCTTGCTGCCAAAGATTATCAGTCTGGTTATTTCGAGGTTCTAGGGATAAATAAATGAAGTAAATAAATGTATAATCTTTTTGATGGAGGGATGGAGAATACAATTATTTAATGAATTAATATATATATACCATTTAAGCTTGGTTCACGAGTTTGTTTACTTCTTTTGTTGGTTTTATCCGGGTTGTTGTTCTTTCGTTTCACGCCACTTGTTGATGGTGTAGGGTGGACTGTTTCAATATGTAAACGTAGTTGATTCACATTGTTGAATTTGCATCACATTTATTACAAGAATATTCTCTCTGAATGGTCATTCTCTCGTGACATCTTTCATGCCTCTTCAAGTTATCACTCCTTTTAAACTTTTTTCCACAGGTTCCACAAGCAAGGAAATTTTCTTTATTGTGGATTCTTTCATGTCTTTGAAGTGAATAGTTTTCTTTAAAACTCTTGCTACATATTTTGCATCGAAACATTTTCTTAGATGAAAGGTTCTAAGGAATAAGAGAAAAACAAAATATATAATTAAAACCAAGGTTATCAATTTCAATGATAATAAAAAAGGTGCTAAAACTTGTAACACGTAATCTTTAGAGGTTAAATCAAGCCGAATTAAATTGTAATTAGCGGTAATCAAACATATAACATAATAAAAGATTAGCTGATTGATTGAATATATAATAAACAAATCGCTTACCTTATTTTTTCCACCACCACCATTCTGATCAATTGCCTCGTTAAATTCAACTTCTATTACTTCAGGTGGAATTACGTCAGCTTCCTAAAGTTAAAAGTATATTAACAAACGATTTAAACTATAACTAAAAGGTCCTAATAGTTATCGCGGGACGGAATGTGGATTCCTGTATCCTGTAAGTTGAAGAACAACAAAAATAATTTTTTGATTATAATTGTTAATAAACTCTAAACTTCGCTTACCTCAAATGTTGCACTTATTTGAGACCAAGACTCTATTCTTCTAGGCGGTATTTGTTCACAAAACTAAAAGCAAAAGAGAATAAAAGCTTTAATGAAATAAAAGATCAATTGTGTGTGATGACTATAAAAACGCGCGCAAAAACAACGTTTACAAAATTTACAAAGTTCAAAACGTTTACAACAACTCTAAAATGGAATTCGAAAGTTCTGATGTAAAAGCGTTTCTGGTGGGAACAAAAATCACAGCTGAAGGTCTAAACCATGTGGAAGAGCGTCATGTGGAATATATGAAATACAAATCAAGATTTACTCTTCCAAGGGAAGAGGTATTAACGCTTATAAGAGCTGTGATCGACGAAGCAATAGTTAATCAACGTTTGGTTGTAGAGACTATATGCTATGGAAGAGAAATGAAGAAAATAATCCTTAGAAAGGAATTTCCCATAGTAATTGGCAGAGACGCGTATTGAGAATTGAAAGCGATAAGAATCGTTATTACTCATCAAACATTGACAACAGCATACCCTATTTGGGAAAAAAAACTTGAAAACGGACATTTAAGGGATGAACCCGAAGAAGATATGTATGATGAAGAGGGGTATATTATAAATAATATTCGGGAATTTGAAGAAGAAGAAGAAGAAGAAGAAGAAGAAGAAGAAGAATATGAACAACAATTAGAACAGAATGATAATATCTATGAGCCTGAAGAATTGTGGGGGTAATGTGTATATAATTAAATTGTATGAAATTTTTAGTATCAGCTATATTTAGCTCAGCTTTCTTGTTAATTGTTTGTTTTTTAAAATAGTAAATAAATTAATCTTGGTACTTACAATTTGTGGTTCTTGAATTATTTCTCTTTGGGGAAAAACATCATTCAAAAAACCATTGCAGTCAAAACTTTCCTCTGTTCCATCAACATCAGTTAAACCATCTCTTTCGATAACATCGAGTTCGGTTAGTTGTGAAGGGCTCCATTCATCGTCTAACACCAATAAACTTTCCTCTGTCCCGTCGATATTCAAATAGTTATCTTCATCTACAATATTTCTTTCGATAACATCAAGCTCGTTTAGTTGTGAAGGCGTCAATTCATCATCTAAAGCCAATAAACGTGTAACTAATGTATCTATAGAGTAATTTACAAATTCTCTCTCGGCTATAATATCAACTTCAAGGAGTTGAGAGGTGCTCCATTCACAATTTCCATCGATAACGTTTGGTTCTTCTAGTTGAGAAGTGATTGAAAGGGTTTCCAATAATATTTCATCGTCAACATAATTATCCAAATCAAATGAGTTTTCATCTAAAGCCAGTTCTTGTAGTTGAGAATCAGTAAACTCACAATTTCCATCGATAACGTTTGGTTCTTCTAGTTGAGAAGTGATTGAAAGGGTTTCCAATAATATTTCATCGTCAACATAATTACCCAAATCAAATGAGTTTTCATCTAAAGCCAGTTCTTGTAGTTGAGAATCAGTAAACTCACCAAACTAGTAACAAAAAAACAAAACAAAAATTATAACTACTTTTCTTCTTTGATAGGAAAACGATTATGAAAAATAAAACAACTGAGAGTTAAGAAATCAACTCAGTTATAATTTAAACAACTTTACTTACCGATATATCCTCACAGTCAGAAGTATCAATACTAAATTCTGCCATTATAACTAGTTAAAAGAAACAATCTACTAGGTAAAGTTTAGAACTAAAAGAAGTTTAGCGAAACCATAAACAAGAATGGTTCATCTTGAAGTTATAAACCTTCTCTGATAGTTTGATGAAACTTTAAAAGAAAAACAAATAAGCTATAATCTCTTACACGTTTTCCCATTGTTTTGTGAATAAAAGATTGTAATCCCTTTTTTATTAAATCGAACATTTACGAGTTAAAAAGTTAATTATAACTGCTAAAGTTGATTTGAATAACAGGCAATAAAAATGTACACAACCATTTGTTTCAACAAGCTTTTATTTTTAAATCAATTTTTACATGTCAAAAATATAAACGATAATTATCTAACGAATTAAACAACTGTTTAACTAGATATAGTGGAAAGAGTTTTGATGTGACATTCTAGCTGATGGTTTATTATTCTTAAAAAGTTTTCTCGGTGCGAGGTGATTCATTTCTTGTGGTCTTTTGCTGTGTTTTGGAGTCTGTTCGATCACTCTACTTTCCTTGCTTGGTTGTAAACCTCTTGCTTGGGGTTGATATTCGTTCTCTGTTAGCAATCCTGACTCATCACCTGGTTGTGTGGTCATAGAACAACTCTCTACCATAACATCTACCATTTCGCTCAAATCACCCATGACTTTAAATAACTCTTCAAATTCTTCAATCGATAAAGCTATGCCATATTTTGTTGGAAATTTGTTCTTCTCTTCACCATCAATATACTTTCGTATATGTACTCTTATCTGTCCTTGGAATTCCTGGACGGTAGCGTGGTAGCCTCGAGAACCTAGCTTGAATAAAGTTGCCATGTTTTTTCTCTAACCAAATGCTATTTGCTTTCAAATGTTTTAGTGAAAGATTCAAAATAGGCGCGCGCTATATATTATAATTGATAACAAAAGACTTGCCCAAACTTGCCCGCTCACTAAGCCTTTGGCGTCACCTGGTTACCATAGCAACACTTCACTTCCTGGTCAAGGTGCTAATCCTCTCGCGTCACCTGGTTACCATGGCACCGCCTCAATCCTACCTCAATCCCGCCTCAATTTCCGGGGTCATTTCATCCCAAGAATACTACTGTTGATTAAACAATAGAGAACAATAGAATTAGCATAATTTAGCAGTATTTAGTGGTATTTATGCTGCACACTTTAAATGTTTGTACTCTATAAAAAAGAAAATTACAAAATAGGAATAAATTAAAAGGCAAAAGAAGAAGTTCAGCTTGAGTAATCTGCTTTTGTCTTTTAACTAATTCCTATTTGTAATTTTCTTTTTTATATGACAATGTTATTGCAATTAGGTGTAAGTGGTGATAAATTGATAAAAAGCAAGAACTTACCGACTTCACGTAGAAGTATTTGATGTTAACTATTGTTGATATGAAGCGAATCGGCAACAAAAAGGTACCTATTGGCAACTGCTATTTGCAGTGTATGTTTCAGAAATAGGCTTCTGGAAACGTGAAACTTTGTCAACGCAAGACAAACTATCTAAGCAACGAAGCTTCCCCGCACCTTTTACACGCACCCCCGCTCCTTTTACACGCATCCCCGCTCCTTTTACAAGCACCCCCGCTCTGTTTACACGCACTCCCGCTCTTTTTATACGCACCCCCGCACCTTTTACCCGAATCTTCTTGCTCACACCCGCACCTTTTACACGCGACATGCGACCAACAGTCAAACCCAGTAAAGATCGACACTGTGCTTTCTATGTCGTGTCGTATCCTGCCGTATTGTGTCGTTTCCTGTCGTATTGTGTCGTATCCTGTCGTATTGTGTCGTGTTCTGTCGTGTCGTGTCCTGTCGTATTGTGTTGTGTCGTATACTACCATATCCTGTCGTGTTGTGTTGTGTCGTGTCGTGTCGTGTCGGGTTGTGTTTGTGTTGTGTCCTGTCGTATTGTGTCGTGTCCTGTCGGGTTGTGTCTGTGTTGTGTCGTGTTGTGTCGGGTTGTGTCTGTGTTGTGTCGTGTCGGGTTGTGTCTGTGTTGTGTCGTGCTGTGTCGTGTTGTGTCGTGTCGTGTCGTGTCGTGTCGGATTGTGTCGTGTCGTGTCGGGTTGTGTGTGTGTTGTGTCGTGCTGTGTCGTGCTGTGTCGTGTCGTGTCGTGTCTTGTTGTGTCGAGTTAACGTCACAACTAATTGAAAGTACAACATTTTGTGAAAGTGTAAAATTTTAATATAGTTATCTGTGCTTATCATATCGGTGTATTTCATATTTGAATTAATAATTAAGTCTTATTACTATCGAAATGACAAGAATAATAATTGACGTGCCTAAAACCAAACATCTTTTTCCAATAAATGAAAGAGTAACTTCTTCATCTTCTGTGTCGTTTCTTTCTTTACTACAGGGTTTTACTGCTTTACCCTCGATGTCACTGTTACTGTTTGTATTTTTGTCTTCGTTCTCGACTCGTTCACTCTCCTCCTCGTCTCCTTTCGTGTCAAAATCATCACTCGTTTTCACAGGCATGTACTCGGAAGAAGTTTTCATTTTAATGTTTCCCGTTGTGGTTTTTGGCTTCTTTTCTTTAGACATTTCTTCGAAGTCAACTTTCCACCAAAACAGCACGGAAAACATGAGAAATTGGACAAGGAAACCAACGGCCAAACCACACCACAAGAATGAAATGTCCTTGAAATATAAAGCTAGTGATATACCCAACGGAAGACCTATAATATAACTAGATATTAAGTAAATCACAGATGAGTACATCTGTAGCCGAAATGATAGACACATGATAAAAAACACTGTTGTAATCGATTCGAGTAGATACGAAAACGCTGTGAAAGGTACGACTTTACTAATAAGACTGACCACTGCAAGATCATTGGTGAAAATATGTCCAACAACATCTTTCATGGCTATAAAACACACTGCAAATAAGACCGATACTAAAAGGTTAAACACGCAGCCGACTATTGCTGTTGTTTTCGCCTCGTTGCGGTTGCCTTCTCCAAAACATTTCGCGATATTGATGTTCATGGGCATTCCCATCGCAAAAGGAAGTGTTAGGAGTGCCTTGGTGATACTAAAAAGCGCTGTCTGTGCAGCTACTTCTACCTCACCGATCGTTCCAACTGAGATTAACGCAACCTCATGTATCGTTGACTTTAGCAAAAAGTTAAATGCTCCTGGCACAGCGAGGGTTAGATAGCTTCTCCAGTCCAGGAAGCATTTCTTGGTCAGGCCTGGCCATGTTTCCTGGTAAATACCGCTAATTAATATATATACGAATAAGAAAACTACCATTAACCCGTAGCACAAGTCACTACCTAGGGCAATGCCCGTTAATCCTAACTTAAACAAATCGACGAAGAAGAAGTTCAAGGGGACTAGGAGGACTACCCCAATAAACGCGACAATAAATGATGGTATAACACTGCGAAGTACTATAAGATACGCTCTTAGTAACCTAAACAGAAAAATACCCAACATAGAAGGTATATACATTAACAAGTACAGTTCAGAAAGAGCAGCAACATCTGGAGGGATCCCAATGGCTTGTAGCAGAGCACCAACGTGAATCCATAATGCAGTCACCAAAATGCACAGGAACCCCGCAAATAGAAACGCCTTCTGCAACAGGACACCGATGTTCTGGTAGTTTCCAGCACCGTGAGCTCTCCCTGCAAATGTTTCAAATGAAGCGGCTAGTCCACTGCCCAAGCCTGTAGCAGTGACGGCCAGTAGTCCATATGAGATACCGACGGCGCCTAGCTCCTTCGTACCAACTCGCCCACCAAATGCTACGTTGATGGGACCAATAAACCGTCGTGTTACTAGAGACAGAAACAGTGGCCAGACCAACTGGAAAAGGCTTTTGAAGGTCGATATAGGGAACAACTGCAGCCATGATGACAAGCGTTCTTTGAGTGATGCCATGTTATAGGTATTGTTGCTGACACCTTGAATACATAAAAACAAATCGCATTAGAAAAGTTTTGATTTTCAACCAACCGAACAACCAATCAATCAAATTAATCAATCAGTCAGTCAGTCAGTCAGTCAGTCAGTCAGTCAGTCAGTCTATTCTTGGCTTTCACGTGACGTCATCAATATTTTGAAAATGGAGATGTAGCAGTATTATAATTATATATATCAATGATGTATCAACTGCAAGTAACAGAAAGATGTGTCCTAAATGCACTGAGAAAAGAACGAAAACGCTCAGATATTTATGTAGTTCTGTATGGTAGCATGATATTTGAACTTCAGGCAAGTTTGATCACAGGTACGTAGCCAAAAGATGTAAGATGTAAGGCTGGGGGAAAGTAACACCACCTGAACGAAATCGCCTGAAACTAACTCAAAGGATTATAGAGATCAACAAGAAGACACTGTAAGAGTTTTGTTGAATTTTATTAAATTTTAAGGCAAAAAATCGAAGGTTCAAAAGTACCCATATATCCTTTAGTAAATCAACACTAACAGTGAGCTTGGGCTACCTGTGGTTTGATATGATCGATCAAGTGCTAACTGACGTACAATGTATACACCTATTTCAATTAACGTTGTCCATCTGGAATGATTGATCTGAGACCGATAGGAATTGTGGGAGCTCATTAAACTGCAAATGCACTATTATAATCACGCTTGAATATTAATGTTTACTTCTCAAATACTGTTATCTGTAATTCAGCACCATTCAAGTGTGATTAAAACAATGTATTTGAAATTTAATGAACTCCCGCAATTCCTATCGGTCTCAGATCAACCATTTCAAATGGACAACGTTAATTGAAATAGGTGTATTCCACTCTTCCAGTATTTGTACTCTAGTGGGTGTGAGTCTGTTATTTGCTATTATTCCCTGGCTAAAGAGACTTGGTATCGACGCAACGCGATATGCCAAACTTGAAAAACTATAACAGTATCAATAACAATTTCATACGCGCGCCAAAAACACAACATTTAAGCGCCAAAAGACTATCCCGCCTAAATTACTGATCCTTGTTATTACACACAGCGGGTTGTACAGCAGTTCACAAATGCGGGGGAAACTCATTTACAGAACATTCAGTGTTTTCTGGCATTTTTTAACCACTTAACGAAATACAATACTTATAAACCAAAACGTGATAGAGATTTTCAAACGGAAAAGACTTTTTGTGTGTAATCCTTGTACGAATTTTCCATCTTGAAATCAATGGACCAAAACCAAACATTATCTCCAAGCGCGCGTCTACTATTCAATTACTTTTTACTTTGTATTTGAAACTAAAAATATTATTTCGTTGAACCTAACAACTTTACACTCTTTATATTAACTATCCGGTATGTCTCTTTTAATAAATCCATATACCCTGGGGTAGTATTTTGATGTCACATGACCATTTGGAGCGCCCCAAATGGTCACATGAGTTAACCGAAATTCAAAACACGATTGATAGTTTTTTTGGCGGTGCTAACAGTTGAGTAATTTTGGTAGTAAGCCTGGTTCCCATATAATCGCTACGATCGCCAGGATCGATGTGATGGCGCTTTGGTTTTGTGAAATAATAAAAATATCACTGCTCACTAATGGTTAAAGCTTAAATTTGACGAAATAAACCTAAACATAAAAAATCAATGTCGATTTTGTTTAATCACAAAGAACTCTGAGCTATATTCTGATGGTCAAACATGATTTTCGACGATCGCAGCGATCGTATGGAAACCAGGCTTTAGAGACAATTCAATCAAGAAATTTACTGAATTGTTCCTTAGTTATTTGTGCACACCACGCTATACAGATACCAAATATAATACGTATAATCAAGAGAGTCATTTATGCTACCTTGGTATAATTTGATATCTCAAAATCATTAAACCGCGCGGTTACAAACGACGGTTTTTCAACTAAATGTACTAAAAGGCCAAATATAATTGTACAAGAACAGTATTACAAGTTTTCAAGCTAAAACAAAGTTTTTATATTCTAAATTAAATACTTTTAACGTACCTTACAATCGGTTCGTCGATGAAACGCTGTTCTGTGTGAATGCCATGGTTTCTGCTGAATCAGGAACTTGAACTAAAATCCCTCCTTCGTCAATATTTCGCGGGACGTAAGATGAATCTTAAACTACCATCTACCAATGCAGTTTCTATGCAGTTTCTAAGCCTGCAATTGTGAGATTTGGTGTATTTTTCGTAGCATTTATATCTCGAGTGTTCCGTGGTCGGACCACAGCGTAACAATGATCCTGTAGAATTACTTGACATTCTAAAACTATCAAAGCGTAAAGATCGACTCGTAAACAAAACAAGGCAACGCGAAAAGAAAGAGATAAAAAAAACCCTACTTCTCTATTAAAACTTTCGTTATAAGAACGAAATTAAACTTTTAAAACTTTTTGCAGTTCAAATACAATATATCATGATTAAGAAAACTTTCATTTGGGATCAGTTTTAGTTTTTGAAAAGCCCGTGTGCTTTGAGTATAAACAAGTGATATTTTTATCACCAAAAACCTCACATTCGTTTACCAAATTTATGTGATATGACGGAATTTTCTGATGGATTATTTTTAGCAAATAATATGTAATTTTATATGTAATTTTGGTCCCTAAATCGTATCCCCTTGGGACTCAGTCTAATAGATTAAATTGTACTTTTTCAAGCGTAAAAAACGACTCGTACATGCAAACAAAGCCAGAATTATTCTGGACCAAATATAACAATTACTCATGTTGCATATTTGTTGGTGGGTTAAAGTATGGTAAGCAAATGTGGTATGCGCAAGATTTGCATTATTTTCTTTATGTTTCTTCCATATTTGCACCGAGCGAAAATGAGTGAATCTAACTACAAGAATATTAAAGCGTACAAAAAGTACAACTCGACGGCAGAAACTGAACACAAAAATATATACAATTGAGTCGACCATTCTAAGAGATCTATTCAAGAATTGATATATTTTTATAATAATTGTTATATTTTAATATGTTTTAAAAAAAATATTTTGGTTTCTACTTTAACTAATTGAGAAAGTTGTCAAGTTAGCAGCTAAAGCGTGGTTTACATTAATATTCGCATCCATTCTCAATTCATCAAGTGCGATCGAGTAGTATTATATGAAAACAGTCCTACGATCGTGGGAGGTCGGGTGAGATCGATTGCGACCATGTGTAATTAAACAGTTATATAGATTATATTTAATATGAAATAGATAGAAATAGAGGGCTCTAAGTCGATACCGAACAGGATATTTATGAAGTAAATTATTAAACATGACTGTCTATTTAATAATAGAACTGAGAAGGAATTTCAAGAACAAGATTAAACGTATAAAACTTGAAAGAAAGTTGGTCAAGGCTTTGTAATATTACTTTAATGTTTTGTGATGATTTATTAAACATTCCGCTGGATAATTAAAGTATCACGGACTCAGAGTTCAGCGTCATGTGCGATTATATGGAAACAGCTAGTGTGCGACCGTGTGAGATACTACGATTGATTGATTTTCACTTCAGTTGGCTGCGAGCGGGTGCGATCATATCATATGGAATCCAATATATCTCACAAGTTTTCTCATTAAATTGTTTAATTCAAGGACTGTATCTGCACGAAATAAGGAGTTTAACATAATTTATTTAAACACGCCTGATTTCATCATGCACATGGTCTACTGATTCGAGTGATATTGGCCCTTAATTATACTTGTTGAATGTGCATATAATCAGACAGACGACTTAGTTTCTTCTCAAATTGGGTTTATGTACGATACCTAGCGGTTAAACTAGTGTGGACTGCGTCGGTGATTCTGGGAAACAATTCGGATAAAAGTACGACAACTATAGAGTAAACATTTGAAAACAAAAAAACAATTTTGCTATGTTAGTAAATGAGTAGATATGTCAGTTACTGATAATGTTACTACGGCTTGTACCATTCCGGGTTTGGTTTCCTGTTTTTGAGATATTCCAAGATTTTTGGTTCGTTCAGGACTCGGTTGTAGTGATCGACAAGCAAAGGATGTTTCTTGATCAGTTCAGGGACCTCGAGAGAATCTCCAACAAGATTGAGAAAAGAAAAAACGTAGACATCGGCATACGTTATCTGAAACAAACATTGACATCATCAGAAACAGCATTATCATCATCATAAGCATTATTACAACTATTAGCACCATCATCAGCATTATTACAACTATTAGCACCATCATCAGCATTATTACAACTATTAGCACCATCATCAGCATTATTACAACTATTAGCACCATCATCAGCATTATTACAACTATTAGCACCATCTTCAGCATTATTACAACTATCATCATCATCATCATTAATACACAACCATTATCAGAATCACCATTATAATTAGATATATATATTCCTTTATTTAAACAGGGTAGCTCTTTCAGTATTTACAAAATGTAATAACTGTTATCAATAGAGGCCCTACAAAAAATACACTAGGAAAAATAATACTAAAAACTAATTAAATGCAATATTAAAAGATAAAATAGATTAATAAGATAAACATTAAAAGTTGTGCTAAGATAAATACTATAATTATCATCATCATCATCATCACAACCATTATCACCATCATCAGCATTATCATCATCATCAGCATTATCATCATCATCAGTCATCACAACCATTATCAACATCATCAGCATTATCATCATCATCAGCATTATCATCATCATCAGTCATCACAACCATTATCAACATCATCAGCATTATCATTATCATCACAACACATTGTAATGTTATCAACCTTTTCTCCTACAAAGTAGTTTTTGCCGCCATTGTTTTGCTGAAGAAGTTTATTAAAGAACTCCATCTGCTGTGGTAGTTTCTCGTCGTACAAAGAAGCCTTCGTCTTGGCCTGTAGAACATCAAACATTAAATCCATGAGACATCATGACCATGAAAGAAACATTTTTAAAACAAAATCATTAGCACAATAAACATCTTCATTACCTTACGCTCTGCATCTTGCTCAAAGAACAATTGTCCAAATTGATCTTCAATATCTTTGACAGCATCCACCAACATGTCAGCTCGAGCTTTATCGTAGTTACTGTTTGGGGAAAATCCTGAAATGGGTGAAATGAATTGAGTTGTTAGAGAGTGAAATTTAAGAGCGAAGTTTATGTAATTTAGATCATTTAAGGCCGCTACAACTAAGCATGAGTAAATGAATGAATGGATAGAATAATGGATGAATGAATGAATGGAAGGAAGGAAGGAAGGAAGGAAGGAAGGAAGGAAGGAAGGAAGGAAGGAAGGAAGGAAGGAAGGAAGGAAGGAAGGAAGGAAGGAAGGAAGGAAGGAAGGAATATAGGGGTAAGTGAATGTATGGTTGGATAAAACAAACAAACAAAAAGTACACACCAAGTTCGTTGGCTAAAAACCTGAATACTACAGTCGACTGACAGATAGTTTTACCATCACCAAGCTCCAGTACAGGTAGTTGACCGAAAGGACATCGACCACCTTAAAAATAGAAACAACATGTCAGCTTCAACACCATGTTAGCTTCAACGACATATTAGCATTTTACAACAAGTCAACTTTTATTAACAATATGCCAGCTTCAACAGCGACATCTCAGTTAACACTTCAACATAAAGAACTATAACAGACATAGATTCACAAGTACTGAGATTTATCTATAAAATTGCAGTGGAGTAAAAATCGTTTGGTTTAAGTCACATCCAGAGACGCGAACGATGAAATTTCACTAGTTGAAAAACATGGTTCGCGGCATCTGATTGGACGAAAGATTTCTTTTCTATTAAAAAATGATCGTACGGGAATCTACCTCACTGGCGGCGCGAAAACTGTCAAGCCGCCTTTGGTTAAAATATCGGCATGGTTTGTTGGCAACGATTCGACTGTGCGGGCATTTCCCGCCAAGTGCATATGATATTTTTCTCATGTATCTGTATTTCACTTATACACCGAACGTATTTAAATTCATTATAAAATAAACAAATTAAAAAAATCGTACGCACTCACTAACCATGAAGTAATCTCTATTTATTTTGGAATACTTAAGAGGGATTTGCCCATAGGGTCGCCTATGACTTGCAAAATGATTTTTTGTCAAATCCCTTAAAATCGGCATGTAGAACCAGTTTCGAACGCTGAATCCATTGCTATAAGTTTTAGCTCGATCAGATAAATATTTAAGGCGCACGGCGCCAAAATGTGAAAATTGACGTCATTTCCGGTTTTCGAAGGTCGATTGAGTGCACTACAAAAAGTGTCAAATATCACAAGATTGAGAGCATATTTTACCATAAAAATTAGCCAGCTCAAAAGTACGTACAGTAGCGACTATTCGGAGCTTTTTTTCTTCGAAGAAAGATGAAAACTTAATATTTTATAGATTTTTCAATTATTTTCAAGTTTTTACTCGATTTTAAGTACATCATATTAAAACCTCTGTATCGCCAATGGTACACGACCTAGCTCAAAGCTATTGTACATGAGGAAAGAGGGATACCCATAGCTTAGTTTTGTCAAATAAAATTTTGGGGCAAATCATAAACACAGCTTGGGGAGCGATGAATGTTGACCCCAATTTCAGTCATATTTGACCTCAATTTACAACGCGATATGTGTACATTGAACGATTAAACTTACCGAAATCATGCCTCTATCCCCTGTAATTCACAAACAAACATCTCCTTGCCATAATACAATACTTTATTCATGATTTGAGCGGGTACATTCCGAGGAAATGTCTTGAGAGAAGCTTGGAACCAGTTGAATTGAGTACGATCATTATGCCAACCGAAGCCAAGGTATTAGCTATCATTCTTTTGAAGTCAAAATATTAAAACTACCAGCTGTATCCGAGCTTTATGTTTTACCTGACCTTAGTACGTGAACTTCAGAGTGAAATACTGTTATAAGTGTAGAGTATTTCACCGCCATTTGACTATTAGACACGATCGATGATACAACTAAAGGCTTTCAGACAAACATACAACCGCGAAAGAATGCGTGACATGAACACAGGAACCCCGAAGCGGCCTGATTATAACGCAATACTGAGAAATTGAGACAAATATTTATCTTAATACTATATTCGCATTTGTTTACATGGTTGTGCCTGTCTTTGTAAATACTACAGTAATTCTGTTGTAACTAACAGAAACACAAGTCTTATATACCTGGTACTGGATATTATATATACGACTTACTATTCGTGTCATAATGTACTGTGGCTAATCTGTAATCGGTAATCTAACCCAACCGTATCAAACAGAGAAAAAGCGCACAACAAAACTGTATTGCAACTATATGATATTCATTATTTATATAATTATTTTCAATTTTCTTCATTTTTTCATTCTTTCTATTCCCATTTTCTATTTTCTTTCTTTCGCCCTTTCTGTTTCTATTATATATATTCCCATTTTCTTTTTTTCAGCATTTTTTATCATTTTCATTCCATTTTCTATTTTCTTTCTTTCAGCATTTATTTTTATTGTTTCTTTTCCCATTTTCTTTCTTTCAGACTTTTTTCATTATTTCTTTTCCTTTTGTCTGTTTTCTTTCGTTCTGCATTTCTTTTTCTTTTTTTCTCTATTATTTTTGATTCTGAGGATTAGTTGCAGGCTCTGTCCGTCTCTTTTCTCGAAGTATTTTTATAAGTCACTTATATGTGCCGATAAATTGAAATATGGAAAAAGAACAATTATATGTAGCCTCCTTTGATCAAAGAAAATGCAGTCGTCAGTATTCGATCAGTCCATTTATCATCGAATGATAATTCTTGCAATTCTTCAAAAAACTTTCTGTTGTCTTACAAGTAAAACGCTCGCAGATTTGTACTTGTTTATATGGTAGAAATTAAAGTTCAACTTGGGGGGCGAGATATCTCGTCTCTCGGCCGGTAGGGTATATAACGGGTATGATACCCTATATACCCATCATATACTATACCCACCAGCCGAGACGAGATATCTCGCCCCCCCCCCCCCCCCCCCCCACCCCGGGGTTGTCTCGCCCAACAGAGATGAGAAATTATTCCCATGTGGAATTTTACAAAGAGATATATCAAGGTGGCTCGACCCAATAATTTTTCGCGAGTACCGTCCGCATTTGAAGCTCCAGTATAAAAACGCGTTGGGTTCGATTTCAAATCCACTTGAACACATTTCTTTCATAAAGACTGAATTATGATTTAGGATGTTTTTTTGAGAAATCAGACATAATTTTAATTGATTATTACGAAATATATGTTTTAGCCTTGAGTCCAATATTAGCCTTTAAAGTCATTTTCTAGCAAAATGCTTCATGCTGCTTACACCTTGAATGTTTGCCCCCAGTTGTGGAAAGTTTTATCAAAATTTATAAGGCGGATTGCAAGATATCGAGGATTGTTTAAATAAAGCGGATAATTTACGCAAAATCTAAACAATAGATTTTGCATCGAAATATGTATTATTTCTTGGGTATCTGTTAGCAAAAATCTTCGTTCGTTCTTTTCTCCTATATTTCTTGCTCACTTAATGGCAATTAGATAGCAATAGAGCCATACGATCTTCTCAAAACGTAAAATATATGAGCCGGACCAAAATTCCAATGTTTACTTTTTTTTCGCGGTTTTGTATACAATTTCGCAAAAAGGCAAAAATCGTCTTTTTGATTTTAATAAAACTTTATGAGGGCTTCAAGCTATTAATGTTTCGTAAAGTCTCGATTTTCATGTTCATTGGGTAGTTTTAAAGGTATCTAATGTAGACCAAAGTAGAGTAATATTGAGATACTGTTTAAAGATCTGGTGCTCTGGGAGTTTTATTGTTTGATGTTTGGCACAACAACACATTCCTTCAAAAACAAAACTCGCACAGGGTAACTCGGGGGGAGCTAGGGCTGTCTGAGACAACTTTCTACCATATAAACAAGTACAAATCTGCGAGCGTTTTACTTGTAAGACAACAGAAAATTTTTTGAAGAATTGCATAAATGGACTGAAGGACTGACGACTGCGTTTTCTTTGATCAAAGGAGGCTACATATAATTGTTCTTTTTCCATATTTCAATTTATCGGCACATATAAGTGACTTATAAAAATACTTCGAGAAAAGAGACGGACAGAGCCTGCAACTAATCCTCAGAATCAAAAATAATAGAGAAAAAAAGAAAAAGAAATGCAGAACGAAAGAAAACAGACAAAAGGAAAAGAAATAATGAAAAAAGTCTGAAAGAAAGAAAATGGGAAAAGAAACAATAAAAATAAATGCTGAAAGAAAGAAAATAGAAAATGGAATGAAAATGATAAAAAATGCTGAAAAAAAGAAAATGGGAATATATATATAATAGAAACAGAAAGGGCGAAAGAAAGAAAATAGAAAATGGGAATAGAAAGAATGAAAAAATGAAGAAAATTGAAAATAATTATATAAATAATGAATATCATATTGTTGCAATACAGTTTTGTTGTGCGCTTTTTCTCTGTTTGATACGGTTGGGTTAGATTACCGATTACAGATTAGCCGCAGTACATTATGACACGAATAGTAAGTCGTATATATAATATCCAGTACCAGGTATATAAGACTTGTGTTTCTGTTAGTTACAACAGAATTACTGTAGTATTTACAAAGACAGGTACAACCATGTAAACAAATGCGAATATAGTATTAAAGATAAATATTTGTCTCAATTTCTCAGTATTGCGTTATAATCAGGCCGCTTTGGGGTTCCTGTGTTCATGTCACGCATTCTTTCGCGGTTGTATGTTTGTCTGAAAGCCTTTAGTTGTATCATCGATCGTGTCTAATAGTCAAATGGCGGTGAAATACTCTACACTTATAACAATATTTCACTCTGAAGTTCACGTACTAAGGTCAGGTAAAACATAAAGCTCGGATACAGCTGGTAGTTTTAATATTTTGACTTCAAAAGAATGATAGCTAATACCTTGGCTTCGGTTGGCATAATGATCGTACTCAATTCAACTGGTTCCAAGCTTCTCTCAAGACATTTCCTCGGAATGTACCCGCTCAAATCATGAATAAAGTATTGTATTATCGCTAGGAGATGTTTGTTTGTGAATTACAGGGGATAGAGGCATGATTTCGGTAAGTTTAATCGTTCAATGTACACATATCGCGTTGTAAATTGAGGTCAAATATGACTGAAATTGGGGTCAACATTCATCGCTCCCCAAGCTGTGTTTATGATTTGCCCCAAAATTTTATTTGACAAAACTAAGCTATGGGTATCCCTCTTTCCTCATGTACAAAAGCTTTGAGCTAGGTCGTGTACCATTGGCGATACAGAGGTTTTAATATGATGTACTTAAAATCGAGTAAAAACTTGAAAATAATTGAAAAATCTATAAAATATTAAGTTTTCATCTTTCTTCGAAGAAAAAAAGCTCCGAATAGTCGCTACTGTACGTACTTTTGAACTGGCAAATTTGTTTGGTAAAATATGTTCTCAATCTTGTGATATTTGACACTTTTTGTAGTGCACTCAATCGACCTTCGAAAACCGGAAATGACGTCAATTTTCACATTTTGGCGCCGTGCGCCTTAAATATTTATCTGATCGAGCTAAAACTTATAGCAATGGATTCAGCGTTCGAAACTGGTTCTACATACCGATTTTAAGGGATTTGACAAAAAATCATTTTGCAAGTCATAGGCGACCCTATGGGCAAATCCCTCTTAAAGCCTCTACGATAAAAACATATCAACGTATGTGTGGTTTTTAGTTGTTTATTAGATGAAAACTCGCTGATTAATTAATTTTTTTATAAGTTGAAAAAGTCGCTAATTTTTATCAGTCAAGAGCATGGGCTACCTATGGCTAGAGGGAAGTTACTGAAGCGATGAACATGATTACGTCACACACGAGATAGCGTTGCGTGACGAGGCTAATAGAAGTTGAAAAAAGCCGCTGTCAGTGTGTTATTGATCTTTGCAAGACAGATAGCAAATTACTGTGCGGCATATTAAAGAATAAATGGAAAATTATGACTATTTTGTAAGTAAGTCTGTTTTGTAAGTCTAATTGGTAACTAATACGTGCCCAATAAAGCTCTTAAAACAAAACAAAAACAAAATTCTAAGCAATACTTATATACATGCAATAATTATTACATCAAAAATTAAAATTCACACTTAAAGCCGGTTAATGATTAATCACAAACCGTCCGATTTACAAACGCTAAACCACGTAAAAAATAACCTCTGGTACCCAGAGTACTGCAAGTTGCAAGTTAAACAACTCTATAATCGTTGTATCCACCCCGCTAGCAGAGGAAATAGCTGAGCACGGTACATTGTATAATTGTGTTGCTTACTTGTTTTCATGGCGGGCCATTCGTCGGGGTTCAGTCGTACTTCGGTGTAAGGAGCACCAGCTAATGCAAGCAGAACTCTTGAACACTCAGCCCTCCCTCTGATATCAAAGTATACAAGATTGTACGAAGACATGGTGATATATCACAGCAAGAACTAGAACAAACCGAATCGAACGAATGATCAATAGTCCGAAGCCCTGATCGATATTGGTCACGTGGTAACCACAGGTAGCCCAATCTATCTGTGCTCTCAAATAAGCCTTCTATAAGAGCCGATATATGGCGATCTTAATACTAGATATACAAAATATGCTTAAATGATAAAAATAAACTGTCTCACTCGTGTCTTGTGTTGTATTGTTACCATCTCTACTTCGCAATTGCAGCTTAATATAAATCTAGTAGACTTGCATTCTCTCCCTTATTGTCAACCATTCAGAGGACCGAGCTATTGGTTAATTAAAATAGCTACTTTTTTACAATAGTTTTTAAATATTTTGCATATAATTAGTTGTGTCTTACAGATTTTTTTTATTTAAATACATATAAAAAGAGGGGGGGAACTACTAACTAGTAAATAGGTATTGAAATAACAACAAAAACACACACACACACAAATAAACAAACAAACAAAAAATTACAGTGCCTTGTTTTAATTAAATATCCATTTAGTTTTCCATTATCCATTTGTATAAGACTTTAGTCTTATACATAATGTTAAAACAGGTACCAGTCCGCGTTTGGTTTCCTGCTTTTGAGATATTCCAATATTTTTGGTTCGTTCATGACTCGGTTGTAGTGATCGACAAGCAAAGGATGTTTCTTGATCAGTTCAGGGACCTCTAGAGAACCTCCAACAATATAGCCATTGAGAAAACAAAAAAAGTTGACATCGGCATACGTTATCTAAAACAAACATCGAAATCATCAGAAAAATCATCAGAAACAGCATCATCATCATCATCATCATCATCATCATCATCATCATCATCATCATCATCATTATTGGTTCGTTCATGACTCGGTTGTAGTGATCAACGAGCAAAGGATGTTTCTTGATCAGTTCAGGGACCTCGAGAGCACCATTCACAAAATAGCCATTGACAAAACAAAAAAAGTTGACATCGGCATACGTTATCTGAAACAAACATCGATATCATCAGAAACAGCATTATCATCATCATCATCATCCTGACAACAATTATCACCATCATAAGCATCATCATAATCACAGACACAATCACAATTACACTGACGACACTCACAATCATAATATAGTCACAATGACATTAACAATGATAATTTATATCACAATTGTAATGTTATCAACCTTTTCTCCTACAAAGTAGCCATTGTTTTGCTGAAGAAGTTTATCAAAAAACTCCATCTGCTGTGGTAGTTTCTCGTCGTGCAAAGAAGACTTCATATTGGCCTGTAGAACATGATCAAACATAAAATCCATGAGACATCATGACCATGAAAAAAGTGGTATTCCAAAGTTGTACAAACATCTTCATTACCTAACCTCGTTCCCAGGGCCCTCTCCCTTCGCTTTTGGGTGGGGCGGGAAACCCAAAAGCGAAGGGAGAGGGCCCTGGGAACGAGGTTGTTCATTACCTTGCGCTCTGCATCTTTTTCCCAGTACATTTGTCCTAATTGATCTTACCCACATACCCGGGGCAACATACTGTACTTAGATGTAATAATTATTACATCAAAAATTGAAATTCGCATTTAAAGCTAATAATTAATCACAAACCGTCAGATTAAGAAACTCCAAACCAAGTAGAAAATAACCTCTGGTACCCGGGTTACTGCAAGTTGCAAGTTACTATTATCATTGTTGTATATTAAACTATGTTCGAAACTATGTTGCTTACTTGTTTTCATAGCGGGCCATTCGTCGGGGTTCACTCGTACTTCGGTGTAAGGAGCATCAGCTAATGCAAGCAGAATTCTTCAACACTCAGCCCTTCCTCTGATATCAAAGTATACAAGATTGTACGAAGACATGGTGATATATCACAGCAAGAGCTAGAACAAACCGAATCGAACGAATGATCAACAGTCGAAGCCCTGATCGATATTGGTCAAGTACCGTGATGACCACAGGTAGCCCAAACTATCTGTGTTCTCACATAAACCTTCTATCGCGATCTTAATAATATACAAAATTTGTTTGAAATGCATATCGGAATTCACAACTTGAGTAAAAAATATAGACAATAGCGGTCTCGGACAACCAAAACAATGCGAGCCTTGAGTAAGCGGTCGAAAAGTTTACCTATTTTGAAAATTATTTTCGATATCTTCCAATCTATCAATGGTCATAAAACTACAGGGCTCGATGAGTAACTATTTCAAAAAGCCAATGCTGCGGTAGGAAAAAAATTCATCAAGGAAATTTTAAGTTTTGAAATATTTTGTAAAAATGTGTGCAATATTAGACAAAAGCAGAAAAAGCGCAGTTATATCTCACCAAACGAAAAATCATGTATGTGCTAATAACCTGAAGTGATTTCGTTCATGTTCGCCAGACGGATAACTAAGACATTTGTTGACCAAATGAGACCAAAAGCAACTTTTTCTGTGCTTTTGTAGTGATGTTTTTGATCAAGTGAAATTGATGCTTGATTAATTTAATTTATTTGTTGTGTAAATGTTTAAAAGCGTTTTATTCAAAAATGCCTCCATATAAATCTTTTATTTTCAGCAACAACGAAGACCTTGATCTGAAGTTTGTGAAACAATCAATGCGGTTTTATAGAAAACTCTATTTCGCCTAAAATTGTCGTATTTGTCAAAACTACTTTTCTATCATAAAAAATCATTGCTAGTTCCGATTGCAATATTTGAAACATCAGAACAAACTTCAGTCTATGCCTGAACTCGCTATGGAAATTAATTTGAAATTATTTTTCTACGCGCGACGTACTTTGCGATCAAACAGCGACGGTGGCCCTTCAAAAATACTCAGTCGAGCCACCTTAAGCGGGTAAATTTTATAGAAAATGTATGGGCATGCATTTCGTCGGGACCTAAAAAACTGGCCGCAATAACGGGGTGGTCGTATTATGCAGGTGGCCGTAAGGCGGGGTTCCACTGTATACAAATGTGTTTTAACAAAGACATCGTCCATATCTAATTTAGATGTGATATGTTCACATATAAAAACGTTAACTAAGAAACATTTCAGGTAAATTAATTAAATCTGCATGATATACACCTAATTGCAATAACATTGCCATAGAGTACAAACACTAAAAGTGTGCAATACTTTGCACTATTTACCACTAAATAGTGTTGATTAAACAATAGAGAACAATAGAATTAGCATAATTTAGCAGTATTTAGTGGTATTTATGCTGCACACTTTAAATGTTTGTACTCTATAAAAAAGAAAATTACAAAATAGGAATAAATTAAAAGGCAAAAGAAGAAGTTCAGCTTGAGTAATCTGCTTTTGTCTTTTAACTAATTCCTATTTGTAATTTTCTTTTTTATATGACAATGTTATTGCAATTAGGTGTAAGTGGTGATAAATTGATAAAAAGCAAGAACTTACCGACTTCACGTAGAAGTATTTGATGCTAACTATTGTTGATATGAAGCGAATCGGCAACAAAAAGGTACCTATTGGCAACTGCTATTTTGCAGTGTATGTTTCAGAAATAGGCTTCTGGAAACGTGAAACTTTGTCAACGCAAGACAAACTATCTAAGCAACGAAGCTTCCCCGCACCTTTTACACGCACCCCCGCTCCTTTTACACGCATCCCCGCTCCTTTTACAAGCACCCCCGCTCTTTTTACACGCACTCCCGCTCTTTTTATACGCACCCCCGCACCTTTTACCCGCATCTTCTTGCTCACACCCTCACCTTTTACACGCGACATGCGACCAACAGTCAAACCCAGTAAAGATCGACACTGTGCTTTCTATGTCGTGTCGTATCCTGCCGTATTGTGTCGTTTCCTGTCGTATTGTGTCGTATCCTCTCGTATTGTGTCGTGTCGTGTTCTGTCGTGTCGTGTCCTGTCGTATTGTGTCGTGTGGTATACTATCATATCCTGTCGTGTTGTGTTGTGTTGTGTCGTGTCGTGTCAGGTTGTGTTTGTGTTGTGTCCTGTCGTATTGTGTCGTGTCCTGTCGGGTTGTGTCTGTGTTGTGTCGTGTCGTGTTGTCTCTGTGTTGTATCGTGTGGGGTTGTGTCTGTGTTGTGTCGTGTCGTGTCGTGTTGTGTCGTGTTGTGTCTGTGTTGTGTCGTGTCGTGTCGGGTTGTGTCTGTGTTGTGTCGTGTTGTGTCGTGCTGTGTCGTGTCGTGTCGTGTCGTGTCTTGTTGTATCGAGTTAACGTCACAACTAATTGAAAGTACAACATTTTGTGAAAGTGTAAAATTTTAATATAGTTATCTGTGCTTATCATATCGGTGTATTTCATATTTGAATTAATAATTAAGTCTTATTACTATCGAAATGACAAGAATAATAATTGACGTGCCTAAAACCAAACATCTTTTTCCAATAAATGAAAGAGTAACTTCTTCATCTTCTGTGTCGTTTCTTTCTTCACTACAGGGTTTTACTGCTTTACCCTCGATATCACTGTTTGTATTTTTGTCTTCGTTCTCGACTCGTTCACTCTCCTCGTCTCCTTTCGTGTCAAAATCACTCGTTTTCACAGGCATGTACTCGGAAGAAGTTTTCATTTTAATGTTTCCCGTTGTGGTTTTTGGCTTCTTTTCTTTAGACATTTCTTCGAAGTCAACTTTCCACCAAAACAGCACGGAAAACATGAGAAATTGGACAAGGAAACCAACGGCCAAACCACACCACAAGAATGAAATGTCCTTGAAATATAAAGCTAGTGATATACCCAACGGAAGACCTATAATATAACTAGATATTAAGTAAATCACAGATGAGTACATCTGTAGCCGAAATGATAGACACATGATAAAAAACACTGTTGTAATCGATTCGAGTAGATACGAAAACGCTGTGAAAGGTACAACTTTACTAATAAGACTGACCACTGCAAGATCATTAGTGAAAATATGTCCAACAACATCTTTCATGGCTATAAAACACACTGCAAATAAGACCGATACTAAAAGGTTAAACACGCAGCCGACTATTGCTGTTGTTTTCGCCTCGTTGCGGTTGCCTTCTCCAAAACATTTCGCGATGTTGATGTTCATGGGCATTCCCACCGCAAAAGGAAGTGTTAGGAGTGCCTTGGTGATACTAAAAAGCGCTGTCTGTGCAGCTACTTCTATCTCACCGATCGTTCCAACTGAGATTAACGCAACCTCATGTATCGTTGACTTTAGCAAAAAGTTAAATGCTCCTGGCACAGCGAGGGTTAGATAGCTTCTCCAGTCCAGGAAGCATTTCTTGGTCAGGCCTGGCCATGTTTCCTGGTAAATACCGCTAATTAATATATATACGAATAAGAAAACTACCATTAACCCGTAGCACAAGTCACTACCTAGGGCAATGCCCGTTAATCCTAACTTAAACAAATAGACGAAGAAGAAGTTCAAGGGGACTAGGAGGACTACCCCAATAAACGCGACAATAAATAATGGTATAACACTGCGAAGTACTATAAGATACGCTCTTAGTAACCTAAACAGAAAAATACCCAACATAGAAGGTATATACATTAACAAGTACAGTTCAGAAAGAGCAGCAACATCTGGAGGGATCCCAATGGCTTGTAGCAGAGCACCAACGTGAATCCATAATGCAGTCACCAAAATGCACAGGAACCCCGCAAATAGAAACGCCTTCTGCAACAGGACACCGATGTTCTGGTAGTTTCCAGCACCGTGAGCTCTCCCTGCAAATGTTTCAAATGAAGCGGCTAGTCCACTGCCCAAGCCTGTAGCAGTGACGGTCAGTAGTCCATATGAGATACCGACGGCGCCTAGTTCCTTCGTACCAACTCGCCCACCAAATGCTACGTTGATGGGACCAATAAACCGTTGTGTTACTAGAGACAGAAACAGTGGCCAGACCAACTGGAAAAGGCTTTTGAAGGTCGATATAGGGAACAACTGCAGCCATGATGACAAGCGTTCTTTGAGTGATGCCATGTTATAGGTATTGTTGCTGACACCTTGAATACATAAAAACAAATCGCATTAGAAAAGTTTTGATTTTCAACCAACCGAACAACCAATCAATCAAATTAATCAGTCAGTCAGTCAGTCAGTCAGTCAGTCAGTCAGTCAGTCAGTCAGTCAGTCAGTCAGTCAGTCAGTCAGTCAGTCAGTCAGTCAGTCAGTCAGTCAGTCAGTCAGTCAGTCAGTCAGTCAGTCAGTCAGTCAGTCAGTCAGTCAGTCTATTCTTGGCTTTCACGTGACGTCATCAATATTTTGAAAATGGAGATGTAGCAGTATTATAATTATATATATCAATGATGTATCAACTGCAAGTAACAGAAAGATGTGTCCTAAATGCACTGAGAAAAGAACGAAAACGCTCAGATATTTATGTAGTTCTGTATGGTAGCATGATATTTGAACTTCAGGCAAGTTTGATCACAGGTACGTAGCCAAAAGATGTAAGATGTAAGGCTGGGGGAAAGTAACACCACCTGAACGAAATCGCCTGAAACTAACTCAAAGGATTATAGAGATCAACAAGAAGACACTGTAAGAGTTTTGTTGAATTTTATTAAATTTTAAGGCAAAAAATCGAAGGTTCAAAAGTACCCATATATCCTTTAGTAAATCAACACTAACAGTGAGCTTGGGCTACCTGTGGTTTGATATGATCGATCAAGTGCTAACTGACGTACAATGTATACACCTATTTCAATTAACGTTGTCCATCTTGAATGATTGATCTGAGACCGATAGGAATTGTGGGAGGTCGTTAAACTGCAAATGCACTATTATAATCACGCTTGAATATTAATGTTTACTTCTCAAATACTGTTATCTGTAATTCAGCACCATTCAAGTGTGATTAAAACAATGTATTTGAAATTTAATGAACTCCCGCAATTCCTATCGGTCTCAGATCAACCATTCCAGATGGACAACGTTAATTGAAATAGGTGTATTGCTCTCTTCCAGTATTTGTACTCTAGTGGGTGTGAGTCTGTTATTTGCTATTATTCCCTGGCTAAAGAGACTTGGTATCGACGCAACGCGATATGCCAAACTTGAAAAACTATAACAGTATCAATAACAATTTCATACGCGCGCCAAAAACACAACATTTACTGATCCTTGTTATTACACACAGCGGGTTGTACAGCAGTTCACAAATGCGGGGGGAAACTCATTTACAGAACATTCAGTGTTTTCTGGCATTTTTTAACCACTTAACGAAATACAATACTTATAAAACATAACGTGATAGAGATTTTCAAACGGAAAAGACTTTTTGTGTGTAATTCTTGTACGAATTTTCCATCTTGAAATCAATGGACCAAAACCAAACATTATCTCCAAGCGCGCGTCTACTATTGAATTACTTTTTACTTTGTATTTGAAACTAAACATATTATTTCGTTGAACCTGACAACTTTACACTCTTTATATTAACTATTGTATGTCTCTTTTAATAGATCCATATACCCTGGAGTAGTATGCATGTAGTATAAGTTCATAAATGAATTATGCTCGGTAGGATTATAATTAACGATTACAATTGTTTCAGTCAGCCACATTAAGCCTGGTTCCCATATAATCGCTACGATCGCCAGGATCGATGTGATGGCGCTTTGGTTTTGTGAAATAATAAAAATATCACTGCTGACTAATGGTTGAAGCTTAAATTTGACGAAACTGATAAACCTAAACATAAAAAATCAGTGTCGATTTTGTTTAATCACAAAGAACTCTGAGCTATATTCTGATGGCCAAACATGATTTTCGACGATCGTAGCGATCATATGAAAACCAGGCTTTAGAGACAATTCAATCAAGAAATTTACTGAATTGTTCCTTAGTTTATTTGTGCACACCACGCTATACAGATACCAAATATAATACGTATAATCAAGAGTCATTTATGCTACCTTGGTATAATTTGATATCTCAAAATCATTAAACCGCGCGGTTACAAACGACGGTTTTTCAACTAAATGTACTAAAAGGCCAAATATAATTGTACAAGAACAGTATTACAAGTTTTCAAGCTAAAACAAAGTTTTTATATTCTAAATTAAATACTTTTAACGTACCTTACAATCGGTTCGTCGATGAAACGCTGTTCTGTGTGAATGCCATGGTTTCTGCTGAATCAGGAACTTGAACTAAAATCCCTCCTTCGTCAATATTTCGCGGGACGTAAGATGAATCTTAAACTAC
Organism: Metridium senile; assembly: GCA_949775045.1. Lineage (NCBI taxonomy): Eukaryota > Metazoa > Cnidaria > Anthozoa > Actiniaria > Metridiidae > Metridium > Metridium senile. The sequence continues at coordinate 1,780,285 of OX459101.1, read as the reverse complement.
CATCTACCAATGCAGTTTCTATGCAGTTTCTAAGCCTGCAATTGTGAGATTTGGTGTGTTTTTCGTAGCATTTATATCTCGAGTGTTCCGTGGTCGGACCACAGCGTAACAATGATCCTGTAGAATTACTTGACATTCTAAAACTATCAAAGCGTAAAGATCGACTCGTAAACAAAACAAGGCAACGCGAAAAGAAAGAGATAAAAAAAACCCTACTTCTCTATTAAAACTTTCGTTATAAGAACGAAATTAAACTTTTAAAACTTTTTGCAGTTCAAATACAATATATCATGATTAAGAAAACTTTCATTTGGGATCAGTTTTAGTTTTTGAAAAGCCCGTGTGCTTTGAGTATAAACAAGTGATATTTTTATCACCAAAAACCTCACATTCGTTTACCAAATTTATGTGATATGACGGAATTTTCTGATGGATTATTTTTAGCAAATAATATGTAATTTTATATGTAATTTTGGTCCCTAAATCGTATCCCCTTGGGACTCAGTCTAATAGATTAAATTGTACTTTTTCAAGCGTAAAAAACGACTCGTACATGCAAACAAAGCCAGAATTATTCTGGACCAAATATAACAATTACTCATGTTGCATATTTGTTGGTGGATTAAAGTATGGTAAGCAAATGTGGTATGCGCAAGATTTGCATTATTTTCTTTATGTTTCTTCCATATTTGCAACGAGCGAAAATGAGTGAATCTAACTACAAGAATATTAAAGCGTACAAAAAGTACAACTCGACGGCAGATACTGAACACAGAAATATATACAATTGAGTCGACCATTCTAAGAGATCTATTCAAGAATTGATATATTTTTATAATAATTGTTATATTTTAATATGTTTTAAAAAAAATATTTTGGTTTCTACTTTAACTAATTGAGAAAGTTGTCAAGTTAGCAGCTAAAGCGTGGTTTACATTAATATTCGCATCCATGCTCAGTTAATCAAGTGCGATCGAGTAGTATTATATGAAAACAGTCCTACGATCGTGGGAGGTCGGGTGAGATCGATTGCGATCATATGTAAACAGTTCACACAGTTATAAAGATTATATTTAATATGAAATAGATAGAAATAGAGGGCTCTAAGTCGATACCGAACAGGATATTCATGAAGTAAATTATTGAACATGACTGTCTATTTAATAATAGAACTGAGAAGGAATTTCAAGAACAAGATTAAACGTATAAAACTTGAAAGAAAGTTGGTCAAGGCTTTGTAATATTACTTTAATGTTTTGTGATGATTTATCAAACATTCCGCTGGATAATTAAAGTATCACGGACTCAGAGTTCAGCGTCATGTGCGATTATATGGAAACAGCTAGTGTGCGACCGTGTGAGATACTACGATTGATTGATTTTCACTTCAGTTGGCTGCGAGTGGGTGCGATCATATCATATGGAATCCAATATATCTCACAAGTTTTCTCATTAAATTGTTTAATTCAAGGACTGTATCTGCACGAAATAAGGAGTTATTTAAACACGCCTGATTTCATCATGCACATGGTCTACTGATTCGAGTGATATTGGCCCTTAATTATACTTGTTGAATGTGCATATAATCAGTCAGACGACTTAGTTTCTTCTCAAATTGGGTTTATGTACGATACCTAGCGGTTAAACTAGTGTGGACTGCGTCGGTGATTCTGGGAAACAATTCGGATAAAAGTACGACAACTATAGAGTAAACATTTGAAAACAAAAAAACAATTTTGCTATGTTAGTAAATGAGTAGATATGTCAGTTACTGATAATGTTACTACGGCTTGTACCATTCCGGGTTTGGTTTCCTGTTTTTGAGATATTCCAAGATTTTTGGTTCGTTCAGGACTCGGTTGTAGTGATCGACAAGCAAAGGATGTTTCTTAATCAGTTCAGGGACCTCGAGAGAATCTCCAACAAGATTGAGAAAAGAAAAAACGTAGACATCGGCATACGTTATCTGAAACAAACATTGACATCATCAGAAACAGCATTATCATCATCATAAGCATTATTACAACTATTAGCACCATCTTCAGCATTATTACAACTATCATCATCATCATCATTAATACACAACCATTATCAGAATCACCATTATAATTAGATATATAGATTCCTTTATTTAAACAGGGTAGCTCTTTCAGTATTTACAAAATGTAATAACTGTTATCAATAGAGGCCCTACAAAAAATACACTAGGAAAAATAATACTAAAAACTAATTAAATGCAATATTAAAAGATTAAATAGATTAATAAGATAAACATTAAAAGTTGTGCTAAGATAAATACTATAATTATCATCATCATCATCATCACAACCATTATCACCATCATCAGCATTATCATCATCATCAGCATTATCATCATCATCAGTCATCACAACCATTATCAACATCATCAGCATTATCATTATCATCACAACACATTGTAATGTTATCAACCTTTTCTCCTACAAAGTAGTTTTTGCCGCCATTGTTTTGCTGAAGAAGTTTATTAAAGAACTCCATCTGCTGTGGTAGTTTCTCGTCGTACAAAGAAGCCTTCGTCTTGGCCTGTAGAACATCAAACATTAAATCCATGAGACATCATGACCATGAAAGAAACATTTTTAAAACAAAATCATTAGCACAATAAACATCTTCATTACCTTACGCTCTGCATCTTGCTCAAAGAACAATTGTCCAAATTGATCTTCAATATCTTTGACAGCATCCACCAACATGTCAGCTCGGGCTTTATCGTAGTTACTGTTTGGAGAAAATCCTGAAATGGGTGAAATGAATTGAGTTGTTAGAGAGTGAAATTTAAGAGCGAAGTTTATGTAATTTAGATCATTTAAGGCCGCTACAACTAAGCATGAGTAAATGAATGAATAGATAGAATAATGGATTAATGAATGAATAGAAGGCAGGCAGGCAGGCAGGCAGGCAGGTAGGCAGGCAGGCAGGAAGGAAGGAAGGAAGGAAGGAAGGAAGGAAGGAAGGAAGGAAGGAAGGAAGGAAGGAAGGAAGAAGGAATGAATGAATGAATGAATAAAAGAATATAGCGGTAAGTGAATGTACGGTTGGATAAAACAAACAAACAAAAAGTACACACCAAGTTCGTTGGCTAAAAACCTGAATACTACTGTCGACTGACAGATAGTTTTACCATCGCCAAGCTCCAGTACAGGTAGTTGACCGAAAGGACATCGACCACCTTAAATATAGAAACACCATGTCAGCTTCAACACCATGTTAGCTTCATCAACATATTAGCATTTTACAACAAGTCAACTTTTATTAACAATATGCCAGCTTCAACAGCGACATCTCAGTTAACACTTCAACATAAAGAACTATAATAGACATAGATTCACAAGTACTGAGATTTATCTATAAAATTGCAGTGGAGTAAAAATCGTTCGGTTTAAGTCACATCCAGAGACGCGAACGATGAAATTTCACTAGTTGAAAAACATCGTTCCCGGCATATCTGATTGGACGAAAGATTTCTTTTCTATTAAAAAATGATCGTACGGGAATCTACCTCACTGGCGCGAAAACTGTCAAGCCGCCTTTGGTTAAAATATCGGGATGGTTTGTTGACAACGATTCGACTGTGCGGGCATTTCCAGCCAAGGACATATGATATTTTTCTCATGTATCTGTATTTCACTTATACACCGAACGTATTTAAATTCATTATAAAATAAACAAATTAAAAAAATCGTACGCGCTCACTAACCATGAAGTAATCTCTATTTATTTTGGAATACTTTTAAGACTTTTAAAAAGCCTCTACGATAAAAACATATCAACGTATGTGTGGTTTTTAGTTGTTTATTAGATGAAAACTCGCTAATTAATTTATTTTTTTATAAGTTGAAAAAGTCGCTAATTTTTATAAGTTAAACGTCAAGAGCATGGGCTACCTGTGGCTAGAGGGAAGTTACTGAAGCGATGAACATGATTACGTCACACACGAGATAGCGTTGCGTGACGAGGCTAATAGAAGTTGAAAAAAGCCGCTGTCAGTGTGTTATTGATCTTTGCAAGACAGATAGCAAATTACTGTGCAGCATATTAAAGAATAAATTGAAAATTATGACTATTTTGTAAGTAAGTCTGTTTTGTAAGTCTAATTGGTAACTAATACGTGCCCAATAAAGCTGTTAAAACAAAACAAAAACAAAATTCTAAGCAATACTTATATACATGCAATAATTATTACATCAAAAATTAAAATTCACACTTAAAGTTAATAATTAATCACAAATCGTCCGATTTACAAACGCCAAACCAAGTAAAAAATAACCTCTGGTACCCAGAGTACTGCAAGTTGCAAGTTAAACAACTCTATAATCGTTGTATCCACCCCGCTAGCAGAGGAAATAGCTGAGCACGGTACATTGTATAATTGTGTTGCTTACTTGTTTTCATGGCGGGCCATTCGTCGGGGTTCAGTCGTACTTCGGTGTAAGGAGCACCAGCTAATGCAAGCAGAACTCTTGAACACTCAGCCCTCCCTCTGATATCAAAGTATACAAGATTGTACGAAGACATGGTGATATATCACAGCAAGAACTAGAACAAACCGAATCGAACGAATGTCAATAGTTCAAAGTCTTGATCGAAATTGGTCACGTGGTAACCACAGGTAGCCCAAACTATCTGTGCTCTCAAATAAGCCTTCTATAAGAGCCGATATATGGCGATCTTAATACTAGATATACAAAATATGCTTAAATGATAAAAATAAACTGTCTCGCTCGTGTCTTGTGTTGTATTGTTACCATCTCTACTTCGCAATTGCAGCTTAATATAAATCTAGTAGACTTGCATTCTCTCCCTTATTGTCAACCATTCAGAGGACCGAGCTATTGGTTAATTAAAATAGCTACTTTTTTAAAATAGTTTTTAAATATTTTGCATATAATTAGTTGTGTCTTACAGATTTTTTTTATTTAAATACATATAAAAAGAGGGGGGGGGGAACTACTAACTAGTAAATAGGTATTGAAATAACAACAAAAACACACACACACACAAATAAACAAACAAACAAAAAATTACAGTGCCTTGTTTTAATTAAATATCCATTTAGTTTTCCATTATCCATTTGTATAAGACTTTAGTCTTATACATAATGTTAAAACAGGTACCAGTCCGCGTTTGGTTTCCTGCTTTTGAGATATTCCAATATTTTTGGTTCGTTCATGACTCGGTTGTAGTGATCGACAAGCAAAGGATGTTTCTTGATCAGTTCAGGGACCTCTAACGCACCATTAACAAAATAGCCATTGACTAAACAAAAAAAGTTGACATCGGCATACGTTATCTGAAACAAACATCGAAATCATCAGAAAAATCATCAGAAACAGCATCATCATCATCATCATCATCATCATCATCATCATCATCATCATCATCATCATCATCATCATGACAACTAATATCACCATCATAAGCTTTATCAAAATCACAGTCACAATCACAATCACAATCGTAATCACAGTCACAATGACATTCACAATGATAATATAATCACAATATATTGCAATGTTATCAACCTTTTCTCCTACAAAGTAGCCTTTGCCGCCATTGTTTTGCTGAAGAAGTTTATCAAAGAACTCAATCTGCTGTGGGAATTTCTCGTCGTACAAAGAAGACTTCATCTTGGCCTATAGAACATCAAACAATAAATCCATGACACATGATGACCATGAAAGAAGTATTTTTGAAACAAAATCATTACTTTACGCTCTGCATCTTGCTCCCAGAACATTTGTCCTAATTGATCTTCTAGATCTTTGACAGCATCAACCAACATGTCAGCTCGAGCTTTATCGTAGTTACTGGTTGGAGAAAGTCCTGATCGAAATGGGTGAAATGAATTGAGTTGTTAGAGAGTGGAATCGGAATCAACTCACAGCGTCTGCGCATGCGCAGGAGGCAACTACAACTGAGCATGAGTAAATGAATGAATAGATAAAATAATGAATGGATGAATGAATGGATAAAATAATGAATGAATGAATGAATGGATAAAATAATGAATGAATGAATGAATGAATGAATGAATGAATGAATGAATGAATGAAGAAAAGAATAAACGAGTGAATAAATGAATATAGGGAATGTACGGTTGGATAAAACAAACAAACAATAAGTACACACCAAGTTCGTTGGCTAAAAACCTGAATACTACAGTCGACTGACAGATAGTTTTACCATCACCAAGCTCCAGTAAAGGTAGTTGACCGAAAGGACATCGACCACCTTAAAAATAGAAACAACATGCAAATAAAGTAAAAAAACAAATAAAGTGTTTTATTATTATATTATTATTATTATAACATGTCAGCTGCAACAATAAGTTAACTTCATCAACATGTCAGCATCAAAAACAACATGTTTGCTTCAACACAATGTCAGTTTCAACATGCCAGCTACAATACTATGTCAGTTTCAACATGTCAGCTTCAACACTATATGTCAGTTTCAATATGTCAGCTTCAACACCATGTCAGTTTCAACATGTGAGCTTCGACACCATGCATATGTCAGTTTCAACATGTCAGCTTCAACACCTTGTCAGCTTCAACAGCAACATGCCTTGTTAATTAACAATTCGCTGCACAGACTCGTGCGGTATAAAACCGCTGACCGATTAGCTCAGTGGATAGAGATTCGGATTAATGTGCAGAAGGTCTGGGTTCAAACCCCGGCCGGACCATTACATGTACTCAGGCCTACTCAGGGTCTTTAAATAATTGAGAAGAAGTTGCTGCCTTTTTTTCTTAAAAATCTACAAATGGTTAGAACTTCACATCCACTCGGATAGCGACGTAAAATGGAGGTCCCGTCTCTCAAAAAAAAAAAACTTAACAGCATTGAGGGACGTAAAAGAACTCCGTGTTCAGACATGGGTTGTATTGTGGCAGTTTAATGCGTCACACACGAGGTAGCGTTGCGTGACGAGGCCAAACAAAGCTGCCAATCAATAGGAGTTGAATAAAGCCGCTGTTGGCAGTCACATAATGGATATTCAAATGTATTACCTTTCATATAATACCTTTGCTTTAATATATTTGAATAACCATTATGTGACTGCCTACACGAAGTAGCTACCTGCTAGACAGTTATCAAATTAGTGTTGACTCATGATCGATGATCCATGCATCATCAATAGCAAATTAATGACTATTCTAAGCATTACTTAGATGCAATGATTATTACATCAAAAATTGAAATTCGCATTTAAAGTTAATGATTAATCACAAACCGTCAGATTTACATACGTCAAAGCAAGTAGAAAATATCCTCCGGTACCCGGGTTACTGCAAGTTGCAAGTTACTATTATCATTGTTGTATAACTATGTTCGAAACTATGTTGCTTACTTGTTTTCATAGCGGGTTATATTCCTTACAAAGAACGAATGATCAATAGTCCGAAGCCCTGATCGATATTGGTCACGTGGTAACCACAGGTAGCCCAATCTATCTGTGCTCTCAAATAAGCCTTCTATAAGAGCCGATATATGGCGATCTTAATACTAGATATACAAAATATGCTTAAATGATAAAAATAAACTGTCTCACTCGTGTCTTGTGTTGTATTGTTACCATCTCTACTTCGCAATTGCAGCTTAATATAAATCTAGTAGACTTGCATTCTCTCCCTTATTGTCAACCATTCAGAGGACCGAGCTATTGGTTAATTAAAATAGCTACTTTTTTACAATAGTTTTTAAATATTTTGCATATAATTAGTTGTGTCTTACAGATTTTTTTTATTTAAATACATATAAAAAGAGGGGGGGAACTACTAACTAGTAAATAGGTATTGAAATAACAACAAAAACACACACACACACAAATAAAAAAAAAAAAAAAAAAATAACAGTGCCTTGTTTTAATTAAATATCCATTTAGTTTTCCATTATCCATTTGTATAAGACTTTAGTCTTATACATAATGTTAAAACAGGTACCAGTCCGCGTTTGGTTTCCTGCTTTTGAGATATTCCAATATTTTTGGTTCGTTCATGACTCGGTTGTAGTGATCGACAAGCAAAGGATGTTACTTGATCAGTTCAGGGACCTCTAACGCACCATTAACAAAATAGCCATTGACTAAACAAAAAAAGTTGACATCGGCATACGTTATCTAAAACAAACATCGAAATCATCAGAAAAATCATCAGAAACAGCATCATCATCATCATCATCATCATCATCATCATCATCATCATCATCATCATCATCATTATTGGTTCGTTCATGACTCGGTTGTAGTGATCAACGAGCAAAGGATGTTTCTTGATCAGTTCAGGGACCTCGAGAGCACCATTCACAAAATAGCCATTGACAAAACAAAAAAAGTTGACATCGGCATACGTTATCTGAAACAAACATCGATATCATCAGAAACAGCATTATCATCATCATCATCATCCTGACAACAATTATCACCATCATAAGCATCATCATAATCACAGACACAATCACAATTACACTGACGACACTCACAATCATAATATAGTCACAATGACATTAACAATGATAATTTATATCACAATTGTAATGTTATCAACCTTTTCTCCTACAAAGTAGCCATTGTTTTGCTGAAGAAGTTTATCAAAAAACTCCATCTGCTGTGGTAGTTTCTCGTCGTGCAAAGAAGACTTCATATTGGCCTGTAGAACATGATCAAACATAAAATCCATGAGACATCATGACCATGAAAAAAGTGGTATTCCAAAGTTGTACAAACATCTTCATTACCTAACCTCGTTCCCAGGGCCCTCTCCCTTCGCTTTTGGGTGGGGCGGGAAACCCAAAAGCGAAGGGAGAGGGCCCTGGGAACGAGGTTGTTCATTACCTTGCGCTCTGCATCTTTTTCCCAGTACATTTGTCCTAATTGATCTTACCCACATACCCGGGGCAACATACTGTACTTAGATGTAATAATTATTACATCAAAAATTGAAATTCGCATTTAAAGCTAATAATTAATCACAAACCGTCAGATTAAGAAACTCCAAACCAAGTAGAAAATAACCTCTGGTACCCGGGTTACTGCAAGTTGCAAGTTACTATTATCATTGTTGTATATTAAACTATGTTCGAAACTATGTTGCTTACTTGTTTTCATAGCGGGCCATTCGTCGGGGTTCACTCGTACTTCGGTGTAAGGAGCATCAGCTAATGCAAGCAGAATTCTTCAACACTCAGCCCTTCCTCTGATATCAAAGTATACAAGATTGTACGAAGACATGGTGATATATCACAGCAAGAGCTAGAACAAACCGAATCGAACGAATGATCAACAGTCGAAGCCCTGATCGATATTGGTCAAGTACCGTGATGACCACAGGTAGCCCAAACTATCTGTGTTCTCACATAAACCTTCTATCGCGATCTTAATAATATACAAAATTTGTTTGAAATGCATATCGGAATTCACAACTTGAGTAAAAAATATAGACAATAGCGGTCTCGGACAACCAAAACAATGCGAGCCTTGAGTAAGCGGTCGAAAAGTTTACCTATTTTGAAAATTATTTTCGATATCTTCCAATCTATCAATGGTCATAAAACTACAGGGCTCGATGAGTAACTATTTCAAAAAGCCAATGCTGCGGTAGGAAAAAAATTCATCAAGGAAATTTTAAGTTTTGAAATATTTTGTAAAAATGTGTGCAATATTAGACAAAAGCAGAAAAAGCGCAGTTATATCTCACCAAACGAAAAATCATGTATGTGCTAATAACCTGAAGTGATTTCGTTCATGTTCGCCAGACGGATAACTAAGACATTTGTTGACCAAATGAGACCAAAAGCAACTTTTTCTGTGCTTTTGTAGTGATGTTTTTGATCAAGTGAAATTGATGCTTGATTAATTTAATTTATTTGTTGTGTAAATGTTTAAAAGCGTTTTATTCAAAAATGCCTCCATATAAATCTTTTATTTTCAGCAACAACGAAGACCTTGATCTGAAGTTTGTGAAACAATCAATGCGGTTTTATAGAAAACTCTATTTCGCCTAAAATTGTCGTATTTGTCAAAACTACTTTTCTATCATAAAAAATCATTGCTAGTTCCGATTGCAATATTTGAAACATCAGAACAAACTTCAGTCTATGCCTGAACTCGCTATGGAAATTAATTTGAAATTATTTTTCTACGCGCGACGTACTTTGCGATCAAACAGCGACGGTGGCCCTTCAAAAATACTCAGTCGAGCCACCTTAAGCGGGTAAATTTTATAGAAAATGTATGGGCATGCATTTCGTCGGGACCTAAAAAACTGGCCGCAATAACGGGGTGGTCGTATTATGCAGGTGGCCGTAAGGCGGGGTTCCACTGTATACAAATGTGTTTTAACAAAGACATCGTCCATATCTAATTTAGATGTGATATGTTCACATATAAAAACGTTAACTAAGAAACATTTCAGGTAAATTAATTAAATCTGCATGATATACACCTAATTGCAATAACATTGCCATAGAGTACAAACACTAAAAGTGTGCAATACTTTGCACTATTTACCACTAAATAGTGTTGATTAAACAATAGAGAACAATAGAATTAGCATAATTTAGCAGTATTTAGTGGTATTTATGCTGCACACTTTAAATGTTTGTACTCTATAAAAAAGAAAATTACAAAATAGGAATAAATTAAAAGGCAAAAGAAGAAGTTCAGCTTGAGTAATCTGCTTTTGTCTTTTAACTAATTCCTATTTGTAATTTTCTTTTTTATATGACAATGTTATTGCAATTAGGTGTAAGTGGTGATAAATTGATAAAAAGCAAGAACTTACCGACTTCACGTAGAAGTATTTGATGCTAACTATTGTTGATATGAAGCGAATCGGCAACAAAAAGGTACCTATTGGCAACTGCTATTTTGCAGTGTATGTTTCAGAAATAGGCTTCTGGAAACGTGAAACTTTGTCAACGCAAGACAAACTATCTAAGCAACGAAGCTTCCCCGCACCTTTTACACGCACCCCCGCTCCTTTTACACGCATCCCCGCTCCTTTTACAAGCACCCCCGCTCTTTTTACACGCACTCCCGCTCTTTTTATACGCACCCCCGCACCTTTTACCCGCATCTTCTTGCTCACACCCTCACCTTTTACACGCGACATGCGACCAACAGTCAAACCCAGTAAAGATCGACACTGTGCTTTCTATGTCGTGTCGTATCCTGCCGTATTGTGTCGTTTCCTGTCGTATTGTGTCGTATCCTCTCGTATTGTGTCGTGTCGTGTTCTGTCGTGTCGTGTCCTGTCGTATTGTGTCGTGTGGTATACTATCATATCCTGTCGTGTTGTGTTGTGTTGTGTCGTGTCGTGTCAGGTTGTGTTTGTGTTGTGTCCTGTCGTATTGTGTCGTGTCCTGTCGGGTTGTGTCTGTGTTGTGTCGTGTCGTGTTGTCTCTGTGTTGTATCGTGTGGGGTTGTGTCTGTGTTGTGTCGTGTCGTGTCGTGTTGTGTCGTGTTGTGTCTGTGTTGTGTCGTGTCGTGTCGGGTTGTGTCTGTGTTGTGTCGTGTTGTGTCGTGCTGTGTCGTGTCGTGTCGTGTCGTGTCTTGTTGTATCGAGTTAACGTCACAACTAATTGAAAGTACAACATTTTGTGAAAGTGTAAAATTTTAATATAGTTATCTGTGCTTATCATATCGGTGTATTTCATATTTGAATTAATAATTAAGTCTTATTACTATCGAAATGACAAGAATAATAATTGACGTGCCTAAAACCAAACATCTTTTTCCAATAAATGAAAGAGTAACTTCTTCATCTTCTGTGTCGTTTCTTTCTTCACTACAGGGTTTTACTGCTTTACCCTCGATATCACTGTTTGTATTTTTGTCTTCGTTCTCGACTCGTTCACTCTCCTCGTCTCCTTTCGTGTCAAAATCACTCGTTTTCACAGGCATGTACTCGGAAGAAGTTTTCATTTTAATGTTTCCCGTTGTGGTTTTTGGCTTCTTTTCTTTAGACATTTCTTCGAAGTCAACTTTCCACCAAAACAGCACGGAAAACATGAGAAATTGGACAAGGAAACCAACGGCCAAACCACACCACAAGAATGAAATGTCCTTGAAATATAAAGCTAGTGATATACCCAACGGAAGACCTATAATATAACTAGATATTAAGTAAATCACAGATGAGTACATCTGTAGCCGAAATGATAGACACATGATAAAAAACACTGTTGTAATCGATTCGAGTAGATACGAAAACGCTGTGAAAGGTACAACTTTACTAATAAGACTGACCACTGCAAGATCATTAGTGAAAATATGTCCAACAACATCTTTCATGGCTATAAAACACACTGCAAATAAGACCGATACTAAAAGGTTAAACACGCAGCCGACTATTGCTGTTGTTTTCGCCTCGTTGCGGTTGCCTTCTCCAAAACATTTCGCGATGTTGATGTTCATGGGCATTCCCACCGCAAAAGGAAGTGTTAGGAGTGCCTTGGTGATACTAAAAAGCGCTGTCTGTGCAGCTACTTCTATCTCACCGATCGTTCCAACTGAGATTAACGCAACCTCATGTATCGTTGACTTTAGCAAAAAGTTAAATGCTCCTGGCACAGCGAGGGTTAGATAGCTTCTCCAGTCCAGGAAGCATTTCTTGGTCAGGCCTGGCCATGTTTCCTGGTAAATACCGCTAATTAATATATATACGAATAAGAAAACTACCATTAACCCGTAGCACAAGTCACTACCTAGGGCAATGCCCGTTAATCCTAACTTAAACAAATAGACGAAGAAGAAGTTCAAGGGGACTAGGAGGACTACCCCAATAAACGCGACAATAAATAATGGTATAACACTGCGAAGTACTATAAGATACGCTCTTAGTAACCTAAACAGAAAAATACCCAACATAGAAGGTATATACATTAACAAGTACAGTTCAGAAAGAGCAGCAACATCTGGAGGGATCCCAATGGCTTGTAGCAGAGCACCAACGTGAATCCATAATGCAGTCACCAAAATGCACAGGAACCCCGCAAATAGAAACGCCTTCTGCAACAGGACACCGATGTTCTGGTAGTTTCCAGCACCGTGAGCTCTCCCTGCAAATGTTTCAAATGAAGCGGCTAGTCCACTGCCCAAGCCTGTAGCAGTGACGGTCAGTAGTCCATATGAGATACCGACGGCGCCTAGTTCCTTCGTACCAACTCGCCCACCAAATGCTACGTTGATGGGACCAATAAACCGTTGTGTTACTAGAGACAGAAACAGTGGCCAGACCAACTGGAAAAGGCTTTTGAAGGTCGATATAGGGAACAACTGCAGCCATGATGACAAGCGTTCTTTGAGTGATGCCATGTTATAGGTATTGTTGCTGACACCTTGAATACATAAAAACAAATCGCATTAGAAAAGTTTTGATTTTCAACCAACCGAACAACCAATCAATCAAATTAATCAGTCAGTCAGTCAGTCAGTCAGTCAGTCAGTCAGTCAGTCAGTCAGTCAGTCAGTCAGTCAGTCAGTCAGTCAGTCAGTCAGTCAGTCAGTCAGTCAGTCAGTCAGTCAGTCAGTCAGTCAGTCAGTCAGTCAGTCAGTCAGTCAGTCAGTCAGTCTATTCTTGGCTTTCACGTGACGTCATCAATATTTTGAAAATGGAGATGTAGCAGTATTATAATTATATATATCAATGATGTATCAACTGCAAGTAACAGAAAGATGTGTCCTAAATGCACTGAGAAAAGAACGAAAACGCTCAGATATTTATGTAGTTCTGTATGGTAGCATGATATTTGAACTTCAGGCAAGTTTGATCACAGGTACGTAGCCAAAAGATGTAAGATGTAAGGCTGGGGGAAAGTAACACCACCTGAACGAAATCGCCTGAAACTAACTCAAAGGATTATAGAGATCAACAAGAAGACACTGTAAGAGTTTTGTTGAATTTTATTAAATTTTAAGGCAAAAAATCGAAGGTTCAAAAGTACCCATATATCCTTTAGTAAATCAACACTAACAGTGAGCTTGGGCTACCTGTGGTTTGATATGATCGATCAAGTGCTAACTGACGTACAATGTATACACCTATTTCAATTAACGTTGTCCATCTTGAATGATTGATCTGAGACCGATAGGAATTGTGGGAGGTCGTTAAACTGCAAATGCACTATTATAATCACGCTTGAATATTAATGTTTACTTCTCAAATACTGTTATCTGTAATTCAGCACCATTCAAGTGTGATTAAAACAATGTATTTGAAATTTAATGAACTCCCGCAATTCCTATCGGTCTCAGATCAACCATTCCAGATGGACAACGTTAATTGAAATAGGTGTATTGCTCTCTTCCAGTATTTGTACTCTAGTGGGTGTGAGTCTGTTATTTGCTATTATTCCCTGGCTAAAGAGACTTGGTATCGACGCAACGCGATATGCCAAACTTGAAAAACTATAACAGTATCAATAACAATTTCATACGCGCGCCAAAAACACAACATTTACTGATCCTTGTTATTACACACAGCGGGTTGTACAGCAGTTCACAAATGCGGGGGGAAACTCATTTACAGAACATTCAGTGTTTTCTGGCATTTTTTAACCACTTAACGAAATACAATACTTATAAAACATAACGTGATAGAGATTTTCAAACGGAAAAGACTTTTTGTGTGTAATTCTTGTACGAATTTTCCATCTTGAAATCAATGGACCAAAACCAAACATTATCTCCAAGCGCGCGTCTACTATTGAATTACTTTTTACTTTGTATTTGAAACTAAACATATTATTTCGTTGAACCTGACAACTTTACACTCTTTATATTAACTATTGTATGTCTCTTTTAATAGATCCATATACCCTGGAGTAGTATGCATGTAGTATAAGTTCATAAATGAATTATGCTCGGTAGGATTATAATTAACGATTACAATTGTTTCAGTCAGCCACATTAAGCCTGGTTCCCATATAATCGCTACGATCGCCAGGATCGATGTGATGGCGCTTTGGTTTTGTGAAATAATAAAAATATCACTGCTGACTAATGGTTGAAGCTTAAATTTGACGAAACTGATAAACCTAAACATAAAAAATCAGTGTCGATTTTGTTTAATCACAAAGAACTCTGAGCTATATTCTGATGGCCAAACATGATTTTCGACGATCGTAGCGATCATATGAAAACCAGGCTTTAGAGACAATTCAATCAAGAAATTTACTGAATTGTTCCTTAGTTTATTTGTGCACACCACGCTATACAGATACCAAATATAATACGTATAATCAAGAGTCATTTATGCTACCTTGGTATAATTTGATATCTCAAAATCATTAAACCGCGCGGTTACAAACGACGGTTTTTCAACTAAATGTACTAAAAGGCCAAATATAATTGTACAAGAACAGTATTACAAGTTTTCAAGCTAAAACAAAGTTTTTATATTCTAAATTAAATACTTTTAACGTACCTTACAATCGGTTCGTCGATGAAACGCTGTTCTGTGTGAATGCCATGGTTTCTGCTGAATCAGGAACTTGAACTAAAATCCCTCCTTCGTCAATATTTCGCGGGACGTAAGATGAATCTTAAACTACCATCTACCAATGCAGTTTCTATGCAGTTTCTAAGCCTGCAATTGTGAGATTTGGTGTGTTTTTCGTAGCATTTATATCTCGAGTGTTCCGTGGTCGGACCACAGCGTAACAATGATCCTGTAGAATTACTTGACATTCTAAAACTATCAAAGCGTAAAGATCGACTCGTAAACAAAACAAGGCAACGCGAAAAGAAAGAGATAAAAAAAACCCTACTTCTCTATTAAAACTTTCGTTATAAGAACGAAATTAAACTTTTAAAACTTTTTGCAGTTCAAATACAATATATCATGATTAAGAAAACTTTCATTTGGGATCAGTTTTAGTTTTTGAAAAGCCCGTGTGCTTTGAGTATAAACAAGTGATATTTTTATCACCAAAAACCTCACATTCGTTTACCAAATTTATGTGATATGACGGAATTTTCTGATGGATTATTTTTAGCAAATAATATGTAATTTTATATGTAATTTTGGTCCCTAAATCGTATCCCCTTGGGACTCAGTCTAATAGATTAAATTGTACTTTTTCAAGCGTAAAAAACGACTCGTACATGCAAACAAAGCCAGAATTATTCTGGACCAAATATAACAATTACTCATGTTGCATATTTGTTGGTGGATTAAAGTATGGTAAGCAAATGTGGTATGCGCAAGATTTGCATTATTTTCTTTATGTTTCTTCCATATTTGCAACGAGCGAAAATGAGTGAATCTAACTACAAGAATATTAAAGCGTACAAAAAGTACAACTCGACGGCAGATACTGAACACAGAAATATATACAATTGAGTCGACCATTCTAAGAGATCTATTCAAGAATTGATATATTTTTATAATAATTGTTATATTTTAATATGTTTTAAAAAAAATATTTTGGTTTCTACTTTAACTAATTGAGAAAGTTGTCAAGTTAGCAGCTAAAGCGTGGTTTACATTAATATTCGCATCCATGCTCAGTTAATCAAGTGCGATCGAGTAGTATTATATGAAAACAGTCCTACGATCGTGGGAGGTCGGGTGAGATCGATTGCGATCATATGTAAACAGTTCACACAGTTATAAAGATTATATTTAATATGAAATAGATAGAAATAGAGGGCTCTAAGTCGATACCGAACAGGATATTCATGAAGTAAATTATTGAACATGACTGTCTATTTAATAATAGAACTGAGAAGGAATTTCAAGAACAAGATTAAACGTATAAAACTTGAAAGAAAGTTGGTCAAGGCTTTGTAATATTACTTTAATGTTTTGTGATGATTTATCAAACATTCCGCTGGATAATTAAAGTATCACGGACTCAGAGTTCAGCGTCATGTGCGATTATATGGAAACAGCTAGTGTGCGACCGTGTGAGATACTACGATTGATTGATTTTCACTTCAGTTGGCTGCGAGTGGGTGCGATCATATCATATGGAATCCAATATATCTCACAAGTTTTCTCATTAAATTGTTTAATTCAAGGACTGTATCTGCACGAAATAAGGAGTTATTTAAACACGCCTGATTTCATCATGCACATGGTCTACTGATTCGAGTGATATTGGCCCTTAATTATACTTGTTGAATGTGCATATAATCAGTCAGACGACTTAGTTTCTTCTCAAATTGGGTTTATGTACGATACCTAGCGGTTAAACTAGTGTGGACTGCGTCGGTGATTCTGGGAAACAATTCGGATAAAAGTACGACAACTATAGAGTAAACATTTGAAAACAAAAAAACAATTTTGCTATGTTAGTAAATGAGTAGATATGTCAGTTACTGATAATGTTACTACGGCTTGTACCATTCCGGGTTTGGTTTCCTGTTTTTGAGATATTCCAAGATTTTTGGTTCGTTCAGGACTCGGTTGTAGTGATCGACAAGCAAAGGATGTTTCTTAATCAGTTCAGGGACCTCGAGAGAATCTCCAACAAGATTGAGAAAAGAAAAAACGTAGACATCGGCATACGTTATCTGAAACAAACATTGACATCATCAGAAACAGCATTATCATCATCATAAGCATTATTACAACTATTAGCACCATCTTCAGCATTATTACAACTATCATCATCATCATCATTAATACACAACCATTATCAGAATCACCATTATAATTAGATATATAGATTCCTTTATTTAAACAGGGTAGCTCTTTCAGTATTTACAAAATGTAATAACTGTTATCAATAGAGGCCCTACAAAAAATACACTAGGAAAAATAATACTAAAAACTAATTAAATGCAATATTAAAAGATTAAATAGATTAATAAGATAAACATTAAAAGTTGTGCTAAGATAAATACTATAATTATCATCATCATCATCATCACAACCATTATCACCATCATCAGCATTATCATCATCATCAGCATTATCATCATCATCAGTCATCACAACCATTATCAACATCATCAGCATTATCATTATCATCACAACACATTGTAATGTTATCAACCTTTTCTCCTACAAAGTAGTTTTTGCCGCCATTGTTTTGCTGAAGAAGTTTATTAAAGAACTCCATCTGCTGTGGTAGTTTCTCGTCGTACAAAGAAGCCTTCGTCTTGGCCTGTAGAACATCAAACATTAAATCCATGAGACATCATGACCATGAAAGAAACATTTTTAAAACAAAATCATTAGCACAATAAACATCTTCATTACCTTACGCTCTGCATCTTGCTCAAAGAACAATTGTCCAAATTGATCTTCAATATCTTTGACAGCATCCACCAACATGTCAGCTCGGGCTTTATCGTAGTTACTGTTTGGAGAAAATCCTGAAATGGGTGAAATGAATTGAGTTGTTAGAGAGTGAAATTTAAGAGCGAAGTTTATGTAATTTAGATCATTTAAGGCCGCTACAACTAAGCATGAGTAAATGAATGAATAGATAGAATAATGGATTAATGAATGAATAGAAGGCAGGCAGGCAGGCAGGCAGGCAGGTAGGCAGGCAGGCAGGAAGGAAGGAAGGAAGGAAGGAAGGAAGGAAGGAAGGAAGGAAGGAAGGAAGGAAGGAAGGAAGGAAGAAGGAATGAATGAATGAATGAATAAAAGAATATAGCGGTAAGTGAATGTACGGTTGGATAAAACAAACAAACAAAAAGTACACACCAAGTTCGTTGGCTAAAAACCTGAATACTACTGTCGACTGACAGATAGTTTTACCATCGCCAAGCTCCAGTACAGGTAGTTGACCGAAAGGACATCGACCACCTTAAATATAGAAACACCATGTCAGCTTCAACACCATGTTAGCTTCATCAACATATTAGCATTTTACAACAAGTCAACTTTTATTAACAATATGCCAGCTTCAACAGCGACATCTCAGTTAACACTTCAACATAAAGAACTATAATAGACATAGATTCACAAGTACTGAGATTTATCTATAAAATTGCAGTGGAGTAAAAATCGTTCGGTTTAAGTCACATCCAGAGACGCGAACGATGAAATTTCACTAGTTGAAAAACATCGTTCCCGGCATATCTGATTGGACGAAAGATTTCTTTTCTATTAAAAAATGATCGTACGGGAATCTACCTCACTGGCGCGAAAACTGTCAAGCCGCCTTTGGTTAAAATATCGGGATGGTTTGTTGACAACGATTCGACTGTGCGGGCATTTCCAGCCAAGGACATATGATATTTTTCTCATGTATCTGTATTTCACTTATACACCGAACGTATTTAAATTCATTATAAAATAAACAAATTAAAAAAATCGTACGCGCTCACTAACCATGAAGTAATCTCTATTTATTTTGGAATACTTTTAAGACTTTTAAAAAGCCTCTACGATAAAAACATATCAACGTATGTGTGGTTTTTAGTTGTTTATTAGATGAAAACTCGCTAATTAATTTATTTTTTTATAAGTTGAAAAAGTCGCTAATTTTTATAAGTTAAACGTCAAGAGCATGGGCTACCTGTGGCTAGAGGGAAGTTACTGAAGCGATGAACATGATTACGTCACACACGAGATAGCGTTGCGTGACGAGGCTAATAGAAGTTGAAAAAAGCCGCTGTCAGTGTGTTATTGATCTTTGCAAGACAGATAGCAAATTACTGTGCAGCATATTAAAGAATAAATTGAAAATTATGACTATTTTGTAAGTAAGTCTGTTTTGTAAGTCTAATTGGTAACTAATACGTGCCCAATAAAGCTGTTAAAACAAAACAAAAACAAAATTCTAAGCAATACTTATATACATGCAATAATTATTACATCAAAAATTAAAATTCACACTTAAAGTTAATAATTAATCACAAATCGTCCGATTTACAAACGCCAAACCAAGTAAAAAATAACCTCTGGTACCCAGAGTACTGCAAGTTGCAAGTTAAACAACTCTATAATCGTTGTATCCACCCCGCTAGCAGAGGAAATAGCTGAGCACGGTACATTGTATAATTGTGTTGCTTACTTGTTTTCATGGCGGGCCATTCGTCGGGGTTCAGTCGTACTTCGGTGTAAGGAGCACCAGCTAATGCAAGCAGAACTCTTGAACACTCAGCCCTCCCTCTGATATCAAAGTATACAAGATTGTACGAAGACATGGTGATATATCACAGCAAGAACTAGAACAAACCGAATCGAACGAATGTCAATAGTTCAAAGTCTTGATCGAAATTGGTCACGTGGTAACCACAGGTAGCCCAAACTATCTGTGCTCTCAAATAAGCCTTCTATAAGAGCCGATATATGGCGATCTTAATACTAGATATACAAAATATGCTTAAATGATAAAAATAAACTGTCTCGCTCGTGTCTTGTGTTGTATTGTTACCATCTCTACTTCGCAATTGCAGCTTAATATAAATCTAGTAGACTTGCATTCTCTCCCTTATTGTCAACCATTCAGAGGACCGAGCTATTGGTTAATTAAAATAGCTACTTTTTTAAAATAGTTTTTAAATATTTTGCATATAATTAGTTGTGTCTTACAGATTTTTTTTATTTAAATACATATAAAAAGAGGGGGGGGGGGGAACTACTAACTAGTAAATAGGTATTGAAATAACAACAAAAACACACACACACACAAATAAACAAACAAACAAAAAATTACAGTGCCTTGTTTTAATTAAATATCCATTTAGTTTTCCATTATCCATTTGTATAAGACTTTAGTCTTATACATAATGTTAAAACAGGTACCAGTCCGCGTTTGGTTTCCTGCTTTTGAGATATTCCAATATTTTTGGTTCGTTCATGACTCGGTTGTAGTGATCGACAAGCAAAGGATGTTTCTTGATCAGTTCAGGGACCTCTAACGCACCATTAACAAAATAGCCATTGACTAAACAAAAAAAGTTGACATCGGCATACGTTATCTGAAACAAACATCGAAATCATCAGAAAAATCATCAGAAACAGCATCATCATCATCATCATCATCATCATCATCATCATCATCATCATCATCATCATCATCATCATGACAACTAATATCACCATCATAAGCTTTATCAAAATCACAGTCACAATCACAATCACAATCGTAATCACAGTCACAATGACATTCACAATGATAATATAATCACAATATATTGCAATGTTATCAACCTTTTCTCCTACAAAGTAGCCTTTGCCGCCATTGTTTTGCTGAAGAAGTTTATCAAAGAACTCAATCTGCTGTGGGAATTTCTCGTCGTACAAAGAAGACTTCATCTTGGCCTATAGAACATCAAACAATAAATCCATGACACATGATGACCATGAAAGAAGTATTTTTGAAACAAAATCATTACTTTACGCTCTGCATCTTGCTCCCAGAACATTTGTCCTAATTGATCTTCTAGATCTTTGACAGCATCAACCAACATGTCAGCTCGAGCTTTATCGTAGTTACTGGTTGGAGAAAGTCCTGATCGAAATGGGTGAAATGAATTGAGTTGTTAGAGAGTGGAATCGGAATCAACTCACAGCGTCTGCGCATGCGCAGGAGGCAACTACAACTGAGCATGAGTAAATGAATGAATAGATAAAATAATGAATGGATGAATGAATGGATAAAATAATGAATGAATGAATGAATGGATAAAATAATGAATGAATGAATGAATGAATGAATGAATGAATGAATGAAGAAAAGAATAAACGAGTGAATAAATGAATATAGGGAATGTACGGTTGGATAAAACAAACAAACAATAAGTACACACCAAGTTCGTTGGCTAAAAACCTGAATACTACAGTCGACTGACAGATAGTTTTACCATCACCAAGCTCCAGTAAAGGTAGTTGACCGAAAGGACATCGACCACCTTAAAAATAGAAACAACATGCAAATAAAGTAAAAAAACAAATAAAGTGTTTTATTATTATATTATTATTATTATAACATGTCAGCTGCAACAATAAGTTAACTTCATCAACATGTCAGCATCAAAAACAACATGTTTGCTTCAACACAATGTCAGTTTCAACATGCCAGCTACAATACTATGTCAGTTTCAACATGTCAGCTTCAACACTATATGTCAGTTTCAATATGTCAGCTTCAACACCATGTCAGTTTCAACATGTGAGCTTCGACACCATGCATATGTCAGTTTCAACATGTCAGCTTCAACACCTTGTCAGCTTCAACAGCAACATGCCTTGTTAATTAACAATTCGCTGCACAGACTCGTGCGGTATAAAACCGCTGACCGATTAGCTCAGTGGATAGAGATTCGGATTAATGTGCAGAAGGTCTGGGTTCAAACCCCGGCCGGACCATTACATGTACTCAGGCCTACTCAGGGTCTTTAAATAATTGAGAAGAAGTTGCTGCCTTTTTTTCTTAAAAATCTACAAATGGTTAGAACTTCACATCCACTCGGATAGCGACGTAAAATGGAGGTCCCGTCTCTCAAAAAAAAAAAACTTAACAGCATTGAGGGACGTAAAAGAACTCCGTGTTCAGACATGGGTTGTATGGTGGCAGTTTAATGCGTCACACACGAGGTAGCGTTGCGTGACGAGGCCAAACAAAGCTGCCAATCAATAGGAGTTGAATAAAGCCGCTGTTGGCAGTCACATAATGGATATTCAAATGTATTACCTTTCATATAATACCTTTGCTTTAATATATTTGAATAACCATTATGTGACTGCCTACACGAAGTAGCTACCTGCTAGACAGTTATCAAATTAGTGTTGACTCATGATCGATGATCCATGCATCATCAATAGCAAATTAATGACTATTCTAAGCATTACTTAGATGCAATGATTATTACATCAAAAATTGAAATTCGCATTTAAAGTTAATGATTAATCACAAACCGTCAGATTTACATACGTCAAAGCAAGTAGAAAATATCCTCCGGTACCCGGGTTACTGCAAGTTGCAAGTTACTATTATCATTGTTGTATAACTATGTTCGAAACTATGTTGCTTACTTGTTTTCATAGCGGGCCATTCGTCGGGATTCACTCGTACTTCGGTGTAAGGAGTATACAAGTAGTAGACAAAGTATACAAGATTGTACGTAGACATGGTGATATATCACAGCAAGAGCTAGAACAAACCGAATCGAACGAATGATCAACAGTCGAAGCCCTGATCGATATTGGTCAAGTACCGTGATGACCACAGGTAGCCCAATCTATCTGTGCTCTCACATAAACCTTCTATCGCGATCTTAATAATATACAAAATTTGATTAAATGATAAAAATAAGCGTTCTCACTTGTGTCTTATGTCTAAAAATGTACGATAACTAGAGTTTATCCTAGGGTTTATTAATTTTGGCTAATTTTACAATATTAAATACATATATTAATTTTACAGTTTTACATATAGATTACAAATACACATATATATATAAATACAACAAGAGTATGTAGCATGTAGCTTAAATAAAGAAAACAGTTCAAATAAAAAAAATAAAAAAAACCCCGAAATATAAAGAGAAGAAATATATAGAAAAAGTATGGTAATACGCGTTTGGTTTCTTGGTTTTGAGATATTCCAGTGTGGACTGCGTCGGTGATTCTGGGAAACAATTCAGATAAAAGTACGACAACTATAGAGTAAACATTTGAAAACAAAAACCAATTTTGCTATGTTAACGTTAGTAAATGAGTAGATATGTCAGTTACTGACTTAAGTATATAATGTTTTTACGGCCGGTACCAGTCCGGGTTTGGTTTCCTGTTTTTGAGATATTCCAAGATTTTTGGTTCGTTCATGACTCGGTTGTAGTGATCAACGAGCAAAGGATGTTTATTGATCAGTTCAGGGACCTCGAGAGCACCATTCACAAAATAGCCATTGACAAAACAAAAAAAGTTGACATCGGCATACGTTATCTGAAACAAACATCGGTATCATCAGAAACAGCATTATCATTATCATCATCATCATCACAACTATTACCACCATCATAAGCATCATCATAATCACAGTCACAATCACAATTACACTGACGACACTCACATAATATAGTCACAATGACATTCACAATGATAATTTATATCATATGAATTGTAATGTTATCAACCTTTTCTCCTACAAAGTAGCCTTTGCCGCCATTGTTTTTCTGAAGAAGTTTATCAAAAAACTCCATCTGCTGTGGTAGTTTCTCGTCGTGCAAAGAAGACTTCATCTTGGCCTGTAAAACATCAAACATAAAATCCATGAGACATTATGACCATGAAAAAAGTGGTAATCCAAAGTTGTACAAACATCTTCATTACCTTACGCTCTGCATCTTTTTCCCAGTACATTTGTCCTAATTGATCTTCTAGATCTTTGACAGCATCAACCAACATGTCAGCTCGAGCTTT
Source organism: Metridium senile (assembly GCA_949775045.1). Classification (NCBI taxonomy): domain Eukaryota; kingdom Metazoa; phylum Cnidaria; class Anthozoa; order Actiniaria; family Metridiidae; genus Metridium; species Metridium senile. The sequence goes on along the minus strand of OX459101.1, from coordinate 1,755,911 downwards.
ATCGTAGTTACTGGTTGGAGAAAGTCCTGAAATGGGTGAAATGAATTGAGTTGTTAGAGAGTGGAATCGGAAGCACCTCACAGCGGCTGCGCAGGAGGCAACTACAACTGAGCATGAGTAAATGAATGAATGGATAAAATAATGAATGAATGAATGAATGAATCAACAAATGAATGAATGAATGAATGAATGGATGGATGGATGAATGAAGAAAAGAATTAATGAATAAAAAGGTGGGATAAAACAAACAAACAATAAGTACACACCAAGTTCGTTGGCTAAAAACCTGAATACTACTGTCGACTGACAGATAGTTTTACCATCACCAAGCTCCAGTAAAGGTAGTTGACCGAAAGGACATCGACCACCTTAAAAATAGAAACAACATGTCAGCTGCAATATCATGTCAGCTTCAGCAATAAGTTAACTTCATCAACATGTCAGCATCAAAAACAACATGTTTGCTTCAACACCATGTCAGTTTCAACATGTCAGCTTCGTACGTCACCATGTCAGTTTCAACACCATGTCAGTTTCAACATGTCAGCTTCGTCACCATGTCAATGGTTTCAACACCATGTCAGTTTCAACATGTCAGCTTCGTCACCATGTCAGTTTCAACACCATGTCAGTTTCAACATGTCAGCTTCGTCACCATTTATGCAAATTTCAAAAAACGAGTTTAATTTGTTTGTGTCAAGATACTGGTACTGTCACGAAACTGGGCATACCCGGGGCAACATACTGTACTTTAGATGTAACTAGACGCTCTTTTGAGCGTGAAGTCGGGCTAGTTGAGGATTATGCAGTTTAGTCTATTAGCCCAGTAGGAGTGGAGGGACCCAGTTTTTGACAGCTAGAGATAACTGGAGCTATAACACTGATGCCCCTTGGATATACTCTGAAGATATTAATAATCTTAATGAATACTCCAGTTTCGAGATCTCTTTTACTCAGTGTTAGCCTCAATTGTGTTTAAAATATGCAGAAATTTAGATAAAACTCGTGAGATTTCGATATATTTTTATTGTCTTCTATGCTCACAAATCTCTTTCATTTGCACGGACTGTTACTGAACAAAAGAATATATTACATGGTTTTGAGGCTAACACTGAGTAAAAGAGATCTCGAAACTGGAGTATTAATCTTAATTGTCTGTTCAAGACAAATTTGTAAAATGTAGATGAAAAATATTACAGAAACACCGTATTTCATGACTTTAACGCAGTGATCCGTTTGAAATACACTAAAAGAGCATTATAAAGTGAACTGTATAAATGGTACAAATACCTATGATGACTGACGACGTAAAAATATTGTAAAAACAAATCAAAGGCCCCCTATGGCCAACTCGTGGGTCATTGTGGAACATTTTCAAAGCGCTTAGTGTTTAGACCACTTTTAATGTTGACTTTGTAAGTTATATTTAAAGAATCTCACAATTTCATATGAAAATAATGATGTTAGCATATTGAAAAGATATGGCATTGATTTCAAACAAATAAAACTTTATTTATAATAGATTTGAAGTTGATGTAATTCTGAAAACTTTCTATAATAAACGTAAGATATCATTATATATATAATATATGTATAAATCTTAATTGGAAGGCCCACTCCGGGCCTTAAAATCGCCGTAATTTTAGGCGATCTAAAGCGATTTTAGCAAAATGTTCCTGAACTCTAAGGCGATCTTAGTCGATGTTAGGTGATTTTAGCAAAAAGCTCTTAAATTCTTAGGCGGTGTTAGGTGATTTAAGGCGTTCTGAGCGATCTTATGAACCGGAGAAGGCCTATTGTACATGTAGATTAACTATTAAAAAGATTAATTATGTTTTGAAAATATTGATATTTATCAAAAAACGTATAATTATATTAGTTACTTGTTTCTTTGCTTTGGTGGCAGTTCGTATTGGAATAATCCAGCTTTCATGTCGTTGTTTTTATCTACTTGGCTGATTAATCTGCTTTCTGGGAATTAGAGGATCGAGTTGGCTCGAGTATAACTGACTGTCTGATATTGACATGTTTTAGAAAACCTCTTTCCGTAAAAACGTTAGAAAATAACAGCTAGCAATTGTATAATGACTTGAGCAAACAATATACCCAAATCCAACGCTGATTTGGAAGAGTAAATCGATGGTGAAGTACGAGAAATCCAAATGAATTCAGGTTCAAATCCAAGATGGCGATTTGCTTGGGCTTCCTGTGGTATTTGCGCATGCTCATGACGTAAGGTGGTCAAAACGCGACATGATACATAGATAGATACATACATACATACATACATACATACATACATACATACATACATACATACATACATAGATTGACGAAACTGTAGAACTAAAGTCGGACCGCTTATGGCTAGTCCGACTAATAATAAAACTCATTCATGCGAAAATTACAATAGAAATTTACAAGATAATGCAAGGGTGTAAACAGTTTATCATGTATATCCGTGAGATATAAAACTAAACAATATAATTAACATGAAATTGTACTATTTAGCCTTATTAGTTGCATTGCTATATACAATTTTGTCCTTATTTGCACAAATTAGAATAACTGCAGTATATGTATGCAATCATCTTTTGTTTAAGAATCATTCAAATGCATTGGATAAATTCCTAAGGTGTGACGTCGCAAAAGAATTCATTTTTGGCTTTATCAATTTTAGATTTCCAATTTCAATAGAGAATCAAAATGACGTTCACACATCAAATTTGACGAAATTTGTATGTCATACAGCGACATTAATTAAAACAGTAATAATAATGACAATAATAAATTAACTAAACATTTTATCATCAATCGGCAATAAGCTTTGTCAGCCCACATACTAACAAAGCATTGGCGTCAGCCCTCCCTTTCATTGTGAACTTGAAACTTGATCGAAATGAACAAATAGAGTTAACATTATTATTATAAACTTATATTATATGCCTTCAGATGTAAATCATCAATAGCAGCTATGTAATCTTGAAAAATATTGTAACAACTTGAACTAACGTGGGCATTTTTTAAATGATATAAGATGTTCGCGTCCAATCGGTAGGGGGTGCAACTCGCTATTGTAATTAATTCCCATACAAAACACGGTTCAAGATAGTATACTAAACCATATTTCATGTTTTGTACTTTCTTTCTGATTTCCTTGAGCAACCCTCGTACGTTGAGTATCTCATTCTCCTCAATACTATAGGAATGTATACTATGAACCATTCCGGTCTCGGGATAAAGCTTTACAAATGTAGGGCTCTTCCTTAGCTTTTAGCGATCAAGTTAATAGAAGTAGCTGTATTCAATATTAAGGATTTTATAAATATTAATATATGGAAATGGCTATAATATTTTGTTCTATTATATATGGTTGACCGTCTGATATTTCGTAAGTTAAAAACCGAATTCACACATTGAGGGTCGTACGCTAGGAAACTGTAAATGGTTATTGCGTTTCCCTCCTTAATTAAATAAAGAATATTCCACGGTATGTCACTCGAAACCGTTCTATAAACAGTATGTTCTCTTACCTCTTAACTGTTCCTCCAATCTAGAAGAATGATCGAGAAAGTCAAAATATATCTCAGACACTATAAATCATAGTTTATAGAGGGGAATGGTTATGAAGCCTTTTGTTGTATGTTTTTGTACACTTTTTTTCAAGCGTGACCCTGCACAACGCAATTGTTTTAGCCATATTGGCCATTATTTTGGCTGTTGCTTCAAAATACTCAAAGATTTAGAACAAATATGACAATATTCCTTACAATAATCTCATAGAAAAAGTTTATGTTGACTCATTTTGCAATTTTGATTGGCCATAAAGAAAAAGTTGTGCATGGTCGAGACCGGTTCAACTTCGAAATGCAAACAAAGAAGTACAACAAAAGGTTTCATAACCAGTCCCCTCTATAAACTATGTATAAATCCAGTCGCGCGTTTAATAAAATATATAATTATACATGCAATGCGTGAGACCTTTTAACGGTTCACGTCCACAACCTCAGCAGCTCAACCCGTTCCGACATGGTAACAAATCGTTAATACAATTGTTTGTTATCACCGATTATAGCTGCAAATAGGCCCTCACAAATGACTTTATGATGTTAAACAATTATATTGACTGAATCAAACATAGCTGATTTACCACTTACCCATACACCCTAGCGGCCCTAGCTTCTATGATCTATGGTTTTGAACCTGACAATGACCTACAATAGACTGTATCGTTAATGACTAATGACAACTAAAGGACCGGTCATTATTTATCGCTTGGGGGGAGGGGGGGAGGGGGGAGGATTTTAGTTCGGACACAGTGAAACTTAGCAGATCCCCCCTTCATCAGTATATACATTGCAGTGGTCCCCCCTCCTACCTACGGATAATTTCAGTTATTTTGTCGAGTATTTAATATGTAAATGAGCTGTCACCTCGATATCTGAGGCAAGCGCACGCGGGTAGCTTCACGGCTCATTGACTGGGATACGATTCTCGTTGAAAAAAAGCACTAATGAGCAGAAATTGACAAAATAGGTCAACTATCTTTTAGTGCGAAATTGCGTAGCCGCTAAAACGAAATTCAATACTTCTTGCACGTAGTTATATCACATGGAACCGGTATATGTATTACAATAGTTATAAAAGATTAGCAATCTTAGCAGATCCCCCCTTGATCAGTATATACATTGCAGTGATCCCCCCTCCTACCTACGGATAATTTCAGAGATCCCCCCTCCTAGATAAGTACCTATATTTTTGATACCTTAATTACTTTGATACAGTACTTACAGTCTGTGTAATGCTTGAATGCATCTGAAATGCTTGAAATGTCATGTGTTCAATCTATGTATATATTCACTTCATATAGTTTTTAGTTCCTTAAAGTCACGTGACCAAAAATAGGTATTTTCGTGCATTTCAAATTGTTACAAACAAAGATCCAGTACTCCCCTAAACGAAAGAAAGCCCACGATATTATTAAAGAAACTAAAAATGCACTTATTAGCACCAAGCCTTAATTAGGCTGCGAGCAGTCCCTACTTTTCCCTCCGGATTCAGAAACTTTTAACTTTAATAAAACGAGCGAGCGGTAAAACGAGCGTCCGTGTTGTTTTCAAATGCTCATTTTTCTCTCGTTTTCCTCGGAATCTGGAGGGAAAAGAAGGAACTGTTCGCAGTCTAAGCCTTTATATACTTGAGTGGCTTTTGCATATTATAGACTGGTCCCGAGGGTGTGGGGTACTTAGTGAGTGAAAGTTTCGGGCATGCTATACCTATTAACCGCACGCGCACCTCTTACACGCACCCCGAACCTTTTTACCTGCCGGCCTTTTCACCCACACCCTCACCTTTTTCCCGAGTTGGACTTTAGGTCGCGGGTCGCGGGTCGCGGGTCGCGGGTCGCGGGTCGCGGGTCGCGGGTCGCGGGTCGCGGGTCGCGGGTCGCGGGTCGCGGGTCGCGGGTCGCGGGTCGCGGGTCGCGGGTCGCGGGTCGCGGGTAAAAAGTGCGGGTGCGGGTATTTAAAATTACTAAAATATATAATATATGGTATTGATTTATTTATTGATTTATTGAAAAATATACAAAGTATAGTGGAACCCCGTTAATCCGGCCACCGAAGAGACAGCCCAAAATGGCCGTATTAACGGGGTTGCCGTATTAAGCGGGTAAATTTTATAGAAAATGTATGGGCATGCATTTCGTCGGGACCTAAAAAACTGGCCGCAATAACGGGGTGGTCGTATTATGCAGGTGGCTGTAAGGCGGGGTTCCACTGTATACAAATGTGTTTTAACAAAGACATCGTCGATATCTAATTTAGATGTGATATGTTCACATATAAAAACGTTAACTAAGAAACATTTCAGGTAAATTAATTAAATCTGCATGATATACACCTAATTGCAATAACATTGCCATAGAGTACAAACACTAAAAGTGTGCAATACTTTGCACTATTTACCACTAAATAGTGTTGATTAAACAATAGAGAACAATAGAATTAGCATAATTTAGCAGTATTTAGTGGTATTTATGCTGCACACTTTAAATGTTTGTACTCTATAAAAAAGAAAATTACAAAATAGGAATAAATTAAAAGGCAAAAGAAGAAGTTCAGCTTGAGTAATCTGCTTTTGTCTTTTAACTAATTCCTATTTGTAATTTTCTTTTTTATATGACAATGTTATTGCAATTAGGTGTAAGTGGTGATAAATTGATAAAAAGCAAGAACTTACCGACTTCACGTAGAAGTATTTGATGTTAACTATTGTTGATATGAAGCGAATCGGCAACAAAAAGGTACCTATTGGCAACTGCTATTTGCAGTGTATGTTTCAGAAATAGGCTTCTGGAAACGTGAAACTTTGTCAACGCAAGACAAACTATCTAAGCAACGAAGCTTCCCCGCACCTTTTACACGCACCCCCGCTCCTTTTACACGCATCCCCGCTCCTTTTACAAGCACCCCCGCTCTGTTTACACGCACTCCCGCTCTTTTTATACGCACCCCCGCACCTTTTACCCGAATCTTCTTGCTCACACCCGCACCTTTTACACGCGACATGCGACCAACAGTCAAACCCAGTAAAGATCGACACTGTGCTTTCTATGTCGTGTCGTATCCTGCCGTATTGTGTCGTTTCCTGTCGTATTGTGTCGTATCCTGTCGTATTGTGTCGTGTTCTGTCGTGTCGTGTCCTGTCGTATTGTGTCGTGTCGTATACTACCATATCCTGTCGTGTTGTGTTGTGTCGTGTCGTGTCGTGTCGGGTTGTGTTTGTGTTGTGTCCTGTCGTATTGTGTCGTGTCCTGTCGGGTTGTGTCTGTGTTGTGTCGTGTTGTGTCGGGTTGTGTCTGTGTTGTGTCGTGTCGGGTTGTGTCTGTGTTGTGTCGTGCTGTGTCGTGTTGTGTCGTGTCGTGTCGTGTCGGATTGTGTCGTGTCGTGTCGGGTTGTGTGTGTGTTGTGTCGTGCTGTGTCGTGCTGTGTCGTGTCGTGTCGTGTCTTGTTGTGTCGAGTTAACGTCACAACTAATTGAAAGTACAACATTTTGTGAAAGTGTAAAATTTTAATATAGTTATCTGTGCTTATCATATCGGTGTATTTCATATTTGAATTAATAATTAAGTCTTATTACTATCGAAATGACAAGAATAATAATTGACGTGCCTAAAACCAAACATCTTTTTCCAATAAATGAAAGAGTAACTTCTTCATCTTCTGTGTCGTTTCTTTCTTTACTACAGGGTTTTACTGCTTTACCCTCGATGTCACTGTTACTGTTTGTATTTTTGTCTTCGTTCTCGACTCGTTCACTCTCCTCCTCGTCTCCTTTCGTGTCAAAATCATCACTCGTTTTCACAGGCATGTACTCGGAAGAAGTTTTCATTTTAATGTTTCCCGTTGTGGTTTTTGGCTTCTTTTCTTTAGACATTTCTTCGAAGTCAACTTTCCACCAAAACAGCACGGAAAACATGAGAAATTGGACAAGGAAACCAACGGCCAAACCACACCACAAGAATGAAATGTCCTTGAAATATAAAGCTAGTGATATACCCAACGGAAGACCTATAATATAACTAGATATTAAGTAAATCACAGATGAGTACATCTGTAGCCGAAATGATAGACACATGATAAAAAACACTGTTGTAATCGATTCGAGTAGATACGAAAACGCTGTGAAAGGTACGACTTTACTAATAAGACTGACCACTGCAAGATCATTGGTGAAAATATGTCCAACAACATCTTTCATGGCTATAAAACACACTGCAAATAAGACCGATACTAAAAGGTTAAACACGCAGCCGACTATTGCTGTTGTTTTCGCCTCGTTGCGGTTGCCTTCTCCAAAACATTTCGCGATATTGATGTTCATGGGCATTCCCATCGCAAAAGGAAGTGTTAGGAGTGCCTTGGTGATACTAAAAAGCGCTGTCTGTGCAGCTACTTCTACCTCACCGATCGTTCCAACTGAGATTAACGCAACCTCATGTATCGTTGACTTTAGCAAAAAGTTAAATGCTCCTGGCACAGCGAGGGTTAGATAGCTTCTCCAGTCCAGGAAGCATTTCTTGGTCAGGCCTGGCCATGTTTCCTGGTAAATACCGCTAATTAATATATATACGAATAAGAAAACTACCATTAACCCGTAGCACAAGTCACTACCTAGGGCAATGCCCGTTAATCCTAACTTAAACAAATAGACGAAGAAGAAGTTCAAGGGGACTAGGAGGACTACCCCAATAAACGCGACAATAAATAATGGTATAACACTGCGAAGTACTATAAGATACGCTCTTAGTAACCTAAACAGAAAAATACCCAACATAGAAGGTATATACATTAACAAGTACAGTTCAGAAAGAGCAGCAACATCTGGAGGGATCCCAATGGCTTGTAGCAGAGCACCAACGTGAATCCATAATGCAGTCACCAAAATGCACAGGAACCCCGCAAATAGAAACGCCTTCTGCAACAGGACACCGATGTTCTGGTAGTTTCCAGCACCGTGAGCTCTCCCTGCAAATGTTTCAAATGAAGCGGCTAGTCCACTGCCCAAGCCTGTAGCAGTGACGGTCAGTAGTCCATATGAGATACCGACGGCGCCTAGTTCCTTCGTACCAACTCGCCCACCAAATGCTACGTTGATGGGACCAATAAACCGTTGTGTTACTAGAGACAGAAACAGTGGCCAGACCAACTGGAAAAGGCTTTTGAAGGTCGATATAGGGAACAACTGCAGCCATGATGACAAGCGTTCTTTGAGTGATGCCATGTTATAGGTATTGTTGCTGACACCTTGAATACATAAAAACAAATCGCATTAGAAAAGTTTTGATTTTCAACCAACCGAACAACCAATCAATCAAATTAATCAGTCAGTCAGTCAGTCAGTCAGTCAGTCAGTCAGTCAGTCAGTCAGTCAGTCAGTCAGTCAGTCAGTCAGTCAGTCAGTCAGTCAGTCAGTCAGTCAGTCAGTCAGTCAGTCAGTCAGTCAGTCAGTCAGTCAGTCTATTCTTGGCTTTCACGTGACGTCATCAATATTTTGAAAATGGAGATGTAGCAGTATTATAATTATATATATCAATGATGTATCAACTGCAAGTAACAGAAAGATGTGTCCTAAATGCACTGAGAAAAGAACGAAAACGCTCAGATATTTATGTAGTTCTGTATGGTAGCATGATATTTGAACTTCAGGCAAGTTTGATCACAGGTACGTAGCCAAAAGATGTAAGATGTAAGGCTGGGGGAAAGTAACACCACCTGAACGAAATCGCCTGAAACTAACTCAAAGGATTATAGAGATCAACAAGAAGACACTGTAAGAGTTTTGTTGAATTTTATTAAATTTTAAGGCAAAAAATCGAAGGTTCAAAAGTACCCATATATCCTTTAGTAAATCAACACTAACAGTGAGCTTGGGCTACCTGTGGTTTGATATGATCGATCAAGTGCTAACTGACGTACAATGTATACACCTATTTCAATTAACGTTGTCCATCTTGAATGATTGATCTGAGACCGATAGGAATTGTGGGAGGTCGTTAAACTGCAAATGCACTATTATAATCACGCTTGAATATTAATGTTTACTTCTCAAATACTGTTATCTGTAATTCAGCACCATTCAAGTGTGATTAAAACAATGTATTTGAAATTTAATGAACTCCCGCAATTCCTATCGGTCTCAGATCAACCATTCCAGATGGACAACGTTAATTGAAATAGGTGTATTGCTCTCTTCCAGTATTTGTACTCTAGTGGGTGTGAGTCTGTTATTTGCTATTATTCCCTGGCTAAAGAGACTTGGTATCGACGCAACGCGATATGCCAAACTTGAAAAACTATAACAGTATCAATAACAATTTCATACGCGCGCCAAAAACACAACATTTACTGATCCTTGTTATTACACACAGCGGGTTGTACAGCAGTTCACAAATGCGGGGGGAAACTCATTTACAGAACATTCAGTGTTTTCTGGCATTTTTTAACCACTTAACGAAATACAATACTTATAAAACATAACGTGATAGAGATTTTCAAACGGAAAAGACTTTTTGTGTGTAATTCTTGTACGAATTTTCCATCTTGAAATCAATGGACCAAAACCAAACATTATCTCCAAGCGCGCGTCTACTATTGAATTACTTTTTACTTTGTATTTGAAACTAAACATATTATTTCGTTGAACCTGACAACTTTACACTCTTTATATTAACTATTGTATGTCTCTTTTAATAGATCCATATACCCTGGAGTAGTATGCATGTAGTATAAGTTCATAAATGAATTATGCTCGGTAGGATTATAATTAACGATTACAATTGTTTCAGTCAGCCACATTAAGCCTGGTTCCCATATAATCGCTACGATCGCCAGGATCGATGTGATGGCGCTTTGGTTTTGTGAAATAATAAAAATATCACTGCTGACTAATGGTTGAAGCTTAAATTTGACGAAACTGATAAACCTAAACATAAAAAATCAGTGTCGATTTTGTTTAATCACAAAGAACTCTGAGCTATATTCTGATGGCCAAACATGATTTTCGACGATCGTAGCGATCATATGAAAACCAGGCTTTAGAGACAATTCAATCAAGAAATTTACTGAATTGTTCCTTAGTTTATTTGTGCACACCACGCTATACAGATACCAAATATAATACGTATAATCAAGAGTCATTTATGCTACCTTGGTATAATTTGATATCTCAAAATCATTAAACCGCGCGGTTACAAACGACGGTTTTTCAACTAAATGTACTAAAAGGCCAAATATAATTGTACAAGAACAGTATTACAAGTTTTCAAGCTAAAACAAAGTTTTTATATTCTAAATTAAATACTTTTAACGTACCTTACAATCGGTTCGTCGATGAAACGCTGTTCTGTGTGAATGCCATGGTTTCTGCTGAATCAGGAACTTGAACTAAAATCCCTCCTTCGTCAATATTTCGCGGGACGTAAGATGAATCTTAAACTACCATCTACCAATGCAGTTTCTATGCAGTTTCTAAGCCTGCAATTGTGAGATTTGGTGTATTTTTCGTAGCATTTATATCTCGAGTGTTCCGTGGTCGGACCACAGCGTAACAATGATCCTGTAGAATTACTTGACATTCTAAAACTATCAAAGCGTAAAGATCGACTCGTAAACAAAACAAGGCAACGCGAAAAGAAAGAGATAAAAAAAACCCTACTTCTCTATTAAAACTTTCGTTATAAGAACGAAATTAAACTTTTAAAACTTTTTGCAGTTCAAATACAATATATCATGATTAAGAAAACTTTCATTTGGGATCAGTTTTAGTTTTTGAAAAGCCCGTGTGCTTTGAGTATAAACAAGTGATATTTTTATCACCAAAAACCTCACATTCGTTTACCAAATTTATGTGATATGACGGAATTTTCTGATGGATTATTTTTAGCAAATAATATGTAATTTTATATGTAATTTTGGTCCCTAAATCGTATCCCCTTGGGACTCAGTCTAATAGATTAAATTGTACTTTTTCAAGCGTAAAAAACGACTCGTACATGCAAACAAAGCCAGAATTATTCTGGACCAAATATAACAATTACTCATGTTGCATATTTGTTGGTGGGTTAAAGTATGGTAAGCAAATGTGGTATGCGCAAGATTTGCATTATTTTCTTTATGTTTCTTCCATATTTGCACCGAGCGAAAATGAGTGAATCTAACTACAAGAATATTAAAGCGTACAAAAAGTACAACTCGACGGCAGAAACTGAACACAAAAATATATACAATTGAGTCGACCATTCTAAGAGATCTATTCAAGAATTGATATATTTTTATAATAATTGTTATATTTTAATATGTTTTAAAAAAAATATTTTGGTTTCTACTTTAACTAATTGAGAAAGTTGTCAAGTTAGCAGCTAAAGCGTGGTTTACATTAATATTCGCATCCATTCTCAATTCATCAAGTGCGATCGAGTAGTATTATATGAAAACAGTCCTACGATCGTGGGAGGTCGGGTGAGATCGATTGCGACCATGTGTAATTAAACAGTTATATAGATTATATTTAATATGAAATAGATAGAAATAGAGGGCTCTAAGTCGATACCGAACAGGATATTTATGAAGTAAATTATTAAACATGACTGTCTATTTAATAATAGAACTGAGAAGGAATTTCAAGAACAAGATTAAACGTATAAAACTTGAAAGAAAGTTGGTCAAGGCTTTGTAATATTACTTTAATGTTTTGTGATGATTTATTAAACATTCCGCTGGATAATTAAAGTATCACGGACTCAGAGTTCAGCGTCATGTGCGATTATATGGAAACAGCTAGTGTGCGACCGTGTGAGATACTACGATTGATTGATTTTCACTTCAGTTGGCTGCGAGCGGGTGCGATCATATCATATGGAATCCAATATATCTCACAAGTTTTCTCATTAAATTGTTTAATTCAAGGACTGTATCTGCACGAAATAAGGAGTTTAACATAATTTATTTAAACACGCCTGATTTCATCATGCACATGGTCTACTGATTCGAGTGATATTGGCCCTTAATTATACTTGTTGAATGTGCATATAATCAGACAGACGACTTAGTTTCTTCTCAAATTGGGTTTATGTACGATACCTAGCGGTTAAACTAGTGTGGACTGCGTCGGTGATTCTGGGAAACAATTCGGATAAAAGTACGACAACTATAGAGTAAACATTTGAAAACAAAAAAACAATTTTGCTATGTTAGTAAATGAGTAGATATGTCAGTTACTGATAATGTTACTACGGCTTGTACCATTCCGGGTTTGGTTTCCTGTTTTTGAGATATTCCAAGATTTTTGGTTCGTTCAGGACTCGGTTGTAGTGATCGACAAGCAAAGGATGTTTCTTGATCAGTTCAGGGACCTCGAGAGAATCTCCAACAAGATTGAGAAAAGAAAAAACGTAGACATCGGCATACGTTATCTGAAACAAACATTGACATCATCAGAAACAGCATTATCATCATCATAAGCATTATTACAACTATTAGCACCATCATCAGCATTATTACAACTATTAGCACCATCATCAGCATTATTACAACTATTAGCACCATCATCAGCATTATTACAACTATTAGCACCATCATCAGCATTATTACAACTATTAGCACCATCTTCAGCATTATTACAACTATCATCATCATCATCATTAATACACAACCATTATCAGAATCACCATTATAATTAGATATATATATTCCTTTATTTAAACAGGGTAGCTCTTTCAGTATTTACAAAATGTAATAACTGTTATCAATAGAGGCCCTACAAAAAATACACTAGGAAAAATAATACTAAAAACTAATTAAATGCAATATTAAAAGATAAAATAGATTAATAAGATAAACATTAAAAGTTGTGCTAAGATAAATACTATAATTATCATCATCATCATCATCACAACCATTATCACCATCATCAGCATTATCATCATCATCAGCATTATCATCATCATCAGTCATCACAACCATTATCAACATCATCAGCATTATCATCATCATCAGCATTATCATCATCATCAGTCATCACAACCATTATCAACATCATCAGCATTATCATTATCATCACAACACATTGTAATGTTATCAACCTTTTCTCCTACAAAGTAGTTTTTGCCGCCATTGTTTTGCTGAAGAAGTTTATTAAAGAACTCCATCTGCTGTGGTAGTTTCTCGTCGTACAAAGAAGCCTTCGTCTTGGCCTGTAGAACATCAAACATTAAATCCATGAGACATCATGACCATGAAAAAAGTGGTATTCCAAAGTTGTACAAACATCTTCATGAAAGAAACATTTTTAAAACAAAATCATTAGCACAATAAACATCTTCATTACCTTACGCTCTGCATCTTGCTCAAAGAACAATTGTCCAAATTGATCTTCAATATCTTTGACAGCATCCACCAACATGTCAGCTCGAGCTTTATCGTAGTTACTGTTTGGGGAAAATCCTGAAATGGGTGAAATGAATTGAGTTGTTAGAGAGTGAAATTTAAGAGCGAAGTTTATGTAATTTAGATCATTTAAGGCCGCTACAACTAAGCATGAGTAAATGAATGAATGGATAGAATAATGGATGAATGAATGAATGGAAGGAAGGAAGGAAGGAAGGAAGGAAGGAAGGAAGGAAGGAAGGAAGGAAGGAAGGAAGGAAGGAAGGAAGGAAGGAAGGAAGGAAGGAAGGAAGGAAGGAAGGAAGGAAGGAAGGAAGGAAGGAAGGAAGGAAGGAAGGAAGGAAGGAATATAGGGGTAAGTGAATGTATGGTTGGATAAAACAAACAAACAAAAAGTACACACCAAGTTCGTTGGCTAAAAACCTGAATACTACAGTCGACTGACAGATAGTTTTACCATCACCAAGCTCCAGTACAGGTAGTTGACCGAAAGGACATCGACCACCTTAAAAATAGAAACAACATGTCAGCTTCAACACCATGTTAGCTTCAACGACATATTAGCATTTTACAACAAGTCAACTTTTATTAACAATATGCCAGCTTCAACAGCGACATCTCAGTTAACACTTCAACATAAAGAACTATAACAGACATAGATTCACAAGTACTGAGATTTATCTATAAAATTGCAGTGGAGTAAAAATCGTTTGGTTTAAGTCACATCCAGAGACGCGAACGATGAAATTTCACTAGTTGAAAAACATGGTTCGCGGCATCTGATTGGACGAAAGATTTCTTTTCTATTAAAAAATGATCGTACGGGAATCTACCTCACTGGCGGCGCGAAAACTGTCAAGCCGCCTTTGGTTAAAATATCGGCATGGTTTGTTGGCAACGATTCGACTGTGCGGGCATTTCCCGCCAAGTGCATATGATATTTTTCTCATGTATCTGTATTTCACTTATACACCGAACGTATTTAAATTCATTATAAAATAAACAAATTAAAAAAATCGTACGCACTCACTAACCATGAAGTAATCTCTATTTATTTTGGAATACTTAAGAGGGATTTGCCCATAGGGTCGCCTATGACTTGCAAAATGATTTTTTGTCAAATCCCTTAAAATCGGCATGTAGAACCAGTTTCGAACGCTGAATCCATTGCTATAAGTTTTAGCTCGATCAGATAAATATTTAAGGCGCACGGCGCCAAAATGTGAAAATTGACGTCATTTCCGGTTTTCGAAGGTCGATTGAGTGCACTACAAAAAGTGTCAAATATCACAAGATTGAGAGCATATTTTACCATAAAAATTAGCCAGCTCAAAAGTACGTACAGTAGCGACTATTCGGAGCTTTTTTTCTTCGAAGAAAGATGAAAACTTAATATTTTATAGATTTTTCAATTATTTTCAAGTTTTTACTCGATTTTAAGTACATCATATTAAAACCTCTGTATCGCCAATGGTACACGACCTAGCTCAAAGCTATTGTACATGAGGAAAGAGGGATACCCATAGCTTAGTTTTGTCAAATAAAATTTTGGGGCAAATCATAAACACAGCTTGGGGAGCGATGAATGTTGACCCCAATTTCAGTCATATTTGACCTCAATTTACAACGCGATATGTGTACATTGAACGATTAAACTTACCGAAATCATGCCTCTATCCCCTGTAATTCACAAACAAACATCTCCTTGCCATAATACAATACTTTATTCATGATTTGAGCGGGTACATTCCGAGGAAATGTCTTGAGAGAAGCTTGGAACCAGTTGAATTGAGTACGATCATTATGCCAACCGAAGCCAAGGTATTAGCTATCATTCTTTTGAAGTCAAAATATTAAAACTACCAGCTGTATCCGAGCTTTATGTTTTACCTGACCTTAGTACGTGAACTTCAGAGTGAAATACTGTTATAAGTGTAGAGTATTTCACCGCCATTTGACTATTAGACACGATCGATGATACAACTAAAGGCTTTCAGACAAACATACAACCGCGAAAGAATGCGTGACATGAACACAGGAACCCCGAAGCGGCCTGATTATAACGCAATACTGAGAAATTGAGACAAATATTTATCTTAATACTATATTCGCATTTGTTTACATGGTTGTGCCTGTCTTTGTAAATACTACAGTAATTCTGTTGTAACTAACAGAAACACAAGTCTTATATACCTGGTACTGGATATTATATATACGACTTACTATTCGTGTCATAATGTACTGTGGCTAATCTGTAATCGGTAATCTAACCCAACCGTATCAAACAGAGAAAAAGCGCACAACAAAACTGTATTGCAACTATATGATATTCATTATTTATATAATTATTTTCAATTTTCTTCATTTTTTCATTCTTTCTATTCCCATTTTCTATTTTCTTTCTTTCGCCCTTTCTGTTTCTATTATATATATTCCCATTTTCTTTTTTTCAGCATTTTTTATCATTTTCATTCCATTTTCTATTTTCTTTCTTTCAGCATTTATTTTTATTGTTTCTTTTCCCATTTTCTTTCTTTCAGACTTTTTTCATTATTTCTTTTCCTTTTGTCTGTTTTCTTTCGTTCTGCATTTCTTTTTCTTTTTTTCTCTATTATTTTTGATTCTGAGGATTAGTTGCAGGCTCTGTCCGTCTCTTTTCTCGAAGTATTTTTATAAGTCACTTATATGTGCCGATAAATTGAAATATGGAAAAAGAACAATTATATGTAGCCTCCTTTGATCAAAGAAAATGCAGTCGTCAGTATTCGATCAGTCCATTTATCATCGAATGATAATTCTTGCAATTCTTCAAAAAACTTTCTGTTGTCTTACAAGTAAAACGCTCGCAGATTTGTACTTGTTTATATGGTAGAAATTAAAGTTCAACTTGGGGGGCGAGATATCTCGTCTCTCGGCCGGTAGGGTATATAACGGGTATGATACCCTATATACCCATCATATACTATACCCACCAGCCGAGACGAGATATCTCGCCCCCCCCCCCCCCCCCCCCCCCGGGGTTGTCTCGCCCAACAGAGATGAGAAATTATTCCCATGTGGAATTTTACAAAGAGATATATCAAGGTGGCTCGACCCAATAATTTTTCGCGAGTACCGTCCGCATTTGAAGCTCCAGTATAAAAACGCGTTGGGTTCGATTTCAAATCCACTTGAACACATTTCTTTCATAAAGACTGAATTATGATTTAGGATGTTTTTTTGAGAAATCAGACATAATTTTAATTGATTATTACGAAATATATGTTTTAGCCTTGAGTCCAATATTAGCCTTTAAAGTCATTTTCTAGCAAAATGCTTCATGCTGCTTACACCTTGAATGTTTGCCCCCAGTTGTGGAAAGTTTTATCAAAATTTATAAGGCGGATTGCAAGATATCGAGGATTGTTTAAATAAAGCGGATAATTTACGCAAAATCTAAACAATAGATTTTGCATCGAAATATGTATTATTTCTTGGGTATCTGTTAGCAAAAATCTTCGTTCGTTCTTTTCTCCTATATTTCTTGCTCACTTAATGGCAATTAGATAGCAATAGAGCCATACGATCTTCTCAAAACGTAAAATATATGAGCCGGACCAAAATTCCAATGTTTACTTTTTTTTCGCGGTTTTGTATACAATTTCGCAAAAAGGCAAAAATCGTCTTTTTGATTTTAATAAAACTTTATGAGGGCTTCAAGCTATTAATGTTTCGTAAAGTCTCGATTTTCATGTTCATTGGGTAGTTTTAAAGGTATCTAATGTAGACCAAAGTAGAGTAATATTGAGATACTGTTTAAAGATCTGGTGCTCTGGGAGTTTTATTGTTTGATGTTTGGCACAACAACACATTCCTTCAAAAACAAAACTCGCACAGGGTAACTCGGGGGGAGCTAGGGCTGTCTGAGACAACTTTCTACCATATAAACAAGTACAAATCTGCGAGCGTTTTACTTGTAAGACAACAGAAAATTTTTTGAAGAATTGCATAAATGGACTGAAGGACTGACGACTGCGTTTTCTTTGATCAAAGGAGGCTACATATAATTGTTCTTTTTCCATATTTCAATTTATCGGCACATATAAGTGACTTATAAAAATACTTCGAGAAAAGAGACGGACAGAGCCTGCAACTAATCCTCAGAATCAAAAATAATAGAGAAAAAAAGAAAAAGAAATGCAGAACGAAAGAAAACAGACAAAAGGAAAAGAAATAATGAAAAAAGTCTGAAAGAAAGAAAATGGGAAAAGAAACAATAAAAATAAATGCTGAAAGAAAGAAAATAGAAAATGGAATGAAAATGATAAAAAATGCTGAAAAAAAGAAAATGGGAATATATATATAATAGAAACAGAAAGGGCGAAAGAAAGAAAATAGAAAATGGGAATAGAAAGAATGAAAAAATGAAGAAAATTGAAAATAATTATATAAATAATGAATATCATATTGTTGCAATACAGTTTTGTTGTGCGCTTTTTCTCTGTTTGATACGGTTGGGTTAGATTACCGATTACAGATTAGCCGCAGTACATTATGACACGAATAGTAAGTCGTATATATAATATCCAGTACCAGGTATATAAGACTTGTGTTTCTGTTAGTTACAACAGAATTACTGTAGTATTTACAAAGACAGGTACAACCATGTAAACAAATGCGAATATAGTATTAAAGATAAATATTTGTCTCAATTTCTCAGTATTGCGTTATAATCAGGCCGCTTTGGGGTTCCTGTGTTCATGTCACGCATTCTTTCGCGGTTGTATGTTTGTCTGAAAGCCTTTAGTTGTATCATCGATCGTGTCTAATAGTCAAATGGCGGTGAAATACTCTACACTTATAACAATATTTCACTCTGAAGTTCACGTACTAAGGTCAGGTAAAACATAAAGCTCGGATACAGCTGGTAGTTTTAATATTTTGACTTCAAAAGAATGATAGCTAATACCTTGGCTTCGGTTGGCATAATGATCGTACTCAATTCAACTGGTTCCAAGCTTCTCTCAAGACATTTCCTCGGAATGTACCCGCTCAAATCATGAATAAAGTATTGTATTATCGCTAGGAGATGTTTGTTTGTGAATTACAGGGGATAGAGGCATGATTTCGGTAAGTTTAATCGTTCAATGTACACATATCGCGTTGTAAATTGAGGTCAAATATGACTGAAATTGGGGTCAACATTCATCGCTCCCCAAGCTGTGTTTATGATTTGCCCCAAAATTTTATTTGACAAAACTAAGCTATGGGTATCCCTCTTTCCTCATGTACAAAAGCTTTGAGCTAGGTCGTGTACCATTGGCGATACAGAGGTTTTAATATGATGTACTTAAAATCGAGTAAAAACTTGAAAATAATTGAAAAATCTATAAAATATTAAGTTTTCATCTTTCTTCGAAGAAAAAAAGCTCCGAATAGTCGCTACTGTACGTACTTTTGAACTGGCAAATTTGTTTGGTAAAATATGTTCTCAATCTTGTGATATTTGACACTTTTTGTAGTGCACTCAATCGACCTTCGAAAACCGGAAATGACGTCAATTTTCACATTTTGGCGCCGTGCGCCTTAAATATTTATCTGATCGAGCTAAAACTTATAGCAATGGATTCAGCGTTCGAAACTGGTTCTACATACCGATTTTAAGGGATTTGACAAAAAATCATTTTGCAAGTCATAGGCGACCCTATGGGCAAATCCCTCTTAAAGCCTCTACGATAAAAACATATCAACGTATGTGTGGTTTTTAGTTGTTTATTAGATGAAAACTCGCTGATTAATTAATTTTTTTATAAGTTGAAAAAGTCGCTAATTTTTATCAGTCAAGAGCATGGGCTACCTATGGCTAGAGGGAAGTTACTGAAGCGATGAACATGATTACGTCACACACGAGATAGCGTTGCGTGACGAGGCTAATAGAAGTTGAAAAAAGCCGCTGTCAGTGTGTTATTGATCTTTGCAAGACAGATAGCAAATTACTGTGCGGCATATTAAAGAATAAATGGAAAATTATGACTATTTTGTAAGTAAGTCTGTTTTGTAAGTCTAATTGGTAACTAATACGTGCCCAATAAAGCTCTTAAAACAAAACAAAAACAAAATTCTAAGCAATACTTATATACATGCAATAATTATTACATCAAAAATTAAAATTCACACTTAAAGCCGGTTAATGATTAATCACAAACCGTCCGATTTACAAACGCTAAACCACGTAAAAAATAACCTCTGGTACCCAGAGTACTGCAAGTTGCAAGTTAAACAACTCTATAATCGTTGTATCCACCCCGCTAGCAGAGGAAATAGCTGAGCACGGTACATTGTATAATTGTGTTGCTTACTTGTTTTCATGGCGGGCCATTCGTCGGGGTTCAGTCGTACTTCGGTGTAAGGAGCACCAGCTAATGCAAGCAGAACTCTTGAACACTCAGCCCTCCCTCTGATATCAAAGTATACAAGATTGTACGAAGACATGGTGATATATCACAGCAAGAACTAGAACAAACCGAATCGAACGAATGATCAATAGTCCGAAGCCCTGATCGATATTGGTCACGTGGTAACCACAGGTAGCCCAATCTATCTGTGCTCTCAAATAAGCCTTCTATAAGAGCCGATATATGGCGATCTTAATACTAGATATACAAAATATGCTTAAATGATAAAAATAAACTGTCTCACTCGTGTCTTGTGTTGTATTGTTACCATCTCTACTTCGCAATTGCAGCTTAATATAAATCTAGTAGACTTGCATTCTCTCCCTTATTGTCAACCATTCAGAGGACCGAGCTATTGGTTAATTAAAATAGCTACTTTTTTACAATAGTTTTTAAATATTTTGCATATAATTAGTTGTGTCTTACAGATTTTTTTTATTTAAATACATATAAAAAGAGGGGGGGAACTACTAACTAGTAAATAGGTATTGAAATAACAACAAAAACACACACACACACAAATAAACAAACAAACAAAAAATTACAGTGCCTTGTTTTAATTAAATATCCATTTAGTTTTCCATTATCCATTTGTATAAGACTTTAGTCTTATACATAATGTTAAAACAGGTACCAGTCCGCGTTTGGTTTCCTGCTTTTGAGATATTCCAATATTTTTGGTTCGTTCATGACTCGGTTGTAGTGATCGACAAGCAAAGGATGTTACTTGATCAGTTCAGGGACCTCTAACGCACCATTAACAAAATAGCCATTGACTAAACAAAAAAAGTTGACATCGGCATACGTTATCTAAAACAAACATCGAAATCATCAGAAAAATCATCAGAAACAGCATCATCATCATCATCATCATCATCATCATCATCATCATCATCATCATCATTATTGGTTCGTTCATGACTCGGTTGTAGTGATCAACGAGCAAAGGATGTTTCTTGATCAGTTCAGGGACCTCGAGAGCACCATTCACAAAATAGCCATTGACAAAACAAAAAAAGTTGACATCGGCATACGTTATCTGAAACAAACATCGATATCATCAGAAACAGCATTATCATCATCATCATCATCCTGACAACAATTATCACCATCATAAGCATCATCATAATCACAGACACAATCACAATTACACTGACGACACTCACAATCATAATATAGTCACAATGACATTAACAATGATAATTTATATCACAATTGTAATGTTATCAACCTTTTCTCCTACAAAGTAGCCATTGTTTTGCTGAAGAAGTTTATCAAAAAACTCCATCTGCTGTGGTAGTTTCTCGTCGTGCAAAGAAGACTTCATATTGGCCTGTAGAACATGATCAAACATAAAATCCATGAGACATCATGACCATGAAAAAAGTGGTATTCCAAAGTTGTACAAACATCTTCATTACCTAACCTCGTTCCCAGGGCCCTCTCCCTTCGCTTTTGGGTGGGGCGGGAAACCCAAAAGCGAAGGGAGAGGGCCCTGGGAACGAGGTTGTTCATTACCTTGCGCTCTGCATCTTTTTCCCAGTACATTTGTCCTAATTGATCTTACCCACATACCCGGGGCAACATACTGTACTTAGATGTAATAATTATTACATCAAAAATTGAAATTCGCATTTAAAGCTAATAATTAATCACAAACCGTCAGATTAAGAAACTCCAAACCAAGTAGAAAATAACCTCTGGTACCCGGGTTACTGCAAGTTGCAAGTTACTATTATCATTGTTGTATATTAAACTATGTTCGAAACTATGTTGCTTACTTGTTTTCATAGCGGGCCATTCGTCGGGGTTCACTCGTACTTCGGTGTAAGGAGCATCAGCTAATGCAAGCAGAATTCTTCAACACTCAGCCCTTCCTCTGATATCAAAGTATACAAGATTGTACGAAGACATGGTGATATATCACAGCAAGAGCTAGAACAAACCGAATCGAACGAATGATCAACAGTCGAAGCCCTGATCGATATTGGTCAAGTACCGTGATGACCACAGGTAGCCCAAACTATCTGTGTTCTCACATAAACCTTCTATCGCGATCTTAATAATATACAAAATTTGTTTGAAATGCATATCGGAATTCACAACTTGAGTAAAAAATATAGACAATAGCGGTCTCGGACAACCAAAACAATGCGAGCCTTGAGTAAGCGGTCGAAAAGTTTACCTATTTTGAAAATTATTTTCGATATCTTCCAATCTATCAATGGTCATAAAACTACAGGGCTCGATGAGTAACTATTTCAAAAAGCCAATGCTGCGGTAGGAAAAAAATTCATCAAGGAAATTTTAAGTTTTGAAATATTTTGTAAAAATGTGTGCAATATTAGACAAAAGCAGAAAAAGCGCAGTTATATCTCACCAAACGAAAAATCATGTATGTGCTAATAACCTGAAGTGATTTCGTTCATGTTCGCCAGACGGATAACTAAGACATTTGTTGACCAAATGAGACCAAAAGCAACTTTTTCTGTGCTTTTGTAGTGATGTTTTTGATCAAGTGAAATTGATGCTTGATTAATTTAATTTATTTGTTGTGTAAATGTTTAAAAGCGTTTTATTCAAAAATGCCTCCATATAAATCTTTTATTTTCAGCAACAACGAAGACCTTGATCTGAAGTTTGTGAAACAATCAATGCGGTTTTATAGAAAACTCTATTTCGCCTAAAATTGTCGTATTTGTCAAAACTACTTTTCTATCATAAAAAATCATTGCTAGTTCCGATTGCAATATTTGAAACATCAGAACAAACTTCAGTCTATGCCTGAACTCGCTATGGAAATTAATTTGAAATTATTTTTCTACGCGCGACGTACTTTGCGATCAAACAGCGACGGTGGCCCTTCAAAAATACTCAGTCGAGCCACCTTAAGCGGGTAAATTTTATAGAAAATGTATGGGCATGCATTTCGTCGGGACCTAAAAAACTGGCCGCAATAACGGGGTGGTCGTATTATGCAGGTGGCCGTAAGGCGGGGTTCCACTGTATACAAATGTGTTTTAACAAAGACATCGTCCATATCTAATTTAGATGTGATATGTTCACATATAAAAACGTTAACTAAGAAACATTTCAGGTAAATTAATTAAATCTGCATGATATACACCTAATTGCAATAACATTGCCATAGAGTACAAACACTAAAAGTGTGCAATACTTTGCACTATTTACCACTAAATAGTGTTGATTAAACAATAGAGAACAATAGAATTAGCATAATTTAGCAGTATTTAGTGGTATTTATGCTGCACACTTTAAATGTTTGTACTCTATAAAAAAGAAAATTACAAAATAGGAATAAATTAAAAGGCAAAAGAAGAAGTTCAGCTTGAGTAATCTGCTTTTGTCTTTTAACTAATTCCTATTTGTAATTTTCTTTTTTATATGACAATGTTATTGCAATTAGGTGTAAGTGGTGATAAATTGATAAAAAGCAAGAACTTACCGACTTCACGTAGAAGTATTTGATGCTAACTATTGTTGATATGAAGCGAATCGGCAACAAAAAGGTACCTATTGGCAACTGCTATTTTGCAGTGTATGTTTCAGAAATAGGCTTCTGGAAACGTGAAACTTTGTCAACGCAAGACAAACTATCTAAGCAACGAAGCTTCCCCGCACCTTTTACACGCACCCCCGCTCCTTTTACACGCATCCCCGCTCCTTTTACAAGCACCCCCGCTCTTTTTACACGCACTCCCGCTCTTTTTATACGCACCCCCGCACCTTTTACCCGCATCTTCTTGCTCACACCCTCACCTTTTACACGCGACATGCGACCAACAGTCAAACCCAGTAAAGATCGACACTGTGCTTTCTATGTCGTGTCGTATCCTGCCGTATTGTGTCGTTTCCTGTCGTATTGTGTCGTATCCTCTCGTATTGTGTCGTGTCGTGTTCTGTCGTGTCGTGTCCTGTCGTATTGTGTCGTGTGGTATACTATCATATCCTGTCGTGTTGTGTTGTGTTGTGTCGTGTCGTGTCAGGTTGTGTTTGTGTTGTGTCCTGTCGTATTGTGTCGTGTCCTGTCGGGTTGTGTCTGTGTTGTGTCGTGTCGTGTTGTCTCTGTGTTGTATCGTGTGGGGTTGTGTCTGTGTTGTGTCGTGTCGTGTCGTGTTGTGTCGTGTTGTGTCTGTGTTGTGTCGTGTCGTGTCGGGTTGTGTCTGTGTTGTGTCGTGTTGTGTCGTGCTGTGTCGTGTCGTGTCGTGTCGTGTCTTGTTGTATCGAGTTAACGTCACAACTAATTGAAAGTACAACATTTTGTGAAAGTGTAAAATTTTAATATAGTTATCTGTGCTTATCATATCGGTGTATTTCATATTTGAATTAATAATTAAGTCTTATTACTATCGAAATGACAAGAATAATAATTGACGTGCCTAAAACCAAACATCTTTTTCCAATAAATGAAAGAGTAACTTCTTCATCTTCTGTGTCGTTTCTTTCTTCACTACAGGGTTTTACTGCTTTACCCTCGATATCACTGTTTGTATTTTTGTCTTCGTTCTCGACTCGTTCACTCTCCTCGTCTCCTTTCGTGTCAAAATCACTCGTTTTCACAGGCATGTACTCGGAAGAAGTTTTCATTTTAATGTTTCCCGTTGTGGTTTTTGGCTTCTTTTCTTTAGACATTTCTTCGAAGTCAACTTTCCACCAAAACAGCACGGAAAACATGAGAAATTGGACAAGGAAACCAACGGCCAAACCACACCACAAGAATGAAATGTCCTTGAAATATAAAGCTAGTGATATACCCAACGGAAGACCTATAATATAACTAGATATTAAGTAAATCACAGATGAGTACATCTGTAGCCGAAATGATAGACACATGATAAAAAACACTGTTGTAATCGATTCGAGTAGATACGAAAACGCTGTGAAAGGTACAACTTTACTAATAAGACTGACCACTGCAAGATCATTAGTGAAAATATGTCCAACAACATCTTTCATGGCTATAAAACACACTGCAAATAAGACCGATACTAAAAGGTTAAACACGCAGCCGACTATTGCTGTTGTTTTCGCCTCGTTGCGGTTGCCTTCTCCAAAACATTTCGCGATGTTGATGTTCATGGGCATTCCCACCGCAAAAGGAAGTGTTAGGAGTGCCTTGGTGATACTAAAAAGCGCTGTCTGTGCAGCTACTTCTATCTCACCGATCGTTCCAACTGAGATTAACGCAACCTCATGTATCGTTGACTTTAGCAAAAAGTTAAATGCTCCTGGCACAGCGAGGGTTAGATAGCTTCTCCAGTCCAGGAAGCATTTCTTGGTCAGGCCTGGCCATGTTTCCTGGTAAATACCGCTAATTAATATATATACGAATAAGAAAACTACCATTAACCCGTAGCACAAGTCACTACCTAGGGCAATGCCCGTTAATCCTAACTTAAACAAATAGACGAAGAAGAAGTTCAAGGGGACTAGGAGGACTACCCCAATAAACGCGACAATAAATAATGGTATAACACTGCGAAGTACTATAAGATACGCTCTTAGTAACCTAAACAGAAAAATACCCAACATAGAAGGTATATACATTAACAAGTACAGTTCAGAAAGAGCAGCAACATCTGGAGGGATCCCAATGGCTTGTAGCAGAGCACCAACGTGAATCCATAATGCAGTCACCAAAATGCACAGGAACCCCGCAAATAGAAACGCCTTCTGCAACAGGACACCGATGTTCTGGTAGTTTCCAGCACCGTGAGCTCTCCCTGCAAATGTTTCAAATGAAGCGGCTAGTCCACTGCCCAAGCCTGTAGCAGTGACGGTCAGTAGTCCATATGAGATACCGACGGCGCCTAGTTCCTTCGTACCAACTCGCCCACCAAATGCTACGTTGATGGGACCAATAAACCGTTGTGTTACTAGAGACAGAAACAGTGGCCAGACCAACTGGAAAAGGCTTTTGAAGGTCGATATAGGGAACAACTGCAGCCATGATGACAAGCGTTCTTTGAGTGATGCCATGTTATAGGTATTGTTGCTGACACCTTGAATACATAAAAACAAATCGCATTAGAAAAGTTTTGATTTTCAACCAACCGAACAACCAATCAATCAAATTAATCAGTCAGTCAGTCAGTCAGTCAGTCAGTCAGTCAGTCAGTCAGTCAGTCAGTCAGTCAGTCAGTCAGTCAGTCAGTCAGTCAGTCAGTCAGTCAGTCAGTCAGTCAGTCAGTCAGTCAGTCAGTCAGTCAGTCAGTCAGTCAGTCAGTCAGTCAGTCTATTCTTGGCTTTCACGTGACGTCATCAATATTTTGAAAATGGAGATGTAGCAGTATTATAATTATATATATCAATGATGTATCAACTGCAAGTAACAGAAAGATGTGTCCTAAATGCACTGAGAAAAGAACGAAAACGCTCAGATATTTATGTAGTTCTGTATGGTAGCATGATATTTGAACTTCAGGCAAGTTTGATCACAGGTACGTAGCCAAAAGATGTAAGATGTAAGGCTGGGGGAAAGTAACACCACCTGAACGAAATCGCCTGAAACTAACTCAAAGGATTATAGAGATCAACAAGAAGACACTGTAAGAGTTTTGTTGAATTTTATTAAATTTTAAGGCAAAAAATCGAAGGTTCAAAAGTACCCATATATCCTTTAGTAAATCAACACTAACAGTGAGCTTGGGCTACCTGTGGTTTGATATGATCGATCAAGTGCTAACTGACGTACAATGTATACACCTATTTCAATTAACGTTGTCCATCTTGAATGATTGATCTGAGACCGATAGGAATTGTGGGAGGTCGTTAAACTGCAAATGCACTATTATAATCACGCTTGAATATTAATGTTTACTTCTCAAATACTGTTATCTGTAATTCAGCACCATTCAAGTGTGATTAAAACAATGTATTTGAAATTTAATGAACTCCCGCAATTCCTATCGGTCTCAGATCAACCATTCCAGATGGACAACGTTAATTGAAATAGGTGTATTGCTCTCTTCCAGTATTTGTACTCTAGTGGGTGTGAGTCTGTTATTTGCTATTATTCCCTGGCTAAAGAGACTTGGTATCGACGCAACGCGATATGCCAAACTTGAAAAACTATAACAGTATCAATAACAATTTCATACGCGCGCCAAAAACACAACATTTACTGATCCTTGTTATTACACACAGCGGGTTGTACAGCAGTTCACAAATGCGGGGGGAAACTCATTTACAGAACATTCAGTGTTTTCTGGCATTTTTTAACCACTTAACGAAATACAATACTTATAAAACATAACGTGATAGAGATTTTCAAACGGAAAAGACTTTTTGTGTGTAATTCTTGTACGAATTTTCCATCTTGAAATCAATGGACCAAAACCAAACATTATCTCCAAGCGCGCGTCTACTATTGAATTACTTTTTACTTTGTATTTGAAACTAAACATATTATTTCGTTGAACCTGACAACTTTACACTCTTTATATTAACTATTGTATGTCTCTTTTAATAGATCCATATACCCTGGAGTAGTATGCATGTAGTATAAGTTCATAAATGAATTATGCTCGGTAGGATTATAATTAACGATTACAATTGTTTCAGTCAGCCACATTAAGCCTGGTTCCCATATAATCGCTACGATCGCCAGGATCGATGTGATGGCGCTTTGGTTTTGTGAAATAATAAAAATATCACTGCTGACTAATGGTTGAAGCTTAAATTTGACGAAACTGATAAACCTAAACATAAAAAATCAGTGTCGATTTTGTTTAATCACAAAGAACTCTGAGCTATATTCTGATGGCCAAACATGATTTTCGACGATCGTAGCGATCATATGAAAACCAGGCTTTAGAGACAATTCAATCAAGAAATTTACTGAATTGTTCCTTAGTTTATTTGTGCACACCACGCTATACAGATACCAAATATAATACGTATAATCAAGAGTCATTTATGCTACCTTGGTATAATTTGATATCTCAAAATCATTAAACCGCGCGGTTACAAACGACGGTTTTTCAACTAAATGTACTAAAAGGCCAAATATAATTGTACAAGAACAGTATTACAAGTTTTCAAGCTAAAACAAAGTTTTTATATTCTAAATTAAATACTTTTAACGTACCTTACAATCGGTTCGTCGATGAAACGCTGTTCTGTGTGAATGCCATGGTTTCTGCTGAATCAGGAACTTGAACTAAAATCCCTCCTTCGTCAATATTTCGCGGGACGTAAGATGAATCTTAAACTACCATCTACCAATGCAGTTTCTATGCAGTTTCTAAGCCTGCAATTGTGAGATTTGGTGTATTTTTCGTAGCATTTATATCTCGAGTGTTCCGTGGTCGGACCACAGCGTAACAATGATCCTGTAGAATTACTTGACATTCTAAAACTATCAAAGCGTAAAGATCGACTCGTAAACAAAACAAGGCAACGCGAAAAGAAAGAGATAAAAAAAACCCTACTTCTCTATTAAAACTTTCGTTATAAGAACGAAATTAAACTTTTAAAACTTTTTGCAGTTCAAATACAATATATCATGATTAAGAAAACTTTCATTTGGGATCAGTTTTAGTTTTTGAAAAGCCCGTGTGCTTTGAGTATAAACAAGTGATATTTTTATCACCAAAAACCTCACATTCGTTTACCAAATTTATGTGATATGACGGAATTTTCTGATGGATTATTTTTAGCAAATAATATGTAATTTTATATGTAATTTTGGTCCCTAAATCGTATCCCCTTGGGACTCAGTCTAATAGATTAAATTGTACTTTTTCAAGCGTAAAAAACGACTCGTACATGCAAACAAAGCCAGAATTATTCTGGACCAAATATAACAATTACTCATGTTGCATATTTGTTGGTGGGTTAAAGTATGGTAAGCAAATGTGGTATGCGCAAGATTTGCATTATTTTCTTTATGTTTCTTCCATATTTGCACCGAGCGAAAATGAGTGAATCTAACTACAAGAATATTAAAGCGTACAAAAAGTACAACTCGACGGCAGAAACTGAACACAAAAATATATACAATTGAGTCGACCATTCTAAGAGATCTATTCAAGAATTGATATATTTTTATAATAATTGTTATATTTTAATATGTTTTAAAAAAAATATTTTGGTTTCTACTTTAACTAATTGAGAAAGTTGTCAAGTTAGCAGCTAAAGCGTGGTTTACATTAATATTCGCATCCATTCTCAATTCATCAAGTGCGATCGAGTAGTATTATATGAAAACAGTCCTACGATCGTGGGAGGTCGGGTGAGATCGATTGCGACCATGTGTAATTAAACAGTTATATAGATTATATTTAATATGAAATAGATAGAAATAGAGGGCTCTAAGTCGATACCGAACAGGATATTTATGAAGTAAATTATTAAACATGACTGTCTATTTAATAATAGAACTGAGAAGGAATTTCAAGAACAAGATTAAACGTATAAAACTTGAAAGAAAGTTGGTCAAGGCTTTGTAATATTACTTTAATGTTTTGTGATGATTTATTAAACATTCCGCTGGATAATTAAAGTATCACGGACTCAGAGTTCAGCGTCATGTGCGATTATATGGAAACAGCTAGTGTGCGACCGTGTGAGATACTACGATTGATTGATTTTCACTTCAGTTGGCTGCGAGCGGGTGCGATCATATCATATGGAATCCAATATATCTCACAAGTTTTCTCATTAAATTGTTTAATTCAAGGACTGTATCTGCACGAAATAAGGAGTTTAACATAATTTATTTAAACACGCCTGATTTCATCATGCACATGGTCTACTGATTCGAGTGATATTGGCCCTTAATTATACTTGTTGAATGTGCATATAATCAGACAGACGACTTAGTTTCTTCTCAAATTGGGTTTATGTACGATACCTAGCGGTTAAACTAGTGTGGACTGCGTCGGTGATTCTGGGAAACAATTCGGATAAAAGTACGACAACTATAGAGTAAACATTTGAAAACAAAAAAACAATTTTGCTATGTTAGTAAATGAGTAGATATGTCAGTTACTGATAATGTTACTACGGCTTGTACCATTCCGGGTTTGGTTTCCTGTTTTTGAGATATTCCAAGATTTTTGGTTCGTTCAGGACTCGGTTGTAGTGATCGACAAGCAAAGGATGTTTCTTGATCAGTTCAGGGACCTCGAGAGAATCTCCAACAAGATTGAGAAAAGAAAAAACGTAGACATCGGCATACGTTATCTGAAACAAACATTGACATCATCAGAAACAGCATTATCATCATCATAAGCATTATTACAACTATTAGCACCATCATCAGCATTATTACAACTATTAGCACCATCATCAGCATTATTACAACTATTAGCACCATCATCAGCATTATTACAACTATTAGCACCATCATCAGCATTATTACAACTATTAGCACCATCTTCAGCATTATTACAACTATCATCATCATCATCATTAATACACAACCATTATCAGAATCACCATTATAATTAGATATATATATTCCTTTATTTAAACAGGGTAGCTCTTTCAGTATTTACAAAATGTAATAACTGTTATCAATAGAGGCCCTACAAAAAATACACTAGGAAAAATAATACTAAAAACTAATTAAATGCAATATTAAAAGATAAAATAGATTAATAAGATAAACATTAAAAGTTGTGCTAAGATAAATACTATAATTATCATCATCATCATCATCACAACCATTATCACCATCATCAGCATTATCATCATCATCAGCATTATCATCATCATCAGTCATCACAACCATTATCAACATCATCAGCATTATCATCATCATCAGCATTATCATCATCATCAGTCATCACAACCATTATCAACATCATCAGCATTATCATTATCATCACAACACATTGTAATGTTATCAACCTTTTCTCCTACAAAGTAGTTTTTGCCGCCATTGTTTTGCTGAAGAAGTTTATTAAAGAACTCCATCTGCTGTGGTAGTTTCTCGTCGTACAAAGAAGCCTTCGTCTTGGCCTGTAGAACATCAAACATTAAATCCATGAGACATCATGACCATGAAAAAAGTGGTATTCCAAAGTTGTACAAACATCTTCATGAAAGAAACATTTTTAAAACAAAATCATTAGCACAATAAACATCTTCATTACCTTACGCTCTGCATCTTGCTCAAAGAACAATTGTCCAAATTGATCTTCAATATCTTTGACAGCATCCACCAACATGTCAGCTCGAGCTTTATCGTAGTTACTGTTTGGGGAAAATCCTGAAATGGGTGAAATGAATTGAGTTGTTAGAGAGTGAAATTTAAGAGCGAAGTTTATGTAATTTAGATCATTTAAGGCCGCTACAACTAAGCATGAGTAAATGAATGAATGGATAGAATAATGGATGAATGAATGAATGGAAGGAAGGAAGGAAGGAAGGAAGGAAGGAAGGAAGGAAGGAAGGAAGGAAGGAAGGAAGGAAGGAAGGAAGGAAGGAAGGAAGGAAGGAAGGAAGGAAGGAAGGAAGGAAGGAAGGAAGGAAGGAATATAGGGGTAAGTGAATGTATGGTTGGATAAAACAAACAAACAAAAAGTACACACCAAGTTCGTTGGCTAAAAACCTGAATACTACAGTCGACTGACAGATAGTTTTACCATCACCAAGCTCCAGTACAGGTAGTTGACCGAAAGGACATCGACCACCTTAAAAATAGAAACAACATGTCAGCTTCAACACCATGTTAGCTTCAACGACATATTAGCATTTTACAACAAGTCAACTTTTATTAACAATATGCCAGCTTCAACAGCGACATCTCAGTTAACACTTCAACATAAAGAACTATAACAGACATAGATTCACAAGTACTGAGATTTATCTATAAAATTGCAGTGGAGTAAAAATCGTTTGGTTTAAGTCACATCCAGAGACGCGAACGATGAAATTTCACTAGTTGAAAAACATGGTTCGCGGCATCTGATTGGACGAAAGATTTCTTTTCTATTAAAAAATGATCGTACGGGAATCTACCTCACTGGCGGCGCGAAAACTGTCAAGCCGCCTTTGGTTAAAATATCGGCATGGTTTGTTGGCAACGATTCGACTGTGCGGGCATTTCCCGCCAAGTGCATATGATATTTTTCTCATGTATCTGTATTTCACTTATACACCGAACGTATTTAAATTCATTATAAAATAAACAAATTAAAAAAATCGTACGCACTCACTAACCATGAAGTAATCTCTATTTATTTTGGAATACTTAAGAGGGATTTGCCCATAGGGTCGCCTATGACTTGCAAAATGATTTTTTGTCAAATCCCTTAAAATCGGCATGTAGAACCAGTTTCGAACGCTGAATCCATTGCTATAAGTTTTAGCTCGATCAGATAAATATTTAAGGCGCACGGCGCCAAAATGTGAAAATTGACGTCATTTCCGGTTTTCGAAGGTCGATTGAGTGCACTACAAAAAGTGTCAAATATCACAAGATTGAGAGCATATTTTACCATAAAAATTAGCCAGCTCAAAAGTACGTACAGTAGCGACTATTCGGAGCTTTTTTTCTTCGAAGAAAGATGAAAACTTAATATTTTATAGATTTTTCAATTATTTTCAAGTTTTTACTCGATTTTAAGTACATCATATTAAAACCTCTGTATCGCCAATGGTACACGACCTAGCTCAAAGCTATTGTACATGAGGAAAGAGGGATACCCATAGCTTAGTTTTGTCAAATAAAATTTTGGGGCAAATCATAAACACAGCTTGGGGAGCGATGAATGTTGACCCCAATTTCAGTCATATTTGACCTCAATTTACAACGCGATATGTGTACATTGAACGATTAAACTTACCGAAATCATGCCTCTATCCCCTGTAATTCACAAACAAACATCTCCTTGCCATAATACAATACTTTATTCATGATTTGAGCGGGTACATTCCGAGGAAATGTCTTGAGAGAAGCTTGGAACCAGTTGAATTGAGTACGATCATTATGCCAACCGAAGCCAAGGTATTAGCTATCATTCTTTTGAAGTCAAAATATTAAAACTACCAGCTGTATCCGAGCTTTATGTTTTACCTGACCTTAGTACGTGAACTTCAGAGTGAAATACTGTTATAAGTGTAGAGTATTTCACCGCCATTTGACTATTAGACACGATCGATGATACAACTAAAGGCTTTCAGACAAACATACAACCGCGAAAGAATGCGTGACATGAACACAGGAACCCCGAAGCGGCCTGATTATAACGCAATACTGAGAAATTGAGACAAATATTTATCTTAATACTATATTCGCATTTGTTTACATGGTTGTGCCTGTCTTTGTAAATACTACAGTAATTCTGTTGTAACTAACAGAAACACAAGTCTTATATACCTGGTACTGGATATTATATATACGACTTACTATTCGTGTCATAATGTACTGTGGCTAATCTGTAATCGGTAATCTAACCCAACCGTATCAAACAGAGAAAAAGCGCACAACAAAACTGTATTGCAACTATATGATATTCATTATTTATATAATTATTTTCAATTTTCTTCATTTTTTCATTCTTTCTATTCCCATTTTCTATTTTCTTTCTTTCGCCCTTTCTGTTTCTATTATATATATTCCCATTTTCTTTTTTTCAGCATTTTTTATCATTTTCATTCCATTTTCTATTTTCTTTCTTTCAGCATTTATTTTTATTGTTTCTTTTCCCATTTTCTTTCTTTCAGACTTTTTTCATTATTTCTTTTCCTTTTGTCTGTTTTCTTTCGTTCTGCATTTCTTTTTCTTTTTTTCTCTATTATTTTTGATTCTGAGGATTAGTTGCAGGCTCTGTCCGTCTCTTTTCTCGAAGTATTTTTATAAGTCACTTATATGTGCCGATAAATTGAAATATGGAAAAAGAACAATTATATGTAGCCTCCTTTGATCAAAGAAAATGCAGTCGTCAGTATTCGATCAGTCCATTTATCATCGAATGATAATTCTTGCAATTCTTCAAAAAACTTTCTGTTGTCTTACAAGTAAAACGCTCGCAGATTTGTACTTGTTTATATGGTAGAAATTAAAGTTCAACTTGGGGGGCGAGATATCTCGTCTCTCGGCCGGTAGGGTATATAACGGGTATGATACCCTATATACCCATCATATACTATACCCACCAGCCGAGACGAGATATCTCGCCCCCCCCCCCCCCACCCCGGGGTTGTCTCGCCCAACAGAGATGAGAAATTATTCCCATGTGGAATTTTACAAAGAGATATATCAAGGTGGCTCGACCCAATAATTTTTCGCGAGTACCGTCCGCATTTGAAGCTCCAGTATAAAAACGCGTTGGGTTCGATTTCAAATCCACTTGAACACATTTCTTTCATAAAGACTGAATTATGATTTAGGATGTTTTTTTGAGAAATCAGACATAATTTTAATTGATTATTACGAAATATATGTTTTAGCCTTGAGTCCAATATTAGCCTTTAAAGTCATTTTCTAGCAAAATGCTTCATGCTGCTTACACCTTGAATGTTTGCCCCCAGTTGTGGAAAGTTTTATCAAAATTTATAAGGCGGATTGCAAGATATCGAGGATTGTTTAAATAAAGCGGATAATTTACGCAAAATCTAAACAATAGATTTTGCATCGAAATATGTATTATTTCTTGGGTATCTGTTAGCAAAAATCTTCGTTCGTTCTTTTCTCCTATATTTCTTGCTCACTTAATGGCAATTAGATAGCAATAGAGCCATACGATCTTCTCAAAACGTAAAATATATGAGCCGGACCAAAATTCCAATGTTTACTTTTTTTTCGCGGTTTTGTATACAATTTCGCAAAAAGGCAAAAATCGTCTTTTTGATTTTAATAAAACTTTATGAGGGCTTCAAGCTATTAATGTTTCGTAAAGTCTCGATTTTCATGTTCATTGGGTAGTTTTAAAGGTATCTAATGTAGACCAAAGTAGAGTAATATTGAGATACTGTTTAAAGATCTGGTGCTCTGGGAGTTTTATTGTTTGATGTTTGGCACAACAACACATTCCTTCAAAAACAAAACTCGCACAGGGTAACTCGGGGGGAGCTAGGGCTGTCTGAGACAACTTTCTACCATATAAACAAGTACAAATCTGCGAGCGTTTTACTTGTAAGACAACAGAAAATTTTTTGAAGAATTGCATAAATGGACTGAAGGACTGACGACTGCGTTTTCTTTGATCAAAGGAGGCTACATATAATTGTTCTTTTTCCATATTTCAAATTATCGGCACATATAAGTGACTTATAAAAATACTTCGAGAAAAGAGACGGACAGAGCCTGCAACTAATCCTCAGAATCAAAAATAATAGAGAAAAAAAGAAAAAGAAATGCAGAACGAAAGAAAACAGACAAAAGGAAAAGAAATAATGAAAAAAGTCTGAAAGAAAGAAAATGGGAAAAGAAACAATAAAAATAAATGCTGAAAGAAAGAAAATAGAAAATGGAATGAAAATGATAAAAAATGCTGAAAAAAAGAAAATGGGAATATATATATAATAGAAACAGAAAGGGCGAAAGAAAGAAAATAGAAAATGGGAATAGAAAGAATGAAAAAATGAAGAAAATTGAAAATAATTATATAAATAATGAATATCATATTGTTGCAATACAGTTTTGTTGTGCGCTTTTTCTCTGTTTGATACGGTTGGGTTAGATTACCGATTACAGATTAGCCGCAGTACATTATGACACGAATAGTAAGTCGTATATATAATATCCAGTACCAGGTATATAAGACTTGTGTTTCTGTTAGTTACAACAGAATTACTGTAGTATTTACAAAGACAGGTACAACCATGTAAACAAATGCGAATATAGTATTAAAGATAAATATTTGTCTCAATTTCTCAGTATTGCGTTATAATCAGGCCGCTTTGGGGTTCCTGTGTTCATGTCACGCATTCTTTCGCGGTTGTATGTTTGTCTGAAAGCCTTTAGTTGTATCATCGATCGTGTCTAATAGTCAAATGGCGGTGAAATACTCTACACTTATAACAATATTTCACTCTGAAGTTCACGTACTAAGGTCAGGTAAAACATAAAGCTCGGATACAGCTGGTAGTTTTAATATTTTGACTTCAAAAGAATGATAGCTAATACCTTGGCTTCGGTTGGCATAATGATCGTACTCAATTCAACTGGTTCCAAGCTTCTCTCAAGACATTTCCTCGGAATGTACCCGCTCAAATCATGAATAAAGTATTGTATTATCGCTAGGAGATGTTTGTTTGTGAATTACAGGGGATAGAGGCATGATTTCGGTAAGTTTAATCGTTCAATGTACACATATCGCGTTGTAAATTGAGGTCAAATATGACTGAAATTGGGGTCAACATTCATCGCTCCCCAAGCTGTGTTTATGATTTGCCCCAAAATTTTATTTGACAAAACTAAGCTATGGGTATCCCTCTTTCCTCATGTACAAAAGCTTTGAGCTAGGTCGTGTACCATTGGCGATACAGAGGTTTTAATATGATGTACTTAAAATCGAGTAAAAACTTGAAAATAATTGAAAAATCTATAAAATATTAAGTTTTCATCTTTCTTCGAAGAAAAAAAGCTCCGAATAGTCGCTACTGTACGTACTTTTGAACTGGCAAATTTGTTTGGTAAAATATGTTCTCAATCTTGTGATATTTGACACTTTTTGTAGTGCACTCAATCGACCTTCGAAAACCGGAAATGACGTCAATTTTCACATTTTGGCGCCGTGCGCCTTAAATATTTATCTGATCGAGCTAAAACTTATAGCAATGGATTCAGCGTTCGAAACTGGTTCTACATACCGATTTTAAGGGATTTGACAAAAAATCATTTTGCAAGTCATAGGCGACCCTATGGGCAAATCCCTCTTAAAGCCTCTACGATAAAAACATATCAACGTATGTGTGGTTTTTAGTTGTTTATTAGATGAAAACTCGCTGATTAATTAATTTTTTTATAAGTTGAAAAAGTCGCTAATTTTTATCAGTCAAGAGCATGGGCTACCTATGGCTAGAGGGAAGTTACTGAAGCGATGAACATGATTACGTCACACACGAGATAGCGTTGCGTGACGAGGCTAATAGAAGTTGAAAAAAGCCGCTGTCAGTGTGTTATTGATCTTTGCAAGACAGATAGCAAATTACTGTGCGGCATATTAAAGAATAAATGGAAAATTATGACTATTTTGTAAGTAAGTCTGTTTTGTAAGTCTAATTGGTAACTAATACGTGCCCAATAAAGCTGTTAAAACAAAACAAAAACAAAATTCTAAGCAATACTTATATACATGCAATAATTATTACATCAAAAATTAAAATTCACACTTAAAGCCGGTTAATGATTAATCACAAACCGTCCGATTTACAAACGCTAAACCACGTAAAAAATAACCTCTGGTACCCAGAGTACTGCAAGTTGCAAGTTAAACAACTCTATAATCGTTGTATCCACCCCGCTAGCAGAGGAAATAGCTGAGCACGGTACATTGTATAATTGTGTTGCTTACTTGTTTTCATGGCGGGCCATTCGTCGGGGTTCAGTCGTACTTCGGTGTAAGGAGCACCAGCTAATGCAAGCAGAACTCTTGAACACTCAGCCCTCCCTCTGATATCAAAGTATACAAGATTGTACGAAGACATGGTGATATATCACAGCAAGAACTAGAACAAACCGAATCGAACGAATGATCAATAGTCCGAAGCCCTGATCGATATTGGTCACGTGGTAACCACAGGTAGCCCAATCTATCTGTGCTCTCAAATAAGCCTTCTATAAGAGCCGATATATGGCGATCTTAATACTAGATATACAAAATATGCTTAAATGATAAAAATAAACTGTCTCACTCGTGTCTTGTGTTGTATTGTTACCATCTCTACTTCGCAATTGCAGCTTAATATAAATCTAGTAGACTTGCATTCTCTCCCTTATTGTCAACCATTCAGAGGACCGAGCTATTGGTTAATTAAAATAGCTACTTTTTTACAATAGTTTTTAAATATTTTGCATATAATTAGTTGTGTCTTACAGATTTTTTTTATTTAAATACATATAAAAAGAGGGGGGGAACTACTAACTAGTAAATAGGTATTGAAATAACAACAAAAACACACACACACACAAATAAACAAACAAACAAAAAATTACAGTGCCTTGTTTTAATTAAATATCCATTTAGTTTTCCATTATCCATTTGTATAAGACTTTAGTCTTATACATAATGTTAAAACAGGTACCAGTCCGCGTTTGGTTTCCTGCTTTTGAGATATTCCAATATTTTTGGTTCGTTCATGACTCGGTTGTAGTGATCGACAAGCAAAGGATGTTTCTTGATCAGTTCAGGGACCTCTAGAGAACCTCCAACAATATAGCCATTGAGAAAACAAAAAAAGTTGACATCGGCATACGTTATCTAAAACAAACATCGAAATCATCAGAAAAATCATCAGAAACAGCATCATCATCATCATCATCATCATCATCATCATCATCATCATCATCATCATTATTGGTTCGTTCATGACTCGGTTGTAGTGATCAACGAGCAAAGGATGTTTCTTGATCAGTTCAGGGACCTCGAGAGCACCATTCACAAAATAGCCATTGACAAAACAAAAAAAGTTGACATCGGCATACGTTATCTGAAACAAACATCGATATCATCAGAAACAGCATTATCATCATCATCATCATCCTGACAACAATTATCACCATCATAAGCATCATCATAATCACAGACACAATCACAATTACACTGACGACACTCACAATCATAATATAGTCACAATGACATTAACAATGATAATTTATATCACAATTGTAATGTTATCAACCTTTTCTCCTACAAAGTAGCCATTGTTTTGCTGAAGAAGTTTATCAAAAAACTCCATCTGCTGTGGTAGTTTCTCGTCGTGCAAAGAAGACTTCATATTGGCCTGTAGAACATGATCAAACATAAAATCCATGAGACATCATGACCATGAAAAAAGTGGTATTCCAAAGTTGTACAAACATCTTCATTACCTAACCTCGTTCCCAGGGCCCTCTCCCTTCGCTTTTGGGTGGGGCGGGAAACCCAAAAGCGAAGGGAGAGGGCCCTGGGAACGAGGTTGTTCATTACCTTGCGCTCTGCATCTTTTTCCCAGTACATTTGTCCTAATTGATCTTACCCACATACCCGGGGCAACATACTGTACTTAGATGTAATAATTATTACATCAAAAATTGAAATTCGCATTTAAAGCTAATAATTAATCACAAACCGTCAGATTAAGAAACTCCAAACCAAGTAGAAAATAACCTCTGGTACCCGGGTTACTGCAAGTTGCAAGTTACTATTATCATTGTTGTATATTAAACTATGTTCGAAACTATGTTGCTTACTTGTTTTCATAGCGGGCCATTCGTCGGGGTTCACTCGTACTTCGGTGTAAGGAGCATCAGCTAATGCAAGCAGAATTCTTCAACACTCAGCCCTTCCTCTGATATCAAAGTATACAAGATTGTACGAAGACATGGTGATATATCACAGCAAGAGCTAGAACAAACCGAATCGAACGAATGATCAACAGTCGAAGCCCTGATCGATATTGGTCAAGTACCGTGATGACCACAGGTAGCCCAAACTATCTGTGTTCTCACATAAACCTTCTATCGCGATCTTAATAATATACAAAATTTGTTTGAAATGCATATCGGAATTCACAACTTGAGTAAAAAATATAGACAATAGCGGTCTCGGACAACCAAAACAATGCGAGCCTTGAGTAAGCGGTCGAAAAGTTTACCTATTTTGAAAATTATTTTCGATATCTTCCAATCTATCAATGGTCATAAAACTACAGGGCTCGATGAGTAACTATTTCAAAAAGCCAATGCTGCGGTAGGAAAAAAATTCATCAAGGAAATTTTAAGTTTTGAAATATTTTGTAAAAATGTGTGCAATATTAGACAAAAGCAGAAAAAGCGCAGTTATATCTCACCAAACGAAAAATCATGTATGTGCTAATAACCTGAAGTGATTTCGTTCATGTTCGCCAGACGGATAACTAAGACATTTGTTGACCAAATGAGACCAAAAGCAACTTTTTCTGTGCTTTTGTAGTGATGTTTTTGATCAAGTGAAATTGATGCTTGATTAATTTAATTTATTTGTTGTGTAAATGTTTAAAAGCGTTTTATTCAAAAATGCCTCCATATAAATCTTTTATTTTCAGCAACAACGAAGACCTTGATCTGAAGTTTGTGAAACAATCAATGCGGTTTTATAGAAAACTCTATTTCGCCTAAAATTGTCGTATTTGTCAAAACTACTTTTCTATCATAAAAAATCATTGCTAGTTCCGATTGCAATATTTGAAACATCAGAACAAACTTCAGTCTATGCCTGAACTCGCTATGGAAATTAATTTGAAATTATTTTTCTACGCGCGACGTACTTTGCGATCAAACAGCGACGGTGGCCCTTCAAAAATACTCAGTCGAGCCACCTTAAGCGGGTAAATTTTATAGAAAATGTATGGGCATGCATTTCGTCGGGACCTAAAAAACTGGCCGCAATAACGGGGTGGTCGTATTATGCAGGTGGCCGTAAGGCGGGGTTCCACTGTATACAAATGTGTTTTAACAAAGACATCGTCCATATCTAATTTAGATGTGATATGTTCACATATAAAAACGTTAACTAAGAAACATTTCAGGTAAATTAATTAAATCTGCATGATATACACCTAATTGCAATAACATTGCCATAGAGTACAAACACTAAAAGTGTGCAATACTTTGCACTATTTACCACTAAATGGTGTTGATTAAACAATAGAGAACAATAGAATTAGCATAATTTAGCAGTATTTAGTGGTATTTATGCTGCACACTTTAAATGTTTGTACTCTATAAAAAAGAAAATTACAAAATAGGAATAAATTAAAAGGCAAAAGAAGAAGTTCAGCTTGAGTAATCTGCTTTTGTCTTTTAACTAATTCCTATTTGTAATTTTCTTTTTTATATGACAATGTTATTGCAATTAGGTGTAAGTGGTGATAAATTGATAAAAAGCAAGAACTTACCGACTTCACGTAGAAGTATTTGATGCTAACTATTGTTGATATGAAGCGAATCGGCAACAAAAAGGTACCTATTGGCAACTGCTATTTTGCAGTGTATGTTTCAGAAATAGGCTTCTGGAAACGTGAAACTTTGTCAACGCAAGACAAACTATCTAAGCAACGAAGCTTCCCCGCACCTTTTACACGCACCCCCGCTCCTTTTACACGCATCCCCGCTCCTTTTACAAGCACCCCCGCTCTTTTTACACGCACTCCCGCTCTTTTTATACGCACCCCCGCACCTTTTACCCGCATCTTCTTGCTCACACCCTCACCTTTTACACGCGACATGCGACCAACAGTCAAACCCAGTAAAGATCGACACTGTGCTTTCTATGTCGTGTCGTATCCTGCCGTATTGTGTCGTTTCCTGTCGTATTGTGTCGTATCCTCTCGTATTGTGTCGTGTCGTGTTCTGTCGTGTCGTGTCCTGTCGTATTGTGTCGTGTGGTATACTATCATATCCTGTCGTGTTGTGTTGTGTTGTGTCGTGTCGTGTCAGGTTGTGTTTGTGTTGTGTCCTGTCGTATTGTGTCGTGTCCTGTCGGGTTGTGTCTGTGTTGTGTCGTGTCGTGTTGTCTCTGTGTTGTATCGTGTGGGGTTGTGTCTGTGTTGTGTCGTGTCGTGTCGTGTTGTGTCGTGTTGTGTCTGTGTTGTGTCGTGTCGTGTCGGGTTGTGTCTGTGTTGTGTCGTGTTGTGTCGTGCTGTGTCGTGTCGTGTCGTGTCGTGTCTTGTTGTATCGAGTTAACGTCACAACTAATTGAAAGTACAACATTTTGTGAAAGTGTAAAATTTTAATATAGTTATCTGTGCTTATCATATCGGTGTATTTCATATTTGAATTAATAATTAAGTCTTATTACTATCGAAATGACAAGAATAATAATTGACGTGCCTAAAACCAAACATCTTTTTCCAATAAATGAAAGAGTAACTTCTTCATCTTCTGTGTCGTTTCTTTCTTCACTACAGGGTTTTACTGCTTTACCCTCGATATCACTGTTTGTATTTTTGTCTTCGTTCTCGACTCGTTCACTCTCCTCGTCTCCTTTCGTGTCAAAATCACTCGTTTTCACAGGCATGTACTCGGAAGAAGTTTTCATTTTAATGTTTCCCGTTGTGGTTTTTGGCTTCTTTTCTTTAGACATTTCTTCGAAGTCAACTTTCCACCAAAACAGCACGGAAAACATGAGAAATTGGACAAGGAAACCAACGGCCAAACCACACCACAAGAATGAAATGTCCTTGAAATATAAAGCTAGTGATATACCCAACGGAAGACCTATAATATAACTAGATATTAAGTAAATCACAGATGAGTACATCTGTAGCCGAAATGATAGACACATGATAAAAAACACTGTTGTAATCGATTCGAGTAGATACGAAAACGCTGTGAAAGGTACAACTTTACTAATAAGACTGACCACTGCAAGATCATTAGTGAAAATATGTCCAACAACATCTTTCATGGCTATAAAACACACTGCAAATAAGACCGATACTAAAAGGTTAAACACGCAGCCGACTATTGCTGTTGTTTTCGCCTCGTTGCGGTTGCCTTCTCCAAAACATTTCGCGATGTTGATGTTCATGGGCATTCCCACCGCAAAAGGAAGTGTTAGGAGTGCCTTGGTGATACTAAAAAGCGCTGTCTGTGCAGCTACTTCTATCTCACCGATCGTTCCAACTGAGATTAACGCAACCTCATGTATCGTTGACTTTAGCAAAAAGTTAAATGCTCCTGGCACAGCGAGGGTTAGATAGCTTCTCCAGTCCAGGAAGCATTTCTTGGTCAGGCCTGGCCATGTTTCCTGGTAAATACCGCTAATTAATATATATACGAATAAGAAAACTACCATTAACCCGTAGCACAAGTCACTACCTAGGGCAATGCCCGTTAATCCTAACTTAAACAAATAGACGAAGAAGAAGTTCAAGGGGACTAGGAGGACTACCCCAATAAACGCGACAATAAATAATGGTATAAC
Organism: Metridium senile; assembly: GCA_949775045.1. Taxonomy (NCBI): domain Eukaryota; kingdom Metazoa; phylum Cnidaria; class Anthozoa; order Actiniaria; family Metridiidae; genus Metridium; species Metridium senile. Next base: position 1,712,447 of record OX459101.1, on the reverse strand, counting down.
ACTGCGAAGTACTATAAGATACGCTCTTAGTAACCTAAACAGAAAAATACCCAACATAGAAGGTATATACATTAACAAGTACAGTTCAGAAAGAGCAGCAACATCTGGAGGGATCCCAATGGCTTGTAGCAGAGCACCAACGTGAATCCATAATGCAGTCACCAAAATGCACAGGAACCCCGCAAATAGAAACGCCTTCTGCAACAGGACACCGATGTTCTGGTAGTTTCCAGCACCGTGAGCTCTCCCTGCAAATGTTTCAAATGAAGCGGCTAGTCCACTGCCCAAGCCTGTAGCAGTGACGGTCAGTAGTCCATATGAGATACCGACGGCGCCTAGTTCCTTCGTACCAACTCGCCCACCAAATGCTACGTTGATGGGACCAATAAACCGTTGTGTTACTAGAGACAGAAACAGTGGCCAGACCAACTGGAAAAGGCTTTTGAAGGTCGATATAGGGAACAACTGCAGCCATGATGACAAGCGTTCTTTGAGTGATGCCATGTTATAGGTATTGTTGCTGACACCTTGAATACATAAAAACAAATCGCATTAGAAAAGTTTTGATTTTCAACCAACCGAACAACCAATCAATCAAATTAATCAGTCAGTCAGTCAGTCAGTCAGTCAGTCAGTCAGTCAGTCAGTCAGTCAGTCAGTCAGTCAGTCAGTCAGTCAGTCAGTCAGTCAGTCAGTCAGTCAGTCAGTCAGTCAGTCAGTCAGTCAGTCAGTCAGTCAGTCAGTCTATTCTTGGCTTTCACGTGACGTCATCAATATTTTGAAAATGGAGATGTAGCAGTATTATAATTATATATATCAATGATGTATCAACTGCAAGTAACAGAAAGATGTGTCCTAAATGCACTGAGAAAAGAACGAAAACGCTCAGATATTTATGTAGTTCTGTATGGTAGCATGATATTTGAACTTCAGGCAAGTTTGATCACAGGTACGTAGCCAAAAGATGTAAGATGTAAGGCTGGGGGAAAGTAACACCACCTGAACGAAATCGCCTGAAACTAACTCAAAGGATTATAGAGATCAACAAGAAGACACTGTAAGAGTTTTGTTGAATTTTATTAAATTTTAAGGCAAAAAATCGAAGGTTCAAAAGTACCCATATATCCTTTAGTAAATCAACACTAACAGTGAGCTTGGGCTACCTGTGGTTTGATATGATCGATCAAGTGCTAACTGACGTACAATGTATACACCTATTTCAATTAACGTTGTCCATCTTGAATGATTGATCTGAGACCGATAGGAATTGTGGGAGGTCGTTAAACTGCAAATGCACTATTATAATCACGCTTGAATATTAATGTTTACTTCTCAAATACTGTTATCTGTAATTCAGCACCATTCAAGTGTGATTAAAACAATGTATTTGAAATTTAATGAACTCCCGCAATTCCTATCGGTCTCAGATCAACCATTCCAGATGGACAACGTTAATTGAAATAGGTGTATTGCTCTCTTCCAGTATTTGTACTCTAGTGGGTGTGAGTCTGTTATTTGCTATTATTCCCTGGCTAAAGAGACTTGGTATCGACGCAACGCGATATGCCAAACTTGAAAAACTATAACAGTATCAATAACAATTTCATACGCGCGCCAAAAACACAACATTTACTGATCCTTGTTATTACACACAGCGGGTTGTACAGCAGTTCACAAATGCGGGGGGAAACTCATTTACAGAACATTCAGTGTTTTCTGGCATTTTTTAACCACTTAACGAAATACAATACTTATAAAACATAACGTGATAGAGATTTTCAAACGGAAAAGACTTTTTGTGTGTAATTCTTGTACGAATTTTCCATCTTGAAATCAATGGACCAAAACCAAACATTATCTCCAAGCGCGCGTCTACTATTGAATTACTTTTTACTTTGTATTTGAAACTAAACATATTATTTCGTTGAACCTGACAACTTTACACTCTTTATATTAACTATTGTATGTCTCTTTTAATAGATCCATATACCCTGGAGTAGTATGCATGTAGTATAAGTTCATAAATGAATTATGCTCGGTAGGATTATAATTAACGATTACAATTGTTTCAGTCAGCCACATTAAGCCTGGTTCCCATATAATCGCTACGATCGCCAGGATCGATGTGATGGCGCTTTGGTTTTGTGAAATAATAAAAATATCACTGCTGACTAATGGTTGAAGCTTAAATTTGACGAAACTGATAAACCTAAACATAAAAAATCAGTGTCGATTTTGTTTAATCACAAAGAACTCTGAGCTATATTCTGATGGCCAAACATGATTTTCGACGATCGTAGCGATCATATGAAAACCAGGCTTTAGAGACAATTCAATCAAGAAATTTACTGAATTGTTCCTTAGTTTATTTGTGCACACCACGCTATACAGATACCAAATATAATACGTATAATCAAGAGTCATTTATGCTACCTTGGTATAATTTGATATCTCAAAATCATTAAACCGCGCGGTTACAAACGACGGTTTTTCAACTAAATGTACTAAAAGGCCAAATATAATTGTACAAGAACAGTATTACAAGTTTTCAAGCTAAAACAAAGTTTTTATATTCTAAATTAAATACTTTTAACGTACCTTACAATCGGTTCGTCGATGAAACGCTGTTCTGTGTGAATGCCATGGTTTCTGCTGAATCAGGAACTTGAACTAAAATCCCTCCTTCGTCAATATTTCGCGGGACGTAAGATGAATCTTAAACTACCATCTACCAATGCAGTTTCTATGCAGTTTCTAAGCCTGCAATTGTGAGATTTGGTGTATTTTTCGTAGCATTTATATCTCGAGTGTTCCGTGGTCGGACCACAGCGTAACAATGATCCTGTAGAATTACTTGACATTCTAAAACTATCAAAGCGTAAAGATCGACTCGTAAACAAAACAAGGCAACGCGAAAAGAAAGAGATAAAAAAAACCCTACTTCTCTATTAAAACTTTCGTTATAAGAACGAAATTAAACTTTTAAAACTTTTTGCAGTTCAAATACAATATATCATGATTAAGAAAACTTTCATTTGGGATCAGTTTTAGTTTTTGAAAAGCCCGTGTGCTTTGAGTATAAACAAGTGATATTTTTATCACCAAAAACCTCACATTCGTTTACCAAATTTATGTGATATGACGGAATTTTCTGATGGATTATTTTTAGCAAATAATATGTAATTTTATATGTAATTTTGGTCCCTAAATCGTATCCCCTTGGGACTCAGTCTAATAGATTAAATTGTACTTTTTCAAGCGTAAAAAACGACTCGTACATGCAAACAAAGCCAGAATTATTCTGGACCAAATATAACAATTACTCATGTTGCATATTTGTTGGTGGGTTAAAGTATGGTAAGCAAATGTGGTATGCGCAAGATTTGCATTCGCAAGATTTGCATTATTTTCTTTATGTTTCTTCCATATTTGCACCGAGCGAAAATGAGTGAATCTAACTACAAGAATATTAAAGCGTACAAAAAGTACAACTCGACGGCAGAAACTGAACACAAAAATATATACAATTGAGTCGACCATTCTAAGAGATCTATTCAAGAATTGATATATTTTTATAATAATTGTTATATTTTAATATGTTTTAAAAAAAATATTTTGGTTTCTACTTTAACTAATTGAGAAAGTTGTCAAGTTAGCAGCTAAAGCGTGGTTTACATTAATATTCGCATCCATTCTCAATTCATCAAGTGCGATCGAGTAGTATTATATGAAAACAGTCCTACGATCGTGGGAGGTCGGGTGAGATCGATTGCGACCATGTGTAATTAAACAGTTATATAGATTATATTTAATATGAAATAGATAGAAATAGAGGGCTCTAAGTCGATACCGAACAGGATATTTATGAAGTAAATTATTAAACATGACTGTCTATTTAATAATAGAACTGAGAAGGAATTTCAAGAACAAGATTAAACGTATAAAACTTGAAAGAAAGTTGGTCAAGGCTTTGTAATATTACTTTAATGTTTTGTGATGATTTATTAAACATTCCGCTGGATAATTAAAGTATCACGGACTCAGAGTTCAGCGTCATGTGCGATTATATGGAAACAGCTAGTGTGCGACCGTGTGAGATACTACGATTGATTGATTTTCACTTCAGTTGGCTGCGAGCGGGTGCGATCATATCATATGGAATCCAATATATCTCACAAGTTTTCTCATTAAATTGTTTAATTCAAGGACTGTATCTGCACGAAATAAGGAGTTTAACATAATTTATTTAAACACGCCTGATTTCATCATGCACATGGTCTACTGATTCGAGTGATATTGGCCCTTAATTATACTTGTTGAATGTGCATATAATCAGACAGACGACTTAGTTTCTTCTCAAATTGGGTTTATGTACGATACCTAGCGGTTAAACTAGTGTGGACTGCGTCGGTGATTCTGGGAAACAATTCGGATAAAAGTACGACAACTATAGAGTAAACATTTGAAAACAAAAAAACAATTTTGCTATGTTAGTAAATGAGTAGATATGTCAGTTACTGATAATGTTACTACGGCTTGTACCATTCCGGGTTTGGTTTCCTGTTTTTGAGATATTCCAAGATTTTTGGTTCGTTCAGGACTCGGTTGTAGTGATCGACAAGCAAAGGATGTTTCTTGATCAGTTCAGGGACCTCGAGAGAATCTCCAACAAGATTGAGAAAAGAAAAAACGTAGACATCGGCATACGTTATCTGAAACAAACATTGACATCATCAGAAACAGCATTATCATCATCATAAGCATTATTACAACTATTAGCACCATCATCAGCATTATTACAACTATTAGCACCATCATCAGCATTATTACAACTATTAGCACCATCATCAGCATTATTACAACTATTAGCACCATCATCAGCATTATTACAACTATTAGCACCATCTTCAGCATTATTACAACTATCATCATCATCATCATTAATACACAACCATTATCAGAATCACCATTATAATTAGATATATATATTCCTTTATTTAAACAGGGTAGCTCTTTCAGTATTTACAAAATGTAATAACTGTTATCAATAGAGGCCCTACAAAAAATACACTAGGAAAAATAATACTAAAAACTAATTAAATGCAATATTAAAAGATAAAATAGATTAATAAGATAAACATTAAAAGTTGTGCTAAGATAAATACTATAATTATCATCATCATCATCATCACAACCATTATCACCATCATCAGCATTATCATCATCATCAGCATTATCATCATCATCAGTCATCACAACCATTATCAACATCATCAGCATTATCATCATCATCAGCATTATCATCATCATCAGTCATCACAACCATTATCAACATCATCAGCATTATCATTATCATCACAACACATTGTAATGTTATCAACCTTTTCTCCTACAAAGTAGTTTTTGCCGCCATTGTTTTGCTGAAGAAGTTTATTAAAGAACTCCATCTGCTGTGGTAGTTTCTCGTCGTACAAAGAAGCCTTCGTCTTGGCCTGTAGAACATCAAACATTAAATCCATGAGACATCATGACCATGAAAGAAACATTTTTAAAACAAAATCATTAGCACAATAAACATCTTCATTACCTTACGCTCTGCATCTTGCTCAAAGAACAATTGTCCAAATTGATCTTCAATATCTTTGACAGCATCCACCAACATGTCAGCTCGAGCTTTATCGTAGTTACTGTTTGGGGAAAATCCTGAAATGGGTGAAATGAATTGAGTTGTTAGAGAGTGAAATTTAAGAGCGAAGTTTATGTAATTTAGATCATTTAAGGCCGCTACAACTAAGCATGAGTAAATGAATGAATGGATAGAATAATGGATGAATGAATGAATGGAAGGAAGGAAGGAAGGAAGGAAGGAAGGAAGGAAGGAAGGAAGGAAGGAAGGAAGGAAGGAAGGAAGGAAGGAAGGAAGGAAGGAAGGAAGGAAGGAAGGAAGGAAGGAAGGAAGGAAGGAAGGAAGGAAGGAAGGAAGGAAGGAAGGAATATAGGGGTAAGTGAATGTATGGTTGGATAAAACAAACAAACAAAAAGTACACACCAAGTTCGTTGGCTAAAAACCTGAATACTACAGTCGACTGACAGATAGTTTTACCATCACCAAGCTCCAGTACAGGTAGTTGACCGAAAGGACATCGACCACCTTAAAAATAGAAACAACATGTCAGCTTCAACACCATGTTAGCTTCAACGACATATTAGCATTTTACAACAAGTCAACTTTTATTAACAATATGCCAGCTTCAACAGCGACATCTCAGTTAACACTTCAACATAAAGAACTATAACAGACATAGATTCACAAGTACTGAGATTTATCTATAAAATTGCAGTGGAGTAAAAATCGTTTGGTTTAAGTCACATCCAGAGACGCGAACGATGAAATTTCACTAGTTGAAAAACATGGTTCGCGGCATCTGATTGGACGAAAGATTTCTTTTCTATTAAAAAATGATCGTACGGGAATCTACCTCACTGGCGGCGCGAAAACTGTCAAGCCGCCTTTGGTTAAAATATCGGCATGGTTTGTTGGCAACGATTCGACTGTGCGGGCATTTCCCGCCAAGTGCATATGATATTTTTCTCATGTATCTGTATTTCACTTATACACCGAACGTATTTAAATTCATTATAAAATAAACAAATTAAAAAAATCGTACGCACTCACTAACCATGAAGTAATCTCTATTTATTTTGGAATACTTAAGAGGGATTTGCCCATAGGGTCGCCTATGACTTGCAAAATGATTTTTTGTCAAATCCCTTAAAATCGGCATGTAGAACCAGTTTCGAACGCTGAATCCATTGCTATAAGTTTTAGCTCGATCAGATAAATATTTAAGGCGCACGGCGCCAAAATGTGAAAATTGACGTCATTTCCGGTTTTCGAAGGTCGATTGAGTGCACTACAAAAAGTGTCAAATATCACAAGATTGAGAGCATATTTTACCATAAAAATTAGCCAGCTCAAAAGTACGTACAGTAGCGACTATTCGGAGCTTTTTTTCTTCGAAGAAAGATGAAAACTTAATATTTTATAGATTTTTCAATTATTTTCAAGTTTTTACTCGATTTTAAGTACATCATATTAAAACCTCTGTATCGCCAATGGTACACGACCTAGCTCAAAGCTATTGTACATGAGGAAAGAGGGATACCCATAGCTTAGTTTTGTCAAATAAAATTTTGGGGCAAATCATAAACACAGCTTGGGGAGCGATGAATGTTGACCCCAATTTCAGTCATATTTGACCTCAATTTACAACGCGATATGTGTACATTGAACGATTAAACTTACCGAAATCATGCCTCTATCCCCTGTAATTCACAAACAAACATCTCCTTGCCATAATACAATACTTTATTCATGATTTGAGCGGGTACATTCCGAGGAAATGTCTTGAGAGAAGCTTGGAACCAGTTGAATTGAGTACGATCATTATGCCAACCGAAGCCAAGGTATTAGCTATCATTCTTTTGAAGTCAAAATATTAAAACTACCAGCTGTATCCGAGCTTTATGTTTTACCTGACCTTAGTACGTGAACTTCAGAGTGAAATACTGTTATAAGTGTAGAGTATTTCACCGCCATTTGACTATTAGACACGATCGATGATACAACTAAAGGCTTTCAGACAAACATACAACCGCGAAAGAATGCGTGACATGAACACAGGAACCCCGAAGCGGCCTGATTATAACGCAATACTGAGAAATTGAGACAAATATTTATCTTAATACTATATTCGCATTTGTTTACATGGTTGTGCCTGTCTTTGTAAATACTACAGTAATTCTGTTGTAACTAACAGAAACACAAGTCTTATATACCTGGTACTGGATATTATATATACGACTTACTATTCGTGTCATAATGTACTGTGGCTAATCTGTAATCGGTAATCTAACCCAACCGTATCAAACAGAGAAAAAGCGCACAACAAAACTGTATTGCAACTATATGATATTCATTATTTATATAATTATTTTCAATTTTCTTCATTTTTTCATTCTTTCTATTCCCATTTTCTATTTTCTTTCTTTCGCCCTTTCTGTTTCTATTATATATATTCCCATTTTCTTTTTTTCAGCATTTTTTATCATTTTCATTCCATTTTCTATTTTCTTTCTTTCAGCATTTATTTTTATTGTTTCTTTTCCCATTTTCTTTCTTTCAGACTTTTTTCATTATTTCTTTTCCTTTTGTCTGTTTTCTTTCGTTCTGCATTTCTTTTTCTTTTTTTCTCTATTATTTTTGATTCTGAGGATTAGTTGCAGGCTCTGTCCGTCTCTTTTCTCGAAGTATTTTTATAAGTCACTTATATGTGCCGATAAATTGAAATATGGAAAAAGAACAATTATATGTAGCCTCCTTTGATCAAAGAAAATGCAGTCGTCAGTATTCGATCAGTCCATTTATCATCGAATGATAATTCTTGCAATTCTTCAAAAAACTTTCTGTTGTCTTACAAGTAAAACGCTCGCAGATTTGTACTTGTTTATATGGTAGAAATTAAAGTTCAACTTGGGGGGCGAGATATCTCGTCTCTCGGCCGGTAGGGTATATAACGGGTATGATACCCTATATACCCATCATATACTATACCCACCAGCCGAGACGAGATATCTCGCCCCCCCCCCCCCCACCCCGGGGTTGTCTCGCCCAACAGAGATGAGAAATTATTCCCATGTGGAATTTTACAAAGAGATATATCAAGGTGGCTCGACCCAATAATTTTTCGCGAGTACCGTCCGCATTTGAAGCTCCAGTATAAAAACGCGTTGGGTTCGATTTCAAATCCACTTGAACACATTTCTTTCATAAAGACTGAATTATGATTTAGGATGTTTTTTTGAGAAATCAGACATAATTTTAATTGATTATTACGAAATATATGTTTTAGCCTTGAGTCCAATATTAGCCTTTAAAGTCATTTTCTAGCAAAATGCTTCATGCTGCTTACACCTTGAATGTTTGCCCCCAGTTGTGGAAAGTTTTATCAAAATTTATAAGGCGGATTGCAAGATATCGAGGATTGTTTAAATAAAGCGGATAATTTACGCAAAATCTAAACAATAGATTTTGCATCGAAATATGTATTATTTCTTGGGTATCTGTTAGCAAAAATCTTCGTTCGTTCTTTTCTCCTATATTTCTTGCTCACTTAATGGCAATTAGATAGCAATAGAGCCATACGATCTTCTCAAAACGTAAAATATATGAGCCGGACCAAAATTCCAATGTTTACTTTTTTTTCGCGGTTTTGTATACAATTTCGCAAAAAGGCAAAAATCGTCTTTTTGATTTTAATAAAACTTTATGAGGGCTTCAAGCTATTAATGTTTCGTAAAGTCTCGATTTTCATGTTCATTGGGTAGTTTTAAAGGTATCTAATGTAGACCAAAGTAGAGTAATATTGAGATACTGTTTAAAGATCTGGTGCTCTGGGAGTTTTATTGTTTGATGTTTGGCACAACAACACATTCCTTCAAAAACAAAACTCGCACAGGGTAACTCGGGGGGAGCTAGGGCTGTCTGAGACAACTTTCTACCATATAAACAAGTACAAATCTGCGAGCGTTTTACTTGTAAGACAACAGAAAATTTTTTGAAGAATTGCATAAATGGACTGAAGGACTGACGACTGCGTTTTCTTTGATCAAAGGAGGCTACATATAATTGTTCTTTTTCCATATTTCAAATTATCGGCACATATAAGTGACTTATAAAAATACTTCGAGAAAAGAGACGGACAGAGCCTGCAACTAATCCTCAGAATCAAAAATAATAGAGAAAAAAAGAAAAAGAAATGCAGAACGAAAGAAAACAGACAAAAGGAAAAGAAATAATGAAAAAAGTCTGAAAGAAAGAAAATGGGAAAAGAAACAATAAAAATAAATGCTGAAAGAAAGAAAATAGAAAATGGAATGAAAATGATAAAAAATGCTGAAAAAAAGAAAATGGGAATATATATATAATAGAAACAGAAAGGGCGAAAGAAAGAAAATAGAAAATGGGAATAGAAAGAATGAAAAAATGAAGAAAATTGAAAATAATTATATAAATAATGAATATCATATTGTTGCAATACAGTTTTGTTGTGCGCTTTTTCTCTGTTTGATACGGTTGGGTTAGATTACCGATTACAGATTAGCCGCAGTACATTATGACACGAATAGTAAGTCGTATATATAATATCCAGTACCAGGTATATAAGACTTGTGTTTCTGTTAGTTACAACAGAATTACTGTAGTATTTACAAAGACAGGTACAACCATGTAAACAAATGCGAATATAGTATTAAAGATAAATATTTGTCTCAATTTCTCAGTATTGCGTTATAATCAGGCCGCTTTGGGGTTCCTGTGTTCATGTCACGCATTCTTTCGCGGTTGTATGTTTGTCTGAAAGCCTTTAGTTGTATCATCGATCGTGTCTAATAGTCAAATGGCGGTGAAATACTCTACACTTATAACAATATTTCACTCTGAAGTTCACGTACTAAGGTCAGGTAAAACATAAAGCTCGGATACAGCTGGTAGTTTTAATATTTTGACTTCAAAAGAATGATAGCTAATACCTTGGCTTCGGTTGGCATAATGATCGTACTCAATTCAACTGGTTCCAAGCTTCTCTCAAGACATTTCCTCGGAATGTACCCGCTCAAATCATGAATAAAGTATTGTATTATCGCTAGGAGATGTTTGTTTGTGAATTACAGGGGATAGAGGCATGATTTCGGTAAGTTTAATCGTTCAATGTACACATATCGCGTTGTAAATTGAGGTCAAATATGACTGAAATTGGGGTCAACATTCATCGCTCCCCAAGCTGTGTTTATGATTTGCCCCAAAATTTTATTTGACAAAACTAAGCTATGGGTATCCCTCTTTCCTCATGTACAAAAGCTTTGAGCTAGGTCGTGTACCATTGGCGATACAGAGGTTTTAATATGATGTACTTAAAATCGAGTAAAAACTTGAAAATAATTGAAAAATCTATAAAATATTAAGTTTTCATCTTTCTTCGAAGAAAAAAAGCTCCGAATAGTCGCTACTGTACGTACTTTTGAACTGGCAAATTTGTTTGGTAAAATATGTTCTCAATCTTGTGATATTTGACACTTTTTGTAGTGCACTCAATCGACCTTCGAAAACCGGAAATGACGTCAATTTTCACATTTTGGCGCCGTGCGCCTTAAATATTTATCTGATCGAGCTAAAACTTATAGCAATGGATTCAGCGTTCGAAACTGGTTCTACATACCGATTTTAAGGGATTTGACAAAAAATCATTTTGCAAGTCATAGGCGACCCTATGGGCAAATCCCTCTTAAAGCCTCTACGATAAAAACATATCAACGTATGTGTGGTTTTTAGTTGTTTATTAGATGAAAACTCGCTGATTAATTAATTTTTTTATAAGTTGAAAAAGTCGCTAATTTTTATCAGTCAAGAGCATGGGCTACCTATGGCTAGAGGGAAGTTACTGAAGCGATGAACATGATTACGTCACACACGAGATAGCGTTGCGTGACGAGGCTAATAGAAGTTGAAAAAAGCCGCTGTCAGTGTGTTATTGATCTTTGCAAGACAGATAGCAAATTACTGTGCGGCATATTAAAGAATAAATGGAAAATTATGACTATTTTGTAAGTAAGTCTGTTTTGTAAGTCTAATTGGTAACTAATACGTGCCCAATAAAGCTGTTAAAACAAAACAAAAACAAAATTCTAAGCAATACTTATATACATGCAATAATTATTACATCAAAAATTAAAATTCACACTTAAAGCCGGTTAATGATTAATCACAAACCGTCCGATTTACAAACGCTAAACCACGTAAAAAATAACCTCTGGTACCCAGAGTACTGCAAGTTGCAAGTTAAACAACTCTATAATCGTTGTATCCACCCCGCTAGCAGAGGAAATAGCTGAGCACGGTACATTGTATAATTGTGTTGCTTACTTGTTTTCATGGCGGGCCATTCGTCGGGGTTCAGTCGTACTTCGGTGTAAGGAGCACCAGCTAATGCAAGCAGAACTCTTGAACACTCAGCCCTCCCTCTGATATCAAAGTATACAAGATTGTACGAAGACATGGTGATATATCACAGCAAGAACTAGAACAAACCGAATCGAACGAATGATCAATAGTCCGAAGCCCTGATCGATATTGGTCACGTGGTAACCACAGGTAGCCCAATCTATCTGTGCTCTCAAATAAGCCTTCTATAAGAGCCGATATATGGCGATCTTAATACTAGATATACAAAATATGCTTAAATGATAAAAATAAACTGTCTCACTCGTGTCTTGTGTTGTATTGTTACCATCTCTACTTCGCAATTGCAGCTTAATATAAATCTAGTAGACTTGCATTCTCTCCCTTATTGTCAACCATTCAGAGGACCGAGCTATTGGTTAATTAAAATAGCTACTTTTTTACAATAGTTTTTAAATATTTTGCATATAATTAGTTGTGTCTTACAGATTTTTTTTATTTAAATACATATAAAAAGAGGGGGGGAACTACTAACTAGTAAATAGGTATTGAAATAACAACAAAAACACACACACACACAAATAAACAAACAAACAAAAAATTACAGTGCCTTGTTTTAATTAAATATCCATTTAGTTTTCCATTATCCATTTGTATAAGACTTTAGTCTTATACATAATGTTAAAACAGGTACCAGTCCGCGTTTGGTTTCCTGCTTTTGAGATATTCCAATATTTTTGGTTCGTTCATGACTCGGTTGTAGTGATCGACAAGCAAAGGATGTTTCTTGATCAGTTCAGGGACCTCTAGAGAACCTCCAACAATATAGCCATTGAGAAAACAAAAAAAGTTGACATCGGCATACGTTATCTAAAACAAACATCGAAATCATCAGAAAAATCATCAGAAACAGCATCATCATCATCATCATCATCATCATCATCATCATCATCATCATCATCATCATTATTGGTTCGTTCATGACTCGGTTGTAGTGATCAACGAGCAAAGGATGTTTCTTGATCAGTTCAGGGACCTCGAGAGCACCATTCACAAAATAGCCATTGACAAAACAAAAAAAGTTGACATCGGCATACGTTATCTGAAACAAACATCGATATCATCAGAAACAGCATTATCATCATCATCATCATCCTGACAACAATTATCACCATCATAAGCATCATCATAATCACAGACACAATCACAATTACACTGACGACACTCACAATCATAATATAGTCACAATGACATTAACAATGATAATTTATATCACAATTGTAATGTTATCAACCTTTTCTCCTACAAAGTAGCCATTGTTTTGCTGAAGAAGTTTATCAAAAAACTCCATCTGCTGTGGTAGTTTCTCGTCGTGCAAAGAAGACTTCATATTGGCCTGTAGAACATGATCAAACATAAAATCCATGAGACATCATGACCATGAAAAAAGTGGTATTCCAAAGTTGTACAAACATCTTCATTACCTAACCTCGTTCCCAGGGCCCTCTCCCTTCGCTTTTGGGTGGGGCGGGAAACCCAAAAGCGAAGGGAGAGGGCCCTGGGAACGAGGTTGTTCATTACCTTGCGCTCTGCATCTTTTTCCCAGTACATTTGTCCTAATTGATCTTACCCACATACCCGGGGCAACATACTGTACTTAGATGTAATAATTATTACATCAAAAATTGAAATTCGCATTTAAAGCTAATAATTAATCACAAACCGTCAGATTAAGAAACTCCAAACCAAGTAGAAAATAACCTCTGGTACCCGGGTTACTGCAAGTTGCAAGTTACTATTATCATTGTTGTATATTAAACTATGTTCGAAACTATGTTGCTTACTTGTTTTCATAGCGGGCCATTCGTCGGGGTTCACTCGTACTTCGGTGTAAGGAGCATCAGCTAATGCAAGCAGAATTCTTCAACACTCAGCCCTTCCTCTGATATCAAAGTATACAAGATTGTACGAAGACATGGTGATATATCACAGCAAGAGCTAGAACAAACCGAATCGAACGAATGATCAACAGTCGAAGCCCTGATCGATATTGGTCAAGTACCGTGATGACCACAGGTAGCCCAAACTATCTGTGTTCTCACATAAACCTTCTATCGCGATCTTAATAATATACAAAATTTGTTTGAAATGCATATCGGAATTCACAACTTGAGTAAAAAATATAGACAATAGCGGTCTCGGACAACCAAAACAATGCGAGCCTTGAGTAAGCGGTCGAAAAGTTTACCTATTTTGAAAATTATTTTCGATATCTTCCAATCTATCAATGGTCATAAAACTACAGGGCTCGATGAGTAACTATTTCAAAAAGCCAATGCTGCGGTAGGAAAAAAATTCATCAAGGAAATTTTAAGTTTTGAAATATTTTGTAAAAATGTGTGCAATATTAGACAAAAGCAGAAAAAGCGCAGTTATATCTCACCAAACGAAAAATCATGTATGTGCTAATAACCTGAAGTGATTTCGTTCATGTTCGCCAGACGGATAACTAAGACATTTGTTGACCAAATGAGACCAAAAGCAACTTTTTCTGTGCTTTTGTAGTGATGTTTTTGATCAAGTGAAATTGATGCTTGATTAATTTAATTTATTTGTTGTGTAAATGTTTAAAAGCGTTTTATTCAAAAATGCCTCCATATAAATCTTTTATTTTCAGCAACAACGAAGACCTTGATCTGAAGTTTGTGAAACAATCAATGCGGTTTTATAGAAAACTCTATTTCGCCTAAAATTGTCGTATTTGTCAAAACTACTTTTCTATCATAAAAAATCATTGCTAGTTCCGATTGCAATATTTGAAACATCAGAACAAACTTCAGTCTATGCCTGAACTCGCTATGGAAATTAATTTGAAATTATTTTTCTACGCGCGACGTACTTTGCGATCAAACAGCGACGGTGGCCCTTCAAAAATACTCAGTCGAGCCACCTTAAGCGGGTAAATTTTATAGAAAATGTATGGGCATGCATTTCGTCGGGACCTAAAAAACTGGCCGCAATAACGGGGTGGTCGTATTATGCAGGTGGCCGTAAGGCGGGGTTCCACTGTATACAAATGTGTTTTAACAAAGACATCGTCCATATCTAATTTAGATGTGATATGTTCACATATAAAAACGTTAACTAAGAAACATTTCAGGTAAATTAATTAAATCTGCATGATATACACCTAATTGCAATAACATTGCCATAGAGTACAAACACTAAAAGTGTGCAATACTTTGCACTATTTACCACTAAATAGTGTTGATTAAACAATAGAGAACAATAGAATTAGCATAATTTAGCAGTATTTAGTGGTATTTATGCTGCACACTTTAAATGTTTGTACTCTATAAAAAAGAAAATTACAAAATAGGAATAAATTAAAAGGCAAAAGAAGAAGTTCAGCTTGAGTAATCTGCTTTTGTCTTTTAACTAATTCCTATTTGTAATTTTCTTTTTTATATGACAATGTTATTGCAATTAGGTGTAAGTGGTGATAAATTGATAAAAAGCAAGAACTTACCGACTTCACGTAGAAGTATTTGATGCTAACTATTGTTGATATGAAGCGAATCGGCAACAAAAAGGTACCTATTGGCAACTGCTATTTTGCAGTGTATGTTTCAGAAATAGGCTTCTGGAAACGTGAAACTTTGTCAACGCAAGACAAACTATCTAAGCAACGAAGCTTCCCCGCACCTTTTACACGCACCCCCGCTCCTTTTACACGCATCCCCGCTCCTTTTACAAGCACCCCCGCTCTTTTTACACGCACTCCCGCTCTTTTTATACGCACCCCCGCACCTTTTACCCGCATCTTCTTGCTCACACCCTCACCTTTTACACGCGACATGCGACCAACAGTCAAACCCAGTAAAGATCGACACTGTGCTTTCTATGTCGTGTCGTATCCTGCCGTATTGTGTCGTTTCCTGTCGTATTGTGTCGTATCCTCTCGTATTGTGTCGTGTCGTGTTCTGTCGTGTCGTGTCCTGTCGTATTGTGTCGTGTGGTATACTATCATATCCTGTCGTGTTGTGTTGTGTTGTGTCGTGTCGTGTCAGGTTGTGTTTGTGTTGTGTCCTGTCGTATTGTGTCGTGTCCTGTCGGGTTGTGTCTGTGTTGTGTCGTGTCGTGTTGTCTCTGTGTTGTATCGTGTGGGGTTGTGTCTGTGTTGTGTCGTGTCGTGTCGTGTTGTGTCGTGTTGTGTCTGTGTTGTGTCGTGTCGTGTCGGGTTGTGTCTGTGTTGTGTCGTGTTGTGTCGTGCTGTGTCGTGTCGTGTCGTGTCGTGTCTTGTTGTATCGAGTTAACGTCACAACTAATTGAAAGTACAACATTTTGTGAAAGTGTAAAATTTTAATATAGTTATCTGTGCTTATCATATCGGTGTATTTCATATTTGAATTAATAATTAAGTCTTATTACTATCGAAATGACAAGAATAATAATTGACGTGCCTAAAACCAAACATCTTTTTCCAATAAATGAAAGAGTAACTTCTTCATCTTCTGTGTCGTTTCTTTCTTCACTACAGGGTTTTACTGCTTTACCCTCGATATCACTGTTTGTATTTTTGTCTTCGTTCTCGACTCGTTCACTCTCCTCGTCTCCTTTCGTGTCAAAATCACTCGTTTTCACAGGCATGTACTCGGAAGAAGTTTTCATTTTAATGTTTCCCGTTGTGGTTTTTGGCTTCTTTTCTTTAGACATTTCTTCGAAGTCAACTTTCCACCAAAACAGCACGGAAAACATGAGAAATTGGACAAGGAAACCAACGGCCAAACCACACCACAAGAATGAAATGTCCTTGAAATATAAAGCTAGTGATATACCCAACGGAAGACCTATAATATAACTAGATATTAAGTAAATCACAGATGAGTACATCTGTAGCCGAAATGATAGACACATGATAAAAAACACTGTTGTAATCGATTCGAGTAGATACGAAAACGCTGTGAAAGGTACAACTTTACTAATAAGACTGACCACTGCAAGATCATTAGTGAAAATATGTCCAACAACATCTTTCATGGCTATAAAACACACTGCAAATAAGACCGATACTAAAAGGTTAAACACGCAGCCGACTATTGCTGTTGTTTTCGCCTCGTTGCGGTTGCCTTCTCCAAAACATTTCGCGATGTTGATGTTCATGGGCATTCCCACCGCAAAAGGAAGTGTTAGGAGTGCCTTGGTGATACTAAAAAGCGCTGTCTGTGCAGCTACTTCTATCTCACCGATCGTTCCAACTGAGATTAACGCAACCTCATGTATCGTTGACTTTAGCAAAAAGTTAAATGCTCCTGGCACAGCGAGGGTTAGATAGCTTCTCCAGTCCAGGAAGCATTTCTTGGTCAGGCCTGGCCATGTTTCCTGGTAAATACCGCTAATTAATATATATACGAATAAGAAAACTACCATTAACCCGTAGCACAAGTCACTACCTAGGGCAATGCCCGTTAATCCTAACTTAAACAAATAGACGAAGAAGAAGTTCAAGGGGACTAGGAGGACTACCCCAATAAACGCGACAATAAATAATGGTATAACACTGCGAAGTACTATAAGATACGCTCTTAGTAACCTAAACAGAAAAATACCCAACATAGAAGGTATATACATTAACAAGTACAGTTCAGAAAGAGCAGCAACATCTGGAGGGATCCCAATGGCTTGTAGCAGAGCACCAACGTGAATCCATAATGCAGTCACCAAAATGCACAGGAACCCCGCAAATAGAAACGCCTTCTGCAACAGGACACCGATGTTCTGGTAGTTTCCAGCACCGTGAGCTCTCCCTGCAAATGTTTCAAATGAAGCGGCTAGTCCACTGCCCAAGCCTGTAGCAGTGACGGTCAGTAGTCCATATGAGATACCGACGGCGCCTAGTTCCTTCGTACCAACTCGCCCACCAAATGCTACGTTGATGGGACCAATAAACCGTTGTGTTACTAGAGACAGAAACAGTGGCCAGACCAACTGGAAAAGGCTTTTGAAGGTCGATATAGGGAACAACTGCAGCCATGATGACAAGCGTTCTTTGAGTGATGCCATGTTATAGGTATTGTTGCTGACACCTTGAATACATAAAAACAAATCGCATTAGAAAAGTTTTGATTTTCAACCAACCGAACAACCAATCAATCAAATTAATCAGTCAGTCAGTCAGTCAGTCAGTCAGTCAGTCAGTCAGTCAGTCAGTCAGTCAGTCAGTCAGTCAGTCAGTCAGTCAGTCAGTCAGTCAGTCAGTCAGTCAGTCAGTCAGTCAGTCAGTCAGTCAGTCAGTCAGTCAGTCTATTCTTGGCTTTCACGTGACGTCATCAATATTTTGAAAATGGAGATGTAGCAGTATTATAATTATATATATCAATGATGTATCAACTGCAAGTAACAGAAAGATGTGTCCTAAATGCACTGAGAAAAGAACGAAAACGCTCAGATATTTATGTAGTTCTGTATGGTAGCATGATATTTGAACTTCAGGCAAGTTTGATCACAGGTACGTAGCCAAAAGATGTAAGATGTAAGGCTGGGGGAAAGTAACACCACCTGAACGAAATCGCCTGAAACTAACTCAAAGGATTATAGAGATCAACAAGAAGACACTGTAAGAGTTTTGTTGAATTTTATTAAATTTTAAGGCAAAAAATCGAAGGTTCAAAAGTACCCATATATCCTTTAGTAAATCAACACTAACAGTGAGCTTGGGCTACCTGTGGTTTGATATGATCGATCAAGTGCTAACTGACGTACAATGTATACACCTATTTCAATTAACGTTGTCCATCTTGAATGATTGATCTGAGACCGATAGGAATTGTGGGAGGTCGTTAAACTGCAAATGCACTATTATAATCACGCTTGAATATTAATGTTTACTTCTCAAATACTGTTATCTGTAATTCAGCACCATTCAAGTGTGATTAAAACAATGTATTTGAAATTTAATGAACTCCCGCAATTCCTATCGGTCTCAGATCAACCATTCCAGATGGACAACGTTAATTGAAATAGGTGTATTGCTCTCTTCCAGTATTTGTACTCTAGTGGGTGTGAGTCTGTTATTTGCTATTATTCCCTGGCTAAAGAGACTTGGTATCGACGCAACGCGATATGCCAAACTTGAAAAACTATAACAGTATCAATAACAATTTCATACGCGCGCCAAAAACACAACATTTACTGATCCTTGTTATTACACACAGCGGGTTGTACAGCAGTTCACAAATGCGGGGGGAAACTCATTTACAGAACATTCAGTGTTTTCTGGCATTTTTTAACCACTTAACGAAATACAATACTTATAAAACATAACGTGATAGAGATTTTCAAACGGAAAAGACTTTTTGTGTGTAATTCTTGTACGAATTTTCCATCTTGAAATCAATGGACCAAAACCAAACATTATCTCCAAGCGCGCGTCTACTATTCAATTACTTTTTACTTTGTATTTGAAACTAAAAATATTATTTCGTTGAACCTGACAACTTTACACTCTTTATATTAACTATTGTATGTCTCTTTTAATAGATCCATATACCCTGGAGTAGTATGCATGTAGTATAAGTTCATAAATGAATTATGCTCGGTAGGATTATAATTAACGATTACAATTGTTTCAGTCAGCCACATTAAGCCTGGTTCCCATATAATCGCTACGATCGCCAGGATCGATGTGATGGCGCTTTGGTTTTGTGAAATAATAAAAATATCACTGCTGACTAATGGTTGAAGATTAAATTTGACGAAACAAACCTAAACATAAAAAATCAGTGTCGATTTTGTTTAATCACAAAGAACTCTGAGCTATATTCTGATGGCCAAACATGATTTACGGCGATCGCAGCGATCGTAGCGATCATATGAAAACCAGGCTTTAGAGACAATTCAATCAAGAAATTTACTGAATTGTTCCTTAGTTATTTGTGCACACCACGCTATACAGATACCAAATATAATACGTATAATCAAGAGAGTCATTTATGCTACCTTGGTATAATTTGATATCTCAAAATCATTTTAAACCGCGCGGTTACAAACGAAGGTTTTTCAACTAAATGTATACTAAAATGCCAAATATAATTGTACAAGAACAGTATTACAAGTTTTCAAGCTAAAACAAAGTTTTTATATTCTAAATTAAATACTTTTAACGTACCTTACAATCGGTTCGTCGATGAAACGCTGTTCTGTGTGAATGCCATGGTTTCTGCTGAATCAGGAACTTGAACAAAAATCCCTCCTTCGTCAATATTTCGCGGGACGTAAGATGAATCTTAAACTACCATCTACCAATGCAGTTTCTATGCAGTTTCTAAGCCTGCAATTGTGAGATTTGGTGTCCTTTTTTTCGTAGCATTTATATCTCGAGTGTTCAGTGGTCGGACCACAGCGTAACAATGATCCTGTAGAATTACTTGACATTCTAAAACTATCAAAGCGTAAAGATCGACTCGTAAACAAAACAAGGCAACGCCATAAGAAAGAGATAAAAAAAACCTACTTCTCTATTAAAACTTTCGTTATAAGAACTAAATTAAACTTTTAAAACTTTTTGCAGTTCAAATACAATACATATCATGATTAAGAAAACTTTCATTTGGGATCAGTTTTAGTTTTTGAAAAGCCCGTGTGCTTCGAGTATAAAGAAATGATATTTTTATCACCAAAAACCTCACATTCTTTTACCAAATTTATGTGATATGACGGAATTTTCTGATGGATTATTTTTAGCAAATAATATGTTAATTTATATGTAATTTTGGTTCCCTAAATCGTATCCCCTTGGGACTTCTAATAGATTAAATTGTACTTTTTCAAGCGTAAAAAACGACTCGTACATGCAAACAAAGCCAGAATTATTCTGGACCAAATATAACAATTACTCATGTTGCATATTTGTTTGTGGGTTAAAGTATGGTAAGCAAATGTGGTATGCGCAAGATTTGCATTATTTTCTTTATGTTTCTTCCATATTTGCACCGAGCGAAAATGAGTGAATCTGAGTTTTGTCACAAAACTACAAGAATATTAAAGCGTACAAAAAGTACAACTCGACGGCAGAAACTGAACACAGAAATATATACAATTGAGTCGACCATTCTAAGAGATCTATTCAAGAATTGATATATTTTTATAATAATTGTTATATTTTAATGTTTTAAAAAAAATATTTTGGTTTCTACTTTAACTAATTGAGAAAGTTGTCAAGTTAGCAGCTAAAGCGTGGTTTACATTAATATTCGCATCCATGCTCAGTTCATCAAGTGCGATCGAGTAGTATTATATGAAAACAGTCCTACGATCGTGGGAGGTCGGGTGAGATCGATTGCGATCATATGTAAACAGTTCACACAGTTATAAAGATTATATTTAATATGAAATAGATAGAAATAGAGGGCTCTAAGTCGATACCGAACAGGATATTCATGAAGTAAATTATTGAACATGACTGTCTATTTAATAATAGAACTGAGTAGGGATTTCAAGAACAAGATTAAACGTATAAAACTTGAAAAAAAGTTGGTTAAGGCTTTGTAATATTACTTTAATGTTTTGTGATGATTTATCAAACATTCCGCTGGATAATTAAAGTATCACGGACTCAGAGTTCAGCGTCATGTGCGATTATATGGAAACAGCTAGTGTGCGACCGTGTGAGATACTACGATTGATTGATTTTCACTTCAGTTGGCTGCGAGCGGGTGCGATCATATCATATGGAATCCAATATATCTCACAAGTTTTCTCATTAAATTGTTTAATTCAAGGACTGTATCTGCACCAAATAAGGAGTTAAACTTAATTTATTTAAACACGCCTGATTTCATCATGCACATGGTCTACTGATTCGAGTGATATTGGCCCTTATACTTGTTGAATGTGCATATAATCAGTCAGACGACTTAGTTTCTTGTCAAATTGGGTTTATGTACGATACCTAGCGGTTAAACTAGTGTGAACTGCGTCGGTGATTCTGGGAAACAATTCGGATAAAAGTACGACAACTATAGAGTAAACATTTGAAAACAAAAAAACAATTTTGCTATGTTAGTAAATGAGTAGATATGTCAGTTACTGATAATGTTACTACGGCTTGTACCATTCCGGGTTTGGTTTCCTGTTTTTGAGATATTCCAAGATTTTTGGTTCGTTCAGGACTCGGTTGTAGTGATCGACAAGCAAAGGATGTTTCTTGATCAGTTCAGGGACCTCGAGAGAATCTCCAACAAGATTGAGAAAAGAAAAAACGTAGACATCGGCATACGTTATCTGAAACAAACATTGACATCATCAGAAACAGCATTATCATCATCATAAGCATTATTACAACTATTAGCACCATCTTCAGCATTATTACAACTATCATCATCATCATCAGCATTATTACAACTATCATCATCATCATCATTAATACACAACCATTATCAGAATCACCATTATAATTAGATATATAGATTCCTTTATTTAAACAGGGTAGCTCTTTCAGTATTTACAAAATGTAATAACTGTTATCAATAGAGGCCCTACAAAAAATACACTAGGAAAAATAATACTAAAAACTAATTAAATGCAATATTAAAAGATTAAATAGATTAATAAGATAAACATTAAAAGTTGTGCTAAGATAAATACTATAATTATCATCATCATCATCATCATCACAACCATTATCACCATCATCAGCATTATCATCATCATCAGCATTATCATCATCATCAGTCATCACAACCATTATCAACATCATCAGCATTATCATCATCATCAGCATTATCATCATCATCAGTCATCACAACCATTATCAACATCATCAGCATTATCATTATCATCACAACACATTGTAATGTTATCAACCTTTTCTCCTACAAAGTAGTTTTTGCCGCCATTGTTTTGCTGAAGAAGTTTATTAAAGAACTCCATCTGCTGTGGTAGTTTCTCGTCGTACAAAGAAGCCTTCGTCTTGGCCTGTAGAACATCAAACATTAAATCCATGAGACATCATGACCATGAAAGAAAAATTTTTAAAACAAAATCATTAGCACAATAAACATCTTCATTACCTTACGCTCTGCATCTTGCTCAAAGAACAATTGTCCAAATTGATCTTCAATATCTTTGACAGCATCCACCAACATGTCAGCTCGAGCTTTATCGTAGTTACTGTTTGGAGAAAATCCTGAAATGGGTGAAATGAATTGAGTTGTTAGAGAGTGACATTTAAGAGCGAAGTTTATGTAATTTAGATCATTTAAGGCCGCTACAACTAAGCATGAGTAAATGAATGAATAGATAGAATAATGGATTAATGAATGAATAGAAGGAAGGAAGGAAGGAAGGAAGGAAGGAAGGAATGAATGAATGAATGAATAAAAGAATATAGCGGTAAGTGAATGTACGGTTGGATAAAACAAACAAACAAAAAGTACACACCAAGTTCGTTGGCTAAAAACCTGAATACTACTGTCGACTGACAGATAGTTTTACCATCGCCAAGCTCCAGTACAGGTAGTTGACCGAAAGGACATCGACCACCTTAAATATAGAAACACCATGTCAGCTTCAACACCATGTTAGCTTCATCAACATATTAGCATTTTACAACAAGTCAACTTTTATTAACAATATGCCAGCTTCAACAGCGACATCTCAGTTAACACTTCAACATAAAGAACTATAATAGACATAGATTCACAAGTACTGAGATTTATCTATAAAATTCAGTGCAGTGGAGTAAAAATCGTTCGGTTTAAGTCACATCCAGAGACGCGAACGATGAAATTTCACTAGTTGAAAAACATCGTTCCCGGCATATCTGATTGGACGAAAGATTTCTTTTCTATTAAAAAATGATCGTACGGGAATCTACCTCACTGGCGCGAAAACTGTCAAGCCGCCTTTGGTTAAAATATCGGGATGGTTTGTTGACAACGATTCGACTGTGCGGGCATTTCCAGCCAAGGGCATATGATATTTTTCTCATGTATCTGTATTTCACTTATACACCGAACGTATTTAAATTCATTATAAAATAAACAAATTAAAAAAATCGTACGCGCTCACTAACCATGAAGTAATCTCTATTTATTTTGGAATACTTTTAAGACTTTTAAAAAGCCTCTACGATAAAAACATATCAACGTATGTGTGGTTTTTAGTTGTTTATTAGATGAAAACTCGCTGATAAATTAATTTTTTTATAAGTTGAAAAAGTCGCTAATAATTTTTATCAGTCAAGAGCATGGGCTACCTGTGGCTAGAGGGAAGTTACTGAAGCGATGAACATGATTACGTCACACACGAGATAGCGTTGCGTGACGAGGCTAATAGAAGTTGAAAAAAGCCGCTGTCAGTGTGTTATTGATCTTTGCAAGACAGATAGCAAATTACTGATCACATGCAGCATATTAAAGAATAAATGGCAAATTATGACTATTTTGTAAGTAAGTCTGTTTTGTAAGTCTAATTGGTAACTAATACGTGCCCAATAAAGCTGTTAAAACAAAACAAAAACAAAATTCTAAGCAATACTTATATACATGCAATAATTATTACATCAAAAATTAAAATTCACACTTAAAGCCGGTTAATGATTAATCACAAACCGTCCGATTTACAAACGCTAAACCAAGTAAAAAATAACCTCTGGTACCCAGAGTACTGCAAGTTGCAAGTTAAACAACTCTATAATCGTTGTATCCACCCCGCTAGCAGAGGAAATAGCTGAGCACGGTACATTGTATAATTGTGTTGCTTACTTGTTTTCATGGCGGGCCATTCGTCGGGGTTCAGTCGTACTTCGGTGTAAGGAGCACCAGCTAATGCAAGCAGAACTCTTGAACACTCAGCCCTCCCTCTGATATCAAAGTATACAAGATTGTACGAAGACATGGTGAAATATCACAGCAAGAACTAGAACAAACCGAATCGAACGAATGATCAATAGTTCAAAGTCTTGATCGAAATTGGTCACGTGGTAACCACAGGTAGCCCAATCTATCTGTGCTCTCAAATAACAGAAATAAGCCTTCTATAAGAGCCGATATATGGCGATCTTAATACTAGATATACAAAATATGCTTAAATGATAAAAATAAACTGTCTCACTCGTGTCTTGTGTTGTATTGTTACCATCTCTACTTCGCAATTGCAGCTTAATATAAATCTAGTAGACTTGCATTCTCTCCCTTATTGTCAACCATTCAGAGGACCGAGCTATTGGTTAATTAAAATAGCTACTTTTTTACAATAGTTTTTAAATATTTTGCATATAATTAGTTGTGTCTTACAGATTTTTTTTATTTAAATACATATAAAAAGAGGGGGGAACTACTAACTAGTAAATAGGTATTGAAATAACAACAAAAACACACACACACACAAATAAACAAACAAACAAAAAATTACAGTGCCTTGTTTTAATTAAATATCCATTTAGTTTTCCATTATCCATTTGTATAAGACTTTAGTCTTATACATAATGTTAAAACAGGTACCAGTCCGCGTTTGGTTTCCTGCTTTTGAGATATTCCAATATTTTTGGTTCGTTCATGACTCGGTTGTAGTGATCGACAAGCAAAGGATGTTTCTTGATCAGTTCAGGGACCTCTAACGCACCATTAACAAAATAGCCATTGACTAAACAAAAAAAGTTGACATCGGCATACGTTATCTGAAACAAACATCGAAATCATCAGAAAAATCATCAGAAACAGCATCATCATCATCATCATCATCATCATGACAACTAATATCACCATCATAAGCTTTATCAAAATCACAGTCACAATCACAATCACAATCGTAAACACAGTCACAACGTCATTCACAATGATAATATAATCACAATTGTAATGTTATCAACCTTTTCTCCTACAAAGTAGCCTTTGCCGCCATTGTTTTGCTGAAGAAGTTTATCAAAGAACTCAATCTGCTGTGGGAATTTCTCGTCGTACAAAGAAGACTTCATCTTGGCCTATAGAACATCAAACAATAAATCCATGACACATGATGACCATGAAAGAAGTATTTTTGAAACAAAATCATTACTTTACGCTCTGCATCTTGCTCCCAGAACATTTGTCCTAATTGATCTTCTAGATCTTTGACAGCATCAACCAACATGTCAGCTCGAGCTTTATCGTAGTTACTGGTTGGAGAAAGTCCTGATCGAAATGGGTGAAATGAATTGAGTTGTTAGAGAGTGGAATCGGAATCAACTCACAGCGTCTGCGCATGCGCAGGTGGCAACTACAACTGAGCATGAGTAAATGAATGAATGGATAAAATAATGAATGGATGAATGAATGGATAAAATAATGAATGAATGAATGAATGGATAAAATAATGAATGAATGAATGAATAGATAAAATAATGAATGGATGAATGAATAGATAAAATAATGAATGGATGAATGAATAGATAAAATAATGAATGGATGAATGAATGGATAAAATAATGAATGAATGAATGAATGGATAAAATAATGAATGGATGAATGAATAGATAAAATAATGAATGGATGAATGAATAGATAAAATAATGAATGGATGAATGAATGGATAAAATAATGAATGAATGAATGAATGGATAAAATAATGAATGAATGAATGAATGAATGAAGAAAAGAATAAACGAGTGAATAAATGAATATAGGGAATGTACGGTTGGATAAAACAAACAAACAATAAGTATACACCAAGTTCGTTGGCTAAAAACCTGAATACTACTGTCGACTGACAGATAGTTTTACCATCACCAAGCTCCAGTAAAGGTAGTTGACCGAAAGGACATCGACCACCTTAAAAATAGAAACAACATGCAAATAAAGTAAAAAAACAAATAAAGTGCTTTATTATTATATTATTATTATTATAACATGTCAGCTGCAACAATAAGTTAACTTCATCAACATGTCAGCATCAAAAACAACATGTTTGCTTCAACACAATGTCAGTTTCAACATGCCAGCTACAACACTATGTCAGTTTCAACATGTCAGCTTCAACACTATATGTCAGTTTCAATGTCAGCTTCAACACAATGTCAGTTTCAACATGTGAGCTTCGACACCATGCATATGTCAGTTTCAACATGTCAGCTTCAACACCTTGTCAGCTTCAACAGCAACATGCCTTGTTAATTAACAATACGCTGCACAGACTCGTGCGGTATAAAACCGCTGACCGATTAGCTCAGTGGATAGAGATTCGGATTAATGTGCAGAAGGTCTAAGTTCAAACCCCGGCCGGACCATTACATGTACTCAGGCCTACTCAGGGTCTTTAAATAATTGAGAAGAAGTTGCTGCCTTTTTTTCTTAAAAATCTACAAATGGTTAGAACTTCACATCCACTCGGATAGCGACGTAAAATGGAGGTCCCGTCTCTCAAAAAAAAAAAACTTAACAGCATTGAGGGACGTAAAAGAACTCCGTGTTCAGACATGGGTTGTATGGTGGCAGTTTAATGCGCCACACACGAGGTAGCGTTGCGTGACGAGGCCAAACAAAGCTGCCAATCAATAGGAGTTGAATAAAGCCGCTGTTGGCAGTCACATAATGGATATTCAAATGTATTACCTTTCATATAATACCTTTGCTTTAATATATTTGAATAACCATTATGTGACTGCCTACACGAAGTAGCTACCTGCTAGACAGTGATGATCCATGCATCATCAATAGCAAATTAATGACTATTCTAAGCATTACTTAGATGCAATGATTATTACATCAAAAATTGAAATTCACATTTAAAGCTAATAATTAATCACAAACCGTCAGATTAAGAAACTCCAAAGCAAGTAGAAAATAACCCCCGGTACCCGGGTTACTGCAAGTTGCAAGTTACTATTATCATTGTTGTATATTAAACTATGTTCGAAACTATGTTGCTTACTTGTTTTCATAGCGGGCCATTCGTCGGGGTTCACTCGTACTTCGGTGTAAGGAGCACCAGCTAATGCAAGCAGAACTCTTGAACACTCAGCCCTTCCTCTGATATTAAAGTATACAAGATTGTACGAAGACATGGTGATATATCACAGCAAGAGCTAGAACAAACCGAATCGAACGAATGATCAA
Organism: Metridium senile; assembly: GCA_949775045.1. NCBI lineage: Eukaryota > Metazoa > Cnidaria > Anthozoa > Actiniaria > Metridiidae > Metridium > Metridium senile. The sequence goes on along the minus strand of OX459101.1, from coordinate 1,684,340 downwards.
CAGTTGAAGCCCTGATCGATATTGGTCAAGTACCGTGATGACCACAGGTAGCCCAATCTATCTGTGATCTTAATAAAATACAAAATTTGTTTGAAAAAAATAAACTAGCTCCCTCCGCAGACAACCCGGCTGGGTTTCCTTTGTCATGCGAACCGGAGAAGAATGGGCCCCAAACTCTCTCACCCTCACCCCCTCCCCCAACCTTTTGTTCCACCACAGGAAGCCCGGAGTCAAGAGTTTCCTGTGGAGGAGGTTAGAAATAAATAATAATAATAATAATAATAATAATAAAGCACTTTATTTCAATAGGGTAACTAGAATTACACTAGTAATTTTCATCTAGGCTAAACGGTCTCACTTGTGTCTTCACATGATTCTCTCCTCTCTCCCTATTCGTTAATACCATGCAAAGAGCCCTGAGCTATTGGTTAAACTATTTAGATGATACAAGAAAATGCAACTAGCCAATCAGCGCGAAGCTAACAAGCTCAAGTTGTTAGCATAGCCCATGACAGGAAAAAATTGCGCACCAAAACCTGCCTCAGTAGAGTAGGGTACGAATGATTTTTTTTCGGTCAGAAAAATCGAAACTAAAACTCAAAAAACTTTTAAAAATCAATATACAACAATATTTACAACATGAAATAACAATTATCGTCAATAAAATAAAACATTCTTGAAAATGTAAAGCATCAAATAAACTTTTTTCAATACGTCGAGGCTCCCCTCCCTAGAATTGATAATAGGTCATTGCGGGTTTTATATAGGTCTAGAAGCAATTCGGGACGACGGTCAACTTCACGACTTCAAAAGTTCATTGAATCGTCGTTCAAGTCCAAAATATCTCAAGAGAAGCCATTCTAAATCTTTTTCCTTAGTTCTCGTTTCTTCTAGAAGAGCAAGTGATGCTAGCTGTACAGCTCCGACAAGTCGAAACGAGTCGAAACAAACTTCTTAGAAGTAAAAACACGGCTCTGCGAACCATGGCGGAAGGAGCTCGACTAAATTCCCTTCCAAGAAGCATGTTTATATTAAATCAAGGTGCAAAGAAGTTTCACATGAACATTGCACTAGCTCTTAATCCATTGTATATTTTCTTCTTTCAATATATTCAAAGATCTTCGACACGTACTGTTTTATGAAAAGAAAAAAAATTCGAAATACATGCGAATGTTTGTTGAATGAACGGCGAGCTGGGGGTTTTCCCTTCGTTTTATTTATGTTTTTATGCAATAGCGCATTTAATTACAAAAATTCACGGGTTCAAGGCTAACAACTTTGGTGAATTCGTATGCAGGCCTGGTCACAAATACATTACCTAGATTGTATGGAATGCGTCAGTGTTTCAAACAAAAGTGTTGCAGTAAAAATGTACGCAGTGACTAAACGTCCGGCATTCCGAAATTTCCCTATATTTCTCTTTGAAATCTGACAATCTTTCTTTCGAAACTGTTTATCTCACTGAATCCCCAAGATGTTCCCCAAAAAAAATCCAAGCTTTGTCTTTTTAGTCACTCCTATCATGTAGCCTGCGTACAGCCGGTTTAATTACCCGTAATAACCGTCTGCGAAAGTTCGCCAGATATCGTGTTCTCTATGACCCGATATAAGAAGCGATTTCTGATTGGCTCTCGCTAGGATCAATTCTTACGCGAACTCTGATTGGTCAACGGCACGGCATAATCTCTTCCGGCTGCGATGTTTTCGTTGCTACATGCACGTGAGTTTGACCATGTTGACAGCTAGAGTAAAGAAATGGTCTAAATATATTACTATGAGTGTATTTACCTGCGATTTGTGCCGCAGCACACAACTTAAACCAGAAGGGAGTTCCTAATTGAAGGAAAGTGTGAAATTAAGATTCTTTCAGAGCTCCAAATTCTTTCTCGAACGTCGAATAATGACTATATTTGCCGTCGATGTTTCGTACTTTTGAAGAGACGAAGGCGTTCGCTTCAAGATATAACCTCCACCGAGAGTGCTTTTAACATCACAGCGTCCTTTGAAGAACATTGTGAAAGTGCTGATTGTAATATATTTAGACCATGTCTTTACTCTCGCTGTCAACATGGTCAAACTCACGTGCATGTAGCAACAAAAACATCGCAACCGGAAGAGATTATGCCGTGCCGTTGACCAATCAGAGTTCGCGTAAGAATTGATCTTAGCGAGAGCCAATCAGAAATCGCTTCTTATATCGGGTCACAGAGAACACGATATCTGGCGAACTTTCGCAGACGGTTATTACGGGTAATTACAACCTATTTCAGTGTTACGTGCATAGGCGGCTTTTTTAGCGTGTACATTCGACATGATCATTCGACAGTCTGACTCGACATGCTTGGTAACCAGGCAGCAATTTCGTTCAGGCGGGAAAGATGGCGACTGCAAAAGCGGGCTTCATTTTTGTCCCCGAAAAGCCCATAAGTCCCATACGTATTAAAAGAGAACTACTTCTATACACAAAAACTAGTAATGGAAGAGCAATTGGTGAACCATTATCAGTGCGAGAAAGAATAAGCTCTTTTCGAGAGACACGTGAAACATTACAAATGTAATTTGCAGCTTTTTATTAATAAAATCGCTAGTAAATGAGTAGGTCTATCACGACTTAAGTACATAATGTCAATACGGGTACCAGTCCGGGTTTGGTTTCCTGTTTTTGAGATATTCCAATATTTTTGGTTCGTTCATGACTCGGTTGTAGTGATCGACAAGCAAAGGATGTTTCTTGATCAGTTCAGGGACCTCTAGAGCACCTCGAACAAGATTGCCATTGAGAAAACAAAAAACGTTGACATCGGCATACGTTATCTGAAACAAACATCGGCATCATCAGAAACAGCATTATCATCATCATCCTGACAACTATTATCACCATCATAAGCATTATCACTATCATCATCATTAATACACAACCATTATCAGAATCAGCATTATAATTATCATCATCATCATCAACAACATCATCGCAACCATTATCACCATCATCATAAGCATTATCATCATAAGCATTATCATCATCATCATCATCATCATCATCATCATCACAACCATTATCACCATCATCATCATCATCATCATCATCACAACCATTATCACCATCATCAGCATTATAATTATCATCATCATTATCAACAACATCATCGCAAACATTATCAGAATTATCATCATCGTAATCACAGTCACAACGACATTCACAATCACAATCGTAATCACAGTCACAACGACATTCACAATCACAATCGTAATCACAGTCACAACGACACTCAGAATCACAATCGTAATCACAGTCACAACGACATTCACAATCACAATCGTAATCACAGTCGCAACGACATTCACAATCACAATCGTAATCACAGTCGCAACGACATTCACAATCACAATCGTAATCACAGTCACAACGACATTCACAATCACAATCGTAATCACAGTCACAATGACATTCACAATCACAATCGTAATCACAGTCACAATGACATTCACAATCATAATATAATCACAGTCACAACGACACTCACAATCACAATCGTAATCACAGTCACAACGACATTCACAATCACAATCGTAATCATAGTCACAACGACATTCACAATCACAATCGTAATCACAGTCACAACGACATTCACAATCACAATCGTAATCACAGTCACAACGACACTCACAATCACAATCGTAATCACAGTCACAACGACATTCACAATCACAATCGTAATCATAGTCACAACGACATTCACAATCACAATCGTAATCACAGTCACAACGACATTCACAATCACAATCGTAATCACAGTCACAACGACATTCACAATCATAATATAATCACAATTGTAATGTTATCAACCTTTTCTCCTACAAAGTAGCCTTTGCCGCCATTGTTTTGCTGAAGAAGTTTATCAAAGAACTCCATCTGCTGTGGTAGTTTCTCGTCCTCCAGAGAAGACTTCATCTTGGCCTGTAGAACATCAAACATAAAATCCATGAGACATCATGACCACGAAAGAAGTGGTATTTTAAAGTGGTATAAGCATCTTCATTACCTTACGCTCTGCATCTTTCTCCCAGAACATTTGTCCAAATTGATCTTCTAGATCTTTGACAGCATCCACCAACATGTCAGCTCGAGCTTTATCGTAGTTACTGGTTGGAGAAAGTCCTGAACGGAATGGATTGAATTGAGTTGTTAGAGAGTGAAATCAGAAGCACCTCACAGCAGCTGCGCAGGAAGCAACTACAACCGAGCATGAGTAAATGAATAAATTGATAAAAAAAATGAATGAATGAATGAAGAAAAAAATCAACAAATGGATGGATGGATGGATGGATGGATGGATGGATGGATGGATGGATGGATGGATGGATGGATGGATGGATGGATGGATGGATGGATGGATGGATGGATGGATGGATGGATGGATGGATGGATGGATGGATGGATGGATGGATGGATGGATGGATGGATGGATGGATGGATGGATGGATGGATGGATGGATGGATGGATGGATGGATGGATGGATGGATGGATGGATGGATGGATGGATGGATGGATGGATGGATGGATGGATGGATGGATGGATGGATGGATGGATGGATGGATGGATGGATGGATGGATGGATGGATGGATGGATGGATGGATGGATGGATGGATGGATGGATGGATGGATGGATGGATGGATGGATGGATGGATGGATGGATGGATGGATGGATGGATGGATGGATGGATGGATGGATGGATGGATGGATGGATGGATGGATGGATGGATGGATGGATGGATGGATGGATGGATGGATGGATGGATGGATGGATGGATGGATGGATGGATGGATGGATGGATGGATGGATGGATGGATGGATGGATGGATGGATGGATGGATGGATGGATGGATGGATGGATGGATGGATGGATGGATGGATGGATGGATGGATGGATGGATGGATGGATGGATGGATGGATGGATGGATGGATGGATGGATGGATGGATGGATGGATGGATGGATGGATGGATGGATGGATGGATGGATGGATGGATGGATGGATGGATGGATGGATGGATGGATGGATGGATGGATGGATGGATGGATGGATGGATGGATGGATGGATGGATGGATGGATGGATGGATGGATGGATGGATGGATGGATGGATGGATGGATGGATGGATGGATGGATGGATGGATGGATGGATGGATGGATGGATGGATGGATGGATGGATGGATGGATGGATGGATGGATGGATGGATGGATGGATGGATGGATGGATGGATGGATGGATGGATGGATGGATGGATGGATGGATGGATGGATGGATGGATGGATGGATGGATGGATGGATGGATGGATGGATGGATGGATGGATGGATGGATGGATGGATGGATGGATGGATGGATGGATGGATGGATGGATGGATGGATGGATGGATGGATGGATGGATGGATGGATGGATGGATGGATGGATGGATGGATGGATGGATGGATGGATGGATGGATGGATGGATGGATGGATGGATGGATGGATGGATGGATGGATGGATGGATGGATGGATGGATGGATGGATGGATGGATGGATGGATGGATGGATGGATGGATGGATGGATGGATGGATGGATGGATGGATGGATGGATGGATGGATGGATGGATGGATGGATGGATGGATGGATGGATGGATGGATGGATGGATGGATGGATGGATGGATGGATGGATGGATGGATGGATGGATGGATGGATGGATGGATGGATGGATGGATGGATGGATGGATGGATGGATGGATGGATGGATGGATGGATGGATGGATGGATGGATGGATGGATGGATGGATGGATGGATGGATGGATGGATGGATGGATGGATGGATGGATGGATGGATGGATGGATGGATGGATGGATGGATGGATGGATGGATGGATGGATGGATGGATGGATGGATGGATGGATGGATGGATGGATGGATGGATGGATGGATGGATGGATGGATGGATGGATGGATGGATGGATGGATGGATGGATGGATGGATGGATGGATGGATGGATGGATGGATGGATGGATGGATGGATGGATGGATGGATGGATGGATGGATGGATGGATGGATGGATGGATGGATGGATGGATGGATGGATGGATGGATGGATGGATGGATGGATGGATGGATGGATGGATGGATGGATGGATGGATGGATGGATGGATGGATGGATGGATGGATGGATGGATGGATGGATGGATGGATGGATGGATGGATGGATGGATGGATGGATGGATGGATGGATGGATGGATGGATGGATGGATGGATGGATGGATGGATGGATGGATGGATGGATGGATGGATGGATGGATGGATGGATGGATGGATGGATGGATGGATGGATGGATGGATGGATGGATGGATGGATGGATGGATGGATGGATGGATGGATGGATGGATGGATGGATGGATGGATGGATGGATGGATGGATGGATGGATGGATGGATGGATGGATGGATGGATGGATGGATGGATGGATGGATGGATGGATGGATGGATGGATGGATGGATGGATGGATGGATGGATGGATGGATGGATGGATGGATGGATGGATGGATGGATGGATGGATGGATGGATGGATGGATGGATGGATGGATGGATGGATGGATGGATGGATGGATGGATGGATGGATGGATGGATGGATGGATGGATGGATGGATGGATGGATGGATGGATGGATGGATGGATGGATGGATGGATGGATGGATGGATGGATGGATGGATGGATGGATGGATGGATGGATGGATGGATGGATGGATGGATGGATGGATGGATGGATGGATGGATGGATGGATGGATGGATGGATGGATGGATGGATGGATGGATGGATGGATGGATGGATGGATGGATGGATGGATGGATGGATGGATGGATGGATGGATGGATGGATGGATGGATGGATGGATGGATGGATGGATGGATGGATGGATGGATGGATGGATGGATGGATGGATGGATGGATGGATGGATGGATGGATGGATGGATGGATGGATGGATGGATGGATGGATGGATGGATGGATGGATGGATGGATGGATGGATGGATGGATGGATGGATGGATGGATGGATGGATGGATGGATGGATGGATGGATGGATGGATGGATGGATGGATGGATGGATGGATGGATGGATGGATGGATGGATGGATGGATGGATGGATGGATGGATGGATGGATGGATGGATGGATGGATGGATGGATGGATGGATGGATGGATGGATGGATGGATGGATGGATGGATGGATGGATGGATGGATGGATGGATGGATGGATGGATGGATGGATGGATGGATGGATGGATGGATGGATGGATGGATGGATGGATGGATGGATGGATGGATGGATGGATGGATGGATGGATGGATGGATGGATGGATGGATGGATGGATGGATGGATGGATGGATGGATGGATGGATGGATGGATGGATGGATGGATGGATGGATGGATGGATGGATGGATGGATGGATGGATGGATGGATGGATGGATGGATGGATGGATGGATGGATGGATGGATGGATGGATGGATGGATGGATGGATGGATGGATGGATGGATGGATGGATGGATGGATGGATGGATGGATGGATGGATGGATGGATGGATGGATGGATGGATGGATGGATGGATGGATGGATGGATGGATGGATGGATGGATGGATGGATGGATGGATGGATGGATGGATGGATGGATGGATGGATGGATGGATGGATGGATGGATGGATGGATGGATGGATGGATGGATGGATGGATGGATGGATGGATGGATGGATGGATGGATGGATGGATGGATGGATGGATGGATGGATGGATGGATGGATGGATGGATGGATGGATGGATGGATGGATGGATGGATGGATGGATGGATGGATGGATGGATGGATGGATGGATGGATGGATGGATGGATGGATGGATGGATGGATGGATGGATGGATGGATGGATGGATGGATGGATGGATGGATGGATGGATGGATGGATGGATGGATGGATGGATGGATGGATGGATGGATGGATGGATGGATGGATGGATGGATGGATGGATGGATGGATGGATGGATGGATGGATGGATGGATGGATGGATGGATGGATGGATGGATGGATGGATGGATGGATGGATGGATGGATGGATGGATGGATGGATGGATGGATGGATGGATGGATGGATGGATGGATGGATGGATGGATGGATGGATGGATGGATGGATGGATGGATGGATGGATGGATGGATGGATGGATGGATGGATGGATGGATGGATGGATGGATGGATGGATGGATGGATGGATGGATGGATGGATGGATGGATGGATGGATGGATGGATGGATGGATGGATGGATGGATGGATGGATGGATGGATGGATGGATGGATGGATGGATGGATGGATGGATGGATGGATGGATGGATGGATGGATGGATGGATGGATGGATGGATGGATGGATGGATGGATGGATGGATGGATGGATGGATGGATGGATGGATGGATGGATGGATGGATGGATGGATGGATGGATGGATGGATGGATGGATGGATGGATGGATGGATGGATGGATGGATGGATGGATGGATGGATGGATGGATGGATGGATGGATGGATGGATGGATGGATGGATGGATGGATGGATGGATGGATGGATGGATGGATGGATGGATGGATGGATGGATGGATGGATGGATGGATGGATGGATGGATGGATGGATGGATGGATGGATGGATGGATGGATGGATGGATGGATGGATGGATGGATGGATGGATGGATGGATGGATGGATGGATGGATGGATGGATGGATGGATGGATGGATGGATGGATGGATGGATGGATGGATGGATGGATGGATGGATGGATGGATGGATGGATGGATGGATGGATGGATGGATGGATGGATGGATGGATGGATGGATGGATGGATGGATGGATGGATGGATGGATGGATGGATGGATGGATGGATGGATGGATGGATGGATGGATGGATGGATGGATGGATGGATGGATGGATGGATGGATGGATGGATGGATGGATGGATGGATGGATGGATGGATGGATGGATGGATGGATGGATGGATGGATGGATGGATGGATGGATGGATGGATGGATGGATGGATGGATGGATGGATGGATGGATGGATGGATGGATGGATGGATGGATGGATGGATGGATGGATGGATGGATGGATGGATGGATGGATGGATGGATGGATGGATGGATGGATGGATGGATGGATGGATGGATGGATGGATGGATGGATGGATGGATGGATGGATGGATGGATGGATGGATGGATGGATGGATGGATGGATGGATGGATGGATGGATGGATGGATGGATGGATGGATGAAATAATCAATAAATAAGTGAATGATCAAATTAATCAATAAATTAATGAGCTAACAAACGAATGAATGAAGAAGAAACGAATGAATAAATGAATGTAGGGATAGTGAATGTAAGGTTGGATAAAGCAAACAATCAATAAGTACACACCAAGTTCGTTGGCTAAAAACCTGAATACTACTGTCGACTGAGAGATAGTTTTACCATCACCAAGCTCCAGTAAAGGTAGTTGACCGAAAGGACATCGACCACCTTAAAAATAGAAACACCATGTCAGCTGCAATATCATCTTCAAAAACGCCATGTCAGTTTCAGCAATAAGTTAACTTAGCTTCATCAACATGTCAGTATCAACGACAACATGTTTACTTCAACACCACGCCAGCTTCATCAACATGTCAGCATCAACGACAACATGTTTGCTTCAACACCATACCATGTTAGCTTCATCAACATGCCCGGGAGGTTCATTAACACCATGTCATGTTAGTTAACAATTCGACATAAGAACTAAAACATACCCATACACACTAAAAACTAGATATAGACTGTTGTAACATGTTTCCCTTTGACACCCAGTACACTTGTCCCGGCATAGTCAATGGAATGATTTGGAATTCAAATACAATTGGACGCAATCATATGATTGGATTCGATTGCATTCGGAAATCTAATGAAACCGAACGCCAAAAAAAATTGTGAATTCAATGATTGCATTCTATTTCCGAACAATCAAATGGTTGATGGCAAACGTAAATTTACAGTAATATATATAAATTATGATAATAATATTCGATTACAATCGAATTTCTCAAAGATTTTTGTGAATTCTATCTTATTTGATTGCTCAATGCAGTCAAATCCAATCGTTTGATTTCGTTCGATTGACTACGCCTGGACTTGTGGTTGGCTGGAGGGAAGTTACTAAAGCCATTTATTTAATTATTCTATTAATGCATAACATATAAACAAAGATATCATTCTCAATTTATTTATATACAGCTATTTCCAAAAACGTTGTATACTGAATAGCACATTCCAAGGCCAAAGGGCATTGTGGGTCTTATTAATTTGAAATAAAAATATAAATTTACAGCGATATTCATTACCCAAAACTAGCTTGTATTTTGTTATGAATAAAATGCACTAATAATAAAATAACTAATATATTATTTCTTTTGCCTTATACAATATTACATGACCCAAAACATGACAGTTTTTTGGGGTAGGGAATATTTCCAGCTTCCGGAATAATACTCCGGACATCAGAAAAATATTCCGGACTCTGGAAAAATATTCCGGATTCCGGCCAAATTCCACATGAATTCCGGATCAAGAAAAACAATAATTTTCACTATTTTATAGAAAATAATAAACCATATAACGTTCCATATAAGTGCTTTTTTCGAAGTTTTGGAGTTTTACAAAATATTCCGGTTTCCGGGGGAAAAAATGGTTTCCGGATAAATTCCGGACGGATTCCGGATGAATTCCGGATTAGGAGAAAATTTGGTTTTCATTAATTTTATGAAGACAATCAAACCACAAATCCTATTTAAATGTTTTTTTGGATGTTTTAGATTTTTAAACGGTTTTCGGCCTCCGGAAAAAAATCCATCTACCACCAGAATACCGGCGGAATTTCGTCCGAAATTCCGGGTCCGAATGGAATTCCGCCGGTATTCCGCTGGGATTCTGCCGATATTCCGGATTTTTTTTTACTAGGGAGATCGTCACACACGAGGTAGCGTTGCGTGATGAGGCTTACCAAAGCTGCCAATCAATAGAAATTGAAAAAAGCCGCTGTCGGTGTGTTATTGATCTTTGCAAGACCGATATCCAATTACTGCTGACTCACAATCGATGATCCACTTATTATTACATTAAAAATTCAAATTCACATTTAAGTAAAATCTTGTAACTAATCTTTGGGGCCAATATTTGTGATATAACGTGCCTGCACAGGCTAGATTCAACGCAAAATAATCGGGGGCAGATCGGGGTAATGTAATGAATTTACAGACCAATTCTATTAAATTTTATGAAATGATGAGACAAGCTACGCGATAATGAAGCAGGTTTTGCATTTTCGTTTCAATTGTTGTGTTCGGTTTGCCACTTTACCCGCTTCAGTAATAGATAACGATTATGTTCATCAGTAGTACCTTGGGTAATAGGACAGCGCTAGCAAGACTTAGATCCCTACGGTGAACTGGTGTTTGCATATCGATTCCTTTAGTTGATTACTAATTTCATGCGAGCAAAGCAGCTGCAAGTTTTAACATGGAAACCAGAGTATTTCTTGATCTAGTCTTTGTATTTATCATTTGTACGGCTATCTTCGTTATTCTCAAGAGAAATATTTATTCCGTTGCATCACAAATCGTCAGATCTACAAACGCCAAAGCAAATAGAAAATAACCTGGTAGAGTGCTTACACTATGTCCATGAAATAGAATCTAAATAGTTCCTAACTAATAGTTTTTATTTAGTGACTATTAGTCACTATACCATAGAAAGTTAATACTTTATTCATTGTGTATTGTTACTAAAGCTGTTTCAGTTGAGTGATAGTGACTAATAGTCACTAAATAAAAACTATTAGTTAGTAACTATTTAGATTTTATTTCATGGACATAGTGTAAGCACTCTACTGCAAGTTGCAAGTTAAACTATAATCAATGTATAATCATTATATGCTTACTTGTTTTCATAGCGGGCCATTCGTCGGGCTGCACTCGTACGTCGGTGTAAGGCGCACCAGCTAATGCTAGCAGAACTCTTGAACGCTCAGCCCTTCCTCTGATATCAAAGTATACAAGATTGTACGTAGACATGGTGATATATCACAGCAAAAGCTAGAACAAACCGAATCGAACGAATTATCAATAGTCCGAAGCCCTGATCGAAATTGGTCACGTGATGACCACAGGTAGCCCAATCTATCTGTGCTCTCATTTAAGCCTTCTATCAGAGAATATATCCCGGCGATCTTAATAATATACAAAATATGTTTAAATGATAGAAATAAACTGTCTCACTCGTGTCTTGTGTGGTATTGTTACTCCCTGTGAAGTTGTAAGTCATTTGGAGCAGTATTGAGCCGACAAGAGTACAAGATGATCTCAACACGACAAGCTACAAGATGATCTCAACACGACAAGATACAAGATGATCTCAACAAACTTGAACAATGGCAACATCGCTGGCAGATGGAATTCAATCCCTCTAAGTGCAACATCATCTGCATATCAACAAAGCAAAAGCCTCCACAAAGACAGTACACTTTTTGTGGCCCAACTTACCCAAGTAGACTCCATATCCTATTTGGGTATTACTGTTAAAAGTAAATTGAAGTGGACACCCCACATTTCATATATGAGCCCTAGAGAAAGTCCAAAGAAAAGCTGCCCGCTTTTGCCTACAAAACTATAACCAAACCGCTAGTGTTACAGATATGATCTCAGAGCTAGGATGGGACACTCTTCAATCTAGAAGAGAAATAGACTGACACTAATGTACAAATTGAGTCACAATCTTGTTGATATAAATACAGAACAACACTTAATTCCAAATAGTGAAATGAGGACTAGAAATAGTCACTCTTTAAATTATAGAATACCAAAAATTTCTTAAGATATTTTCAAGTTTCTTTTTTCCCAAGAACAATACCAGAGTGGAACCATCTACCCTCGGAACTAGTGGACTCAGAGTCACTTAGTGAATTCAAGGCTAAATTAGATCGCCATGCATCTTGACACTCTTTGTACATAAATATTATTATTAACTATTATTTTTTTATTAGTATTATTTTTATTACTCAATTATTTATTACTTATTATATTATATACACATATTATGTACAGTTGATGTGATCATATTTTACGATTTTTATCAACTTAATCAGTAAATGTAGATGTAGATATCTCAATACCCCCGGGGGATCTATCATTGAGAACATGTACATTTTAACATCATTTTCCAATGGTTATGAATATTTCTTGTTCCTGTTCCTGTTACTCAGTCAAGGAGGGGGCGTAAGGGGGGGTTGAAAACCGAAAACCGCACAAAAAATAGACAAAAACCGCAAAACCGCATAAACATTTGCTAAAAAACCGCAACGGCAATGGATAGATAAAACTTGACCAAAACAAAACAAACGGAAGTGAAATGATCTGATCGAATGATAATTTTTCACCATTTTTTTAACCGTTGTTCATCGCGTTTAAAATCTCTACTTTGCGACTGATTACAGCTTTCAAATCTAGTATGACTTGCATTCTCCCCTCTCCCTATTCGTTAATACCATGTAAAGAGCCCTGAGTTATAGGTTAAACTATTTATTGATAAAATCGCTAGTAAATGAGTAGGTCTATCAGTTTACGGCTGTCTTTAGTACATAATGTCAATACGGGTACCATTCCGGGTTTGGTTTCCTGTTTTTGAGATATTCCAAGATTTTTGGTTCGTTCATGACTCGGTTGTAGTGATCGACAAGCAAAGGATGTTTCTTGATCAGTTCAGGGACCTCTAGAGCACCTCCAACAATATAGCCATTGAGAAAACAAAAAAAGTTGACATCGGCATACGTTATCTGAAACAAACATCGACCTCATCAGAAACAGCATTATCATCATCATCCTGACAACAATTATCACCATCATAAGCATTATCATCATCATCACAACTATTATCATCATCATCATCATCATAACCACTTTTAATAGCTCCATCATCAGCATTATCATTATCATTATCATCATAACTATTATCATCATCATAACCACTATTAGTAGCTCCATCATCAGCATTCATCATCATCATCACAAAACAATCACATTCACAATCATAATCACAGTCACAATGACAATGACAATGACATTCTCATAATATAATCACAATCACAATCTTAGTGGTAATAATTAACCTTGTCTCCAACAAAGTAGGGATGGCCATGCCGAAGAAGTTTATCAAAGAACTCCATCTGCTGTGGTAGTTTCTCGTTGTACAAAGAAGACTTCATCTTGGCCTATAGAACATCAAACATAAAATCCATGGAAAATCATGACCACAAAAGAAGTATTTTTGAAACAAAATCATTAGTAGGGGGCGTAATGGTTTCCGGTAATGCAGTTTCGCGGGTTTTTTTTGGTGCGGTTTTGCAGTTTTTCATTTTCGGACTCGGTGAACGATGAGAAACGTTTTTCAACGGTGAAAAAATATCATTCAGATCATTTCAATTCCGTTTGTTTGCTTTGGGCAAGTTCTATTTATTCATTGCGGTTGCGATTTTTTAGCAAATGTTTGTGCGGTTTTGCGGTTTCCAATCCCCTTAAGCCCCCTCCATTAGGGGTGGACATTTTGACTTTTGAGGGGGGGGGGGGGGGTGGATGATTTTGTCTGTGCAAGAAATTTTTTTTAGCCCGCTGGCATGCGCACGGAATTTATTTTATAGAAAAGCAAAGATTTCAGTGGCAATTTTGGCTTGCAGGAAATTTTTTTTCAAAATCATCCACCCCCCCCACTCAAAAGTTAAATGGTCCACCCCTTAGCAACAAACGTCTTCATTACCTTACGCTCTGCATCTTTCTCCTGAAACAATTGTCCAAATTGATCTTCCATATCTTTGACAGCATCCACCAACATATCAGCTCGAGCTTTATCGTAGTTACTATTTGGAGAAAGTCCTGAAAGGAATGGATTACACAAATAATAAAAATTTCACAAATATGTGTTAGAGAGTAAATTTTAGCTATTTGTGAAAGTTTATGTAATTTACATCTGAGAATGAGTGAGTGAAATAATGAATCAGGGGTAAAATCAACAAATGAACGGGAAATGAATAAACGAATGAATGAAACAATAAACGAATGAATGAAACAATAAACGAATGAATGAAACAATAAGTGAATGAATGAATAAATGAATACAACAAAGATGAATAAACGGATGAATGAATGAATGAAGAAAAGAATTAACGAACGAATGAATGAATATAGGGATAAGTGAATGTATGGTAAACAAACAACAAGTACACACCAAGTTCGTTGGCTAAAAACCTGAATACTACTGTCGACTGACAGATAGTTTTACCATCACCAAGCTCCAGTAAAGGTAGTTGACCGAAAGGACACCGACCACCTTAAAAATAGAAACAACATGTCAGCTTTAACACTAGGTTAACTTCATCAACATGTCAGCATCATGTTTGCTTCAACAACACCATGTCTCCTTACCTGTAAGGGTCAACTTTGTCACTAGAAATGACACCAACATGGCAGACAAAAGTTCAGGTGTCGAAATTAAAATTTTACATAACGTTTTATAGTATAAAACATTTAATCAACAGACAATTTCGTTAGTGTATCAGCCAAAAAGATGACATATTTGGCTAATCGTATCTATTTACGGCTCTAGAAAACGCGTGACAATGTTGCGTGACGTGAAAATTTCGCTTCCAATATCTCGAGAACAAAACAACAACAAATTATTTTGTGCAAGAATAGCCAAATATTTTTAGCATGATATTTTTTTCTAGATTGTATGATTTTTTTGTCACATTTTCTTTGTATGATATTTTGGTCCGCCCCTAAAGTGGGTGAGGAATATGAGACAGACACAAATGACGTCTGCTATTTTAAAGGTTAGTGTCAGAGTTTACCTTTGCAGGACAGATATCAAATTACTGTTGACTTACGATCGATGATCACTATGCAATAATTATTGGCTGTGTTTTCACTAGGACACTTTAAGTGAAAACAGCCTTCGAAAAATAAAGCTAGCTTTAAATGCACAGTGTTTTCACTAGCAAAACTGTTCTAAAAACCACGGAAAACACCGGAAATCGCGTACATTTTAAGCGTCTTCTAGCTACTATATTTTACGATGAAAGTGGCATTTGATTCAAATATTTACTTCAATGAAGAGAAAGCATGTATTACTTTAATTCACTGCTAATCTTGAAAACGGATGGAAGAGTTGGCGTTTAAATTAGGCAGGATTTAATAATGAATAATTCAACACTTACTACACGAGAATCAGCCATCTTGAAGCCACCTTCGACCAAGATAGATAGCGGGGTAGATTCTTCATGCCGATATGACGAGAAGTTACATGTTTGAGTTTATAAAAGGCTTTTTGCGATGTTTATTATTGTAATTATTATTATTTATTATTGTTTATAATTATTTTCTCAGTCCAGGTTTTCTCAGTCCAGGTTTTACAACAGTCCAGGTTTTCTCAGTCCAGTCCAGGTTTTCTCAGTCCAGTCCAGTCAAGGTTTTACAACATGCCCCTAGCGAGGTAGTTTTTAATCTGGCTAAATAAACAGCATTGCCAGTTAGAGCCAATCACAGCATTCTTCTTGACAGGTATATGTCATGTTATTTGTTTAATCGCTATATTCATAAAACAGACCGTACTAAAACTTGCTTGAAATAAAGAAATATATGATCTTCAAGAGAGATTTATCTTTTCTCCAACTTATGATAACTTAGTCTCACATTTAGAGATGTCAAAGTTTGAAATTTCTGGACTATCACTTTGTTGAAATGACTGTTGGTAATTTGAGTAAAGTCTTACTGTTACACTCGGCTACTCCAGTGAAAATAGTTGTAAATTTAAAATAGCTTTAAGTTGGTCTGTAAACAAACTCCTTCAGGAATTTAAAGCGAGTATAAAGTCATAGTGAAAACACATACTAAAAATTGAAATTCACATTTAATAAATAATCTTTTGGGCCAATGTTTGTGGTTTAACGTGGCTGCACAGGCTAGATCCAACGCAAAAGAATCGGGGGTAGATCGGGGTTAAAAAGGCCAATACTCGATGAGTTACGCGGTAATATATCGTTTTACCACGCTTCAGCCATGACGACGGCTTACATCAGTAGAAGGACTAGCAGGAATCAGTAATAGGACAGCGCAAGCAAGACTAAGATCTAAACTATTCCTTTAGTTGATTACTAGTTTCGTGCGAGCAAAGCGACTGCAAGTTTAAACCTGGAAACCAGAGTATTTCTTGATCTAGTCTTTGTATCTATCATTTGTACGGCTATGTTCGTTATTCTCAAGAGAAACATTTATTCCGTTGCATCACAAACCGTCAGATCTACAAACGCCAAAGCAAATAGAAAAAAACCTCTGGTACCCAAGTTGCAAGTTAAACTATAATCATTGTATAAAATGTTGCTTACTTGTTTTCACAGCGGGCCATTCTTCGGGCTTCAGTCGTACTTCGGTGTAAGGCGCACCAGCTAATGCAAGCAGAACTCTTGAACACTCAGCCCTTCCTCTGATATTAAAGTATACAAGATTGTACGAAGACATGGTGATATATCACAGCTGAGCAAGAGCTAGAACAAACCGAATCGAACGAACTTTCGAAGCCCTGGTCGTAATCGTCACGTGATAGTGACATGGCTGAGCAATCATTCACGTGGGGTATCTTCTTTTAAATAGATCCATTTCTATATTGCTGGCTTTCATGTGACGTAATCAAAAACACAAAATCAAAACTATCAGCATCGTATAAAGACATTTGTAAAATATGTTTTAGAAATTAGTGACATAAGTTACAGGTAAAAGTTTCAAATCATTTTGATGCTTGGTTCCCGAAGGTTTGTGTCACGCAATACCGTCACGTGTATCTAAATAAGTAATAAAATTAAAACTGTTTTACCCAAATTGAATGATGTTGCCTTAGAATCACCATTTCAAACATATTTCAGTAAAATAGAATCAGAATTATTGTATATTCTGTCATATTAATAAGCTTTTTGTCCGCTATGTTTGTGGGGTTGGACTCCCTTTGTCCCAGTGGTAGGGGTGATCGGCGTACCTTTAAGGGTTAAAAATATTTCCTGTACGTATCTTTTAGGGTCCTTTTAGGGTTCTGCATAGAATTGGCGCTATGCAATTTACATTGCATGTTATCATCATTATTATCATCATCATTACCATTACCATTATCATCACTATCACTGATCCATAATGATATCATCACAATTCCGACATCATCACCATCATCTTCATTATTGATGATGATATGATGATGATGATGATGATGACGATGACGATGACGATGATGACGATGACGATGATGATGATGACGACGATGACGATGATAATGATGATGATGATGATGATGACGATGATGATGATGATGATGACGATGATGAAGATGATGACGATGATGATGATGATGATGACGATGATGATGATGCAATGATGATGACGATGACGATGACGATGATGATGATGATGATGACGATTATGATGATGATGATGAAACTTGACCAAAACAAAACAAACGGAAGTGAAATGATCTGAATGATAATTTTTCACCATTTTTTTTGACCGTTGTTCATCGCGTTTAAAATCTCTACTTTGCGACTGATTACAGCTTTCAAATCTAGTATGACTTGCATTCTCCCCTCTCCCTCTTCGTTAATACCATGCAAAGAGCCCTGAGTTATTGGTTAAACTATTTATTGATAAAATCGCTAGTAAATGGGTAGGTCTATCAGTTTATGGCTGTCTTTAGTACATAATGTTAATACGTGTACCATTCCGGGTTTGGTTTCCTGTTTTTGAGATATTCCAAGATTTTTGGTTCGTTCATGACTCGGTTGTAGTGATCAACGAGCAAAGGATGTTTCTTGATCAGTTCAGGGACCTCTAGAGAACCTCCAACAATATAGCCATTGAGAAAACAAAAAAAGTTGACATCGGCATACGTTATCTGAAACAAACATTGAAATCATCAGAAACAGCATCATCATCATCATCATCATCCTGACAACTATTATCACCATCATCAGCATTATCATTATCATCAGATCATCACAAAACAATTACATTCACAATATTTAATCATAATCACAGTCACAATTACGATGACACAATGACAATGACAATAACAATGACATTCACAATCATAATCACAGTCATAATGACAATGACAATGACAATCATAATATAATCACAGTCACAATCTTAGTGGTAATAATTAACCTTGTCTCCAACAAAGTAGGGATGGCCATTGTTTTGCAGAAGAAGTTTATCAAAGAACTCCATCTGCTGTGGTAGTTTCTCGTTGTACAAAGAAGACTTCATCTTGGCCTATAGAACATCAAACATAAAATCCATGAAAACCCATGACCACAAAAGAAGTATTTTTGAAACAAAATCATTAGGAGGGGGCGTAATGGTTTCCGGTAATGCAGTTTCGTGTTATTTTTAGTGCGGTTTTGCAGTTTTTCATTTTCGGTGAACAATGAGAAATGTTTTGTTATGTTTTGGGCAAGTTTTATTGATTGATTGAGTTGCGATTTTTTAGCAAATGTTTGTGCGGTTTCGCGGTTTTTGTCTATTTTTGTGCGGTTTTGTGGTTTCTAATCCCCCCTACGCCCCCTCCATTAGCACAATAAACAAAATTACATCTTCTTAACCTTACGCTCTGCATCTTTCTCCCGGAACAATTGTCCAAATTGATCTTTTAGATCTTTGACAGCATCCACCAACATGTCAGCTCGAGCTTTATCGTAGTTACCGTTTGGGGAAAGACCTGAAAGAAATTGATTACACAAATAATAAAAATTTCACAAATATGTGTTATAGAGTAAGTTTACCTATTTGTAAAAGTTTATGTAATTTAGATTAGTTAAGGTCGCTACATGAATGATAAAATCAACAAATGAACGGGAAATGAATAAACGAATGAATGAAACTATGAATGAATGAATGAAAAATGAATAAAACAAAGAATGAATAAACGGATTAATGAATGAATGAATATAGGGGTAAGCGAATGTATGGTTGGATGGATAAAGCAAACAAACAAAAAGTACACACCAAGTTCGTTGGCTAAAAACCTGAATACTACAGCCGACTGACAGATAGTTTTACCATCACCAAGCTCCAGTACAGGTAATTGACCAAAAGGACATCGACCACCTTAAAAATAGAAACAACATGTCAGCTGCAATATCATCTTCAAAAACGCCATGTCAGTTTCAGAAATAAATTAACTTCATCAACATGTCATCATCAACAACAACATGTTTGCTTCAACACCATGTCATGTTAGTTAACATGCCAGCTTCAATACCATGTCAGCTGCAATATGAATGAATGAATGAATGAATGAATGAATGAATGAATGAATGAATGAATGAATGAATGAATGAATGAATGAATGAATGAATGAATGAATGAATGAATGAATGAACTTTATTTAAAAAGAATATTATCTTCAAAAACACCATGTCAGTTTCAACAACATGTTTGCTTCAACAACACCAAGTCTCCGTACCTGTCAGGGTCATTTCTCCTCTACTTTGTCACTAGCCTGCGTGGCGGCTCTTGGGGTTTGGGGGAGAGAGTGGGAGTGGAGGGGTGGTGGGGAGAAGGAGGGAAGGAAGAGCAGGCTCTCCCTTAGCCTGTTCTTTCGGGTTTTTGGGAAAAATCGGGTTTTGGGCTTGCTGTGTTGAACGGGCTCCATATTTCGCGCGGCCAAAAGAACGCCTCTGCAGGCTAGCTCTCCCTTCTTCCCTCTTCCCTCTCCTTCTCTCCCCAAACCCTAGAGCCGCCACGCAGGCTACTTTGTCATTAGAAATTACACCAACATGGCAGACAAAAGTTCAGGCGTCGAAATTAAAATTTTAAATAACGTTTTTTATCGTTTTATCGGACAATTTCTACAGACAATTTCGTTAGTGTACCAGCCAAGAAAGATGACATTTTTGGCTAACCTAATCTTTTTACGGCTCTAGAAAACGCACGGAAATGTTGCGTGACGTGAATTTCGCTACCAGTATCTCGAGAACAAAACAACAAAAACCAACCACATTTTCAGGAATAAGAGATTTAAAAAATATCTATACTGAATACTAGAGGACCAGATTTTGCCCTTTATAGTTTAGAATTTAGCGTAAAAACCGAGAATAGAAGTTGAATAAGGGGCAGACCATTTGACTTTTGAGGGGGAGGGGTTGGAATATTATTTTGTGCAAGAATAGCCAATTATTTTATTTTTTTTTTTTTCAGTCAAACAGCGGTGCATGAAAATTTGTTTTCTAGGTTGTAAGATTGGTTTTGTCACATTTTGTTTGCATGATATTCTGGTCCGCCCCTAAAGTGGGTGAGGAATATGGGCTATCTTTAAAACCAGGAACGGGGAATCGGGGAACGAAACGGGGAAAGGAACAGGGAACGGAAAACCCGGAACGCGAAAACGGGGAATCTTTAAAACCCTTTTCGCGTTCCGGGTTTTAAAGATTCCCCCCTTTCGTGTTCCGGGTTTTTCCATTCCCCGTTCCGCTTCCTGTTCCCTTCCCCGTTCCTTTCCTCGATTTCCCGTTCCTGGTTTAAAGATAGCCGGGAATGTGAGACAGACACAAATGACGTCTGCTATTTTAAAGGTTAGTGTCAGAGTTTATCTTTGCAAGACAGATATCAAATTATTGTTGACTCACGATCGATGATCACTGTGCAATAATTATTATATTAAAAATTGAAATTCACATTTACATGTAATAAATCTTTTGCATGGCTATGAATGAATGAATGAAAAATGAATAAAACAAAGAATGAATAAACGGATTAATGAATGAATGAATATAGGGGTAAGCGAATGTATGGTTGGATGGATAAAGCAAACAAACAAAAAGTACACACCAAGTTCGTTGGCTAAAAACCTGAATACTACAGCCGACTGACAGATAGTTTTACCATCACCAAGCTCCAGTACAGGTAATTGACCAAAAGGACATCGACCACCTTAAAAATAGAAACAACATGTCAGCTGCAATATCATCTTCAAAAACGCCATGTCAGTTTCAGAAATAAATTAACTTCATCAACATGTCATCATCAACAACAACATGTTTGCTTCAACACCATGTCATGTTAGTTAACATGCCAGCTTCAATACCATGTCAGCTGCAATATGAATGAATGAATGAATGAATGAATGAATGAATGAATGAATGAATGAATGAATGAATGAATGAATGAATGAATGAACTTTATTTAAAAAGAATATTATCTTCAAAAACACCATGTCAGTTTCAACAACATGTTTGCTTCAACAACACCAAGTCTCCGTACCTGTCAGGGTCATTTCTCCTCTACTTTGTCACTAGCCTGCGTGGCGGCTCTTGGGGTTTGGGGGAGAGAGTGGGAGTGGAGGGGTGGTGGGGAGAAGGAGGGAAGGAAGAGCAGGCTCTCCCTTAGCCTGTTCTTTCGGGTTTTTGGGAAAAATCGGGTTTTGGGCTTGCTGTGTTGAACGGGCTCCATATTTCGCGCGGCCAAAAGAACGCCTCTGCAGGCTAGCTCTCCCTTCTTCCCTCTTCCCTCTCCTTCTCTCCCCAAACCCTAGAGCCGCCACGCAGGCTACTTTGTCATTAGAAATTACACCAACATGGCAGACAAAAGTTCAGGCGTCGAAATTAAAATTTTAAATAACGTTTTTTATCGTTTTATCGGACAATTTCTACAGACAATTTCGTTAGTGTACCAGCCAAGAAAGATGACATTTTTGGCTAACCTAATCTTTTTACGGCTCTAGAAAACGCACGGAAATGTTGCGTGACGTGAATTTCGCTACCAGTATCTCGAGAACAAAACAACAAAAACCAACCACATTTTCAGGAATAAGAGATTTAAAAAATATCTATACTGAATACTAGAGGACCAGATTTTGCCCTTTATAGTTTAGAATTTAGCGTAAAAACCGAGAATAGAAGTTGAATAAGGGGCAGACCATTTGACTTTTGAGGGGGAGGGGTTGGAATATTATTTTGTGCAAGAATAGCCAATTATTTTATTTTTTTTTTTTTCAGTCAAACAGCGGTGCATGAAAATTTGTTTTCTAGGTTGTAAGATTGGTTTTGTCACATTTTGTTTGCATGATATTCTGGTCCGCCCCTAAAGTGGGTGAGGAATATGGGCTATCTTTAAAACCAGGAACGGGGAATCGGGGAACGAAACGGGGAAAGGAACAGGGAACGGAAAACCCGGAACGCGAAAACGGGGAATCTTTAAAACCCTTTTCGCGTTCCGGGTTTTAAAGATTCCCCCCTTTCGTGTTCCGGGTTTTTCCATTCCCCGTTCCGCTTCCTGTTCCCTTCCCCGTTCCTTTCCTCGATTTCCCGATCCTGGTTTAAAGATAGCCGGGAATGTGAGACAGACACAAATGACGTCTGCTATTTTAAAGGTTAGTGTCAGAGTTTATCTTTGCAAGACAGATATCAAATTATTGTTGACTCACGATCGATGATCACTGTGCAATAATTATTATATTAAAAATTGAAATTCACATTTACATGTAATAAATCTTTTGCATGGCCAATGTTTGTGGTTTAACGTGGCTGCACAGGCTAGATCCAAAGCAAAAGAATCAGGGGTAGATCGGGGTTAAAAAAACCAAGACTCGACTACCTAGTAAATATTCTGAGACGAGTTACGCAGTAATAGATTAGGTTCTATATTGTATAATTTATTGTTCGTTTTGCCACACGTTTCAGGCGCCATGATGGCGGCTTACATCAGTAGCCAGGACTAGCAGGAATGACAGCGCAAGCAAGACTAAAATCTAAACTATTCCCTTTGCGGTATTCAGGGAATACCCAGCGAGTATAGGTTCTCAGCTTTCTCTTAAACTTAGATCGACGAGCAAAATTACTTTGCTCGTCGATCTAAGGGTAAGAGAAAAGATCCTCTGCAAGTTGCAAGTTAAACTATAATCAATGTATAACCATTATATGCTTACTTGTTTTCATAGCGGGCCATTCGTCATGGCTCACTCATACTTCGGTGTAAGGCGCACCAGCTAATGCAAGCAGAACTCTTGAACACTCAGCCCTTCCTCTGATATCAAAGTATACAAGATTGTACGAAGACATGGTGATATATCACAGCAAGAACTAGAACAAACCGAATCGAACGAATGATCAATAGTTCAAAGCCCTGATCGAAATTGGTCACGTGGTGAAATGGTTGGACAATCTTTCACGTGGGTCGTAAATGCCATGTGGGGTATCTTTTTTTATTTAGACTGCGAACAGCCCCTTCTTTTCCCTCCAGATTCCGAGGAAAACGAGAGAAAAATGGCATTTAAATAAAACACGGACGAGCGGGGATTGGGGGCGAAAAGGGGAATATCAAAGTTAAAATGTTCTGAGTCGGGAGGGAAAAGTAGGGACTGCTCGCAGTCTACTTTTATTTAATAGATCACCATTTCTATATTGCTGGCTTTCATGTGAAGTCATCAAAAACACAAAATCAAAACTATATATTGTATAAAGACATTCCTGAAAGATGTTTTACAAATCAGTGACAGTTATAGGAAAAAATTGCAAACCATTTTGATACTTGGTTCCCGAGTTATGAAGGTTCACTTTGTGTCACGCAATACCATCACGTGTATCTGAATGAGTATTAAAATTGAAATTATTTTACCCAAATTGAAAGATTTTGGCTTAGAATCACCATTTCAATTTCATTTCAGTAAAATAGAATCAGAATTATCGAATGTCCTGTAATATTCAGCCTTTTCGAAGTTTTGCCCGCCATGTTTATGGGGGGTCCCCTATACTTTTTGCGTGAATCGTGATCGGCCTATTTATTTTTGCGTGAAATTAACGTGATTGGAGCATTTTTTGATCCGTGATCCATGATTCAAACTTTATGCGTCCACGTGAATCCATCTTTTCCTTTATGCGTGATTCGTGAACGGAAACAATAACAATTTTAATGTGATTCGTGAAACGTGATCACGTCGATTTTTGCGTGAATGTGAAGAAGATTTCAGTATTTTGCGTGATTCGTGAAATGACCAATTTATTTTACGTGAATGCATTTTGCGAGGTGGTATAGGGGACTCTCTTTATGCCCCGGGGGTGGACTCCCTTTGTCCAAGTGGTAGGGCGGATCGGCGTAAACAATTTCTGTGCGTACTTTTTAGAGTCCTTTTAGGGTTCTGCATAGAATTGGCGCTATGAAATTTACATTGCATGTCATCATCATCATTATCATCAATATTATCATTATCATTACCATTATCATCACTGTCACATCCATAATAATATGAAATTTGTAACACCGTAAAAAACGATTACCTATCGTTTATATCAAACACCGACGCATAATGATATCATCACGATTCCGACATCATCACCATCATCTTCATTATATATTTTCTTTCCGTTGTTGTTTTTTAATGTGTAGATGATGATGATGATGATATTGTTCCTTTATTGTTGCTGTTACACTGTCCTTGTTAACGGTGGAACACTGAACGTCATAACATCCATCTCGTTTACAAGTACACGTATATTTCAAAAATCGTTGTCGCAGCATAGATATCAAAGCTACATACCACACTCTGATTTCTTCTCTTGTTATCGATTTATTCATAGCATATTTTGTTGCACGTGTTTTTGTTATAAGACTTAATAATATACATGAAAAAATTACTCGAATTTGATTGGCTGAGAGCAGTGCAGTTCAAGTGTAACACAGTGCAGAAAAGTGTAACACAGTGCAAATTACATTCCGTACAGTGCAAATTACAAAAAAATAAATCGATTATGATAGGCTTTATTCCTAAATCATTTTAGTCACTAATGCTTGACAGTAATTTAAAAAACACTTTAAGTGGCAATTCTTTCAAGAATCGTCGAAAATTTGTAAGAAAAATACAAAAAACTGACCAAGTTTTGAGTGGAAAGTTTTGAATTTTCCGCTTGAGCTCGAGCGC
The DNA here is from genome assembly GCA_949775045.1 of Metridium senile. NCBI lineage: Eukaryota > Metazoa > Cnidaria > Anthozoa > Actiniaria > Metridiidae > Metridium > Metridium senile. The sequence goes on along the minus strand of OX459101.1, from coordinate 1,658,196 downwards.
GCGCTTGCTTACGACATCAACACGTCATTTTTGGCGCGCGCTACTAGCCGAAAACTGACCAAAAAAAATTGAAAAAGAGATTGAATTTTTTTCATGTATATTATTAATAAGTAATCATATGGTTTCTCGTTCAATTTGGGATAATTCGCACTCGTGTGTTTTTCAAAGAGCCAAATTGCACTTGACCTACGGTCTCGTGCAATTTGTACTCTTTGAAAAACACACTCGTGCGAATTAATCCCAAATTGAACTCGAAACCATATGATTACCTATACATAACAATCAAAACACAGTCCACACTCTGAAGCCTGCAAAGGATGTCGGTATTTCTTCTCTTGTTATCGATATATTCATAGCATAATTTGGTTGTACGGGTTTGTGTTATATGACCATAACAATCAAAGCTACAGTCCACACTCTAAAGCCTGCAAAGGCATGTCGGTATTTCTTCTCTTGTTATCGATTTATTCATGGTATATTTTGGTTCTACGTGTTTTTGTTATATGACCATAACAATCAAAGCTACAGTCCACACTCTAAAGCCTGCAAAGGATGACGGCATTTCTCCTCTTGTTATCGATTTATTCATAGCATAATTTGGTTGTACGTGTTTGTGTTATATAGTACCATCACAAGTTGTTTCAGTGGTAGAGGATAAAACAATATAATTTAAAAAGCGAGTTATAAATCCCAAATTCTGTTCATATGGGTGGACGTACAGTGACATATTTTGTTATGGTTTTGCCAACCAACCCTTGTTATTAGAACAAGGAAAATTAAAAAATATATTGTAAAAAGTGTTGGGAAATTAGCATCATAATACCAACACTTGTAAACACTACTCTCACCTATTACCACATCCTTTGCAAGCTTCACATTGTGGACTGTAGCTTTGACTGGGACAACGATTTTGAAATAGATGTCCCTCAAATATTCGTGCTAACTTCATCATTGTTGTTATTCAAGAAGTCTTGGAGTCACTAACTCTTAAATATCGGCAGTTCTTTACTTCCTCTAGTGCTCTAGCTAACGAGTCAGGGTCAACAGTAGTCTTTGGTGACGATGCCGAAGGCCGATTGTCATGTCGATAATTGTCAATCTGTATTCTCACTCCTTTCATTAAGCATTCTGTTTTAATCAGCTTTCTTCTCAATGCAGGGGATAACGGTGGAGTTGACAGCGTTTCAGCGACGTAACAACTTGATTGTCGTTGTCGCGTTTTCTCAAAGTTTTGCTTTACGTCTGTGTATGCTGAGCTAGTTTCTGCGTTAGTTAGAAGCTCTGTTCTAATCGACTTTCTTCTCAAAGCAGGAGAAGGTGAAGGAGTCGGAGTCTCAGTACCAAAATGAAGGCTTGATCGAACTTTTTTCACTTCGTTTTGCATTTCTACAGTGGTTAAACTAGACGTTTTGGACAAGAACGGTCGACAACGGTGTCGAGGCGATGAAGGCGCGCTTCTAGCACGGCAAGGCCCTAAAGGAGGCAGCATATTCGAAACAGTGTGCGAACGTGATTGCGTCTTTTGTAGATTTTCTCTGGAATACGAAAGTGTTGTCTTTGCTCTTTGAAAAGCAACTCTCTCGAAGAGGTCTTCGTCGTTTTGATTGACTAGTGATGTGTTTTTTAAAGAACACTTCATTTTGTAATTGATTAATTAATTAATGCTTGTCACGTTTTTGCAAGGGTAAAGCGTTAATGATATCACGCTAACGGTACGCAATTATTATCGCTTCTTACTTCTTTTGAAACTGATTCGAGTAGCCATCTCAAAATGGCGCTCTATTTCTATCAACTATAGCCTCTATTTATTCAGTTTTATGTAAATCCATGAAATGTCAATTCAATGGTTTACACGATACCATTTCGTTGGATTTTAGAGGCACGTAAACTGTTCTTGTTTTTCTTTTTCACGTTTATATTTGTAAATCAAAATGTCTAGTCCTTCTTTAGTAGTGTTATATCTAATTAGCTAGTATCTTGTAACTATGACACTGTGTGTCCCATTAACATGCAAAGTTTGTCATCTTTTTAACATTTAGATTTACATCCAATTTCTTGATGTATATTGTATCGTTATATAAACTTGAGCTTGCTTTCTTTCCTGCTCTTTCCTCTCGTCAAAATTAAAACAGTCTTTCGTTATAGTTTCCACAATTATTCAAGCTTTGCGCTACACTATAGAGTGATTCGTTCAGTTTTCACTAGTCGTGGATCCATTCAATCATGCAGTTCGTTCACAACTTTATGTAAATCCAATTTCAGTGTCGTTGTCTACAAGATTCTTCAATGGTCTTGAACTGTTAAGTTCAATCGTAATTTTTCTCGACTATATGTAAATGTAATTTCTTAACGTGTATTTTTTCCAGTTTTCGAATCTCAATCAAAGATTTCCTCTCTACGAAACTGTTATTCGCTCGATAACCCTATCTCGTTTGTCCTTTTTCAGGAAACAAAATGCTTGTTATATACCCTAGTAGTTGTTTTTATCATTATTAATTATTACGGTCCTTAAAATCCAAAGTAAACAGTTCTTTTCTGTACTTCACAGTCCTTTTTGTGATGGTTTGTTGGTTTAGTCTATTCACCTGTTCACGTTCACAACAGCTGACAAACTATCATTGTCACTCGTTCAAGCAATGTGACCCTAATTACGAATCTAAATTGCTAGCTTTCTCACCCATCGTGATCACCTCTTTGGTGAAGTTCCATTTCCAGTTTTCCCCATTTTAACACTTCTTATTATTACCTACACTATTGAATATACATATTTAATGATTTTTAAAGTCTAACTCAGTATAAACAAACAAGAAATGCAAATTTTGGAATAGTAAGATTTGAGTTTGAGTATAAGTACGTCAGTACGTTTATCAGTAAGTAAATCAGTAAACATGGAAGTGAGTAAGTAAGTACGTCAGTACGTTTATCAGTAAGTAAATCAGTAAACATGTGAGTAAGTAAGTACGTCAGTACGTTTATCAGTAAGTAAATCAGTAAACTAAAAAAATAAGCAAACACCGTGTGCATAAGTACGAGCAACAAATATTTAAAACAGGGTCTGAATAGGGGGGGGTCCCAATATCAGTTAACAGCTAAATTTTAGCAATTTTCTCAGTTATCAGTTAAATTAAAAACAAAGAAATATTTATTTCAAATTTATTAATTAAAAACAAAGAAATATCAGCTATTAAACAGTTATCCTAAAAAGACACGGAATTCTCAGTTAACAGTTAAACCCATTCATACCCTGTTAAAAGTTCGATTTCAAATTGACTAAATTCTAAATGACAGATCATTAAAAAATCCTTTCCTCTGCTAGTGTCACAACATGACAAGAAGAACCAATATTGAAAATGTGAGACACTTACACGGCACTTTAATATTGCTGGACGTGTCTCCTAAATTGTTTTGTCTCTTTAGACACAGTGTCAGTAGTGTTTGATTAACCCCGTACATTAGATAATAGGGCAGAGAAACACGTATTTAGTATGCGGCCTGGATTAACATTTGAGACAAGCGACATACGTCCAAGAGAATTGTCCACGTATCAGAAATACCATATGCAATCTTCAAAACAATGCCATAACCATATATGGTATTGTAGGTGAGAAGTAACACTTGAAGACTTAGATTAGCGCGCGAGATTTTTTTCCTTTTTTTTTAACAGGTTGAGATTGCAACAGAACAATACTGAGGCATATCTTTGATACGTGAAATATATACACCTACTTGCAAGAACGTTGTCATACAAAAAAGAACATTTGTAGTTTAGTGGATTAGAAATAAAAGTACAAAAGAAGATCATTGAAGCAGAACTCTTTCTTTTGTACGTTTGATCTATTCATAATCCACTAAACTACAAATGTTCTTTTTTGTATGACAACGTTCTTGCAAGTAGGTGTATATAGCTATTTTAAAAACGTAGAATACTGAATACTACTGACATACTGAATAGTGCATTGCAAGACCGAAATGCATTCTGGGGTATTTACTATTGTTTAGAGTGAAATAAATAATAATTAAAAATATGATTGTTGTAGTCAGGATTCATGATTTTACAAACGAATTTTTTTAAATTCTCTCGCGCACGCAAACTTGTACAAATTCTACTGATGAAGGCTAAAGATTTAGCCGAAACGTCTAATTAAAAATCATCAATTTAGTCAGAGACAACCTAATTCGTTTGTAAAAAAAAATTGCTATTTTATTCTAAGTGTATTCCATTCAAAACAATGTATGAGCTGGGAGTAAAATATATTGCTGTGTATATTTTTTATTTCAAATTAATGAGACCCACAATGCCCTTTGAACTATTCAGTATTCAATGTTTTTTGAAATAGCTTTATATAGCCTAACAATTGAGGAAACGATAATATACACACCTATTTCAAAAATCGTTGTCGCAGCCGAACCTACACACTACACTCTAAAGCCTGCAAAGGATGTCGGTAATATGAACTGAATACTGATGTGATTTATTATGCGTTTAAAAAGAAATATTTGTTTCATAATCTTCCCCTGCGGCAATTTGTCATGTTCATATAACACAAACACGTACAACCAAAATATGCTATGGATAGATAGATAACAAGAGAAGAAATACCGACCTCCTTTGCAGGCTTCAGAGTGTGGACTGTAGCTGTGATTGCGACTACGTTTTTTGAAATAGGTGGATAATACGAAGTATAAACCACTTTTATAAATAGCGGAAAATTATGTTTTCAAGTAAACAGATATTTTAATATTTTAACACTGTCATATGAAAGAACTACCTGAAATAGGCTTGTTTGGAAGGTTCTGATGCTCTGGCTAAAATACCAATGAAGTTATGTTCAATGAAATTAAAAATGTAGAGATTTGGATGTAATTTTCCTGCTGAAGCCTTTGATGCTTTGGGGTTTTTTTTTTTTTTTTTTCATGTTCACACAGCTTCTTGCAAATTTACTCGTTATTTCTCGAACTTTCACAAGTTAATGTTATGGTGAATGTCTATCATATGATAGCTTCTTCTTCTGAAAACATCAATTTAAAAAATTATGATAATGAGCAAAATATCTTGTATATAGCGCCTCTAGGAGGGAAGGCAGGTTAGAGCAAAATAGACTTAAATATATGGGCCAACTAACAATAATAATAACAATGAATAACAATAACTTTGAATTGAATTGAGTTTATTCACACAAATGTTAATAAAGAAATACAATATGAATAATTTACATATTTATATATAGTATACAAATGTAGTAAGTTAAGAAAAATAAATAGAGTGTATGTGGTTGTTGGAATAGTTAAAAACCATCACACACTGAATAAAGATTAATTAATAACAAATGTAGACCAAGAAAACTTGATTTACACTCGTGAATTTATACATAAGCCTCTGGCTCGGATGTAAGGGAGACCTTATCCCACGTTATGACTTTAATAAATTGATTGGTTGGTTGGTTGGTTGGTTGGTTGGTTGGTTGGTTGGTTGGTTGGTTGGTTGGTTGGTTGGTTGGTTGGTTGGTTGGTTGGTTGGTTGGTTGGTTGGTTGGTTGGTTGGTTGGTTGGTTGGTTGGTTGGTTGGTTGGTTGGTTGGTTGGTTGGTTGGTTGGTTGGTTGGTTGGTTGGTTGGTTGGTTGGTTGGTTGGTTGGTTGGTTGGTTGGTTGGTTGGTTGGTTGGTTGGTTGGTTGGTTGGTTGGTTGGTTGGTTGGTTGGTTGGTTGGTTGGTTGGTTGGTTGGTTGGTTGGTTGGTTGGTTGGTTGGTTGGTTGGTTGGTTGGTTGGTTGGTTGGTTGGTTGGTTGGTTGGTTGGTTGGTTGGTTGGTTGGTTGGTTGGTTGGTTGGTTGGTTGGTTGGTTGGTTGGTTGGTTGGTTGGTTGGTTGGTTGGTTGGTTGGTTGGTTGGTTGGTTGGTTGGTTGGTTGGTTGGTTGGTTGGTTGGTTGGTTGGTTGGTTGGTTGGTTGGTTGGTTGGTTGGTTGGTTGGTTGGTTGGTTGGTTGGTTGGTTGGTTGGTTGGTTGGTTGGTTGGTTGGTTGGTTGGTTGGTTGGTTGGTTGGTTGGTTGGTTGGTTGGTTGGTTGGTTGGTTGGTTGGTTGGTTGGTTGGTTGGTTGGTTGGTTGGTTGGTTGGTTGGTTGGTTGGTTGGTTGGTTGGTTGGTTGGTTGGTTGGTTGGTTGGTTGGTTGGTTGGTTGGTTGGTTGGTTGGTTGGTTGGTTGGTTGGTTGGTTGGTTGGTTGGTTGGTTGGTTGGTTGGTTGGTTGGTTGGTTGGTTGGTTGGTTGGTTGGTTGGTTGGTTGGTTGGTTGGTTGGTTGGTTGGTTGGTTGGTTGGTTGGTTGGTTGGTTGGTTGGTTGGTTGGTTGGTTGGTTGGTTGGTTGGTTGGTTGGTTGGTTGGTTGGTTGGTTGGTTGGTTGGTTGGTTGGTTGGTTGGTTAAGTTATAAGATATGTTTTACAATATATATATATTCACCTAATTGCAATAACATTGTCATATAAAAAAGAAAATTACAAAATAGGGATCAATTAAAAGGCAAAAGAAGAAGTTCAGCTTGAGTAATCTGCCTTTGTCTTTTAATTAATTCCTATTTTGTAATTTTCTTTTTTATATGACAATGTTATTGCAATTAGGTGTATATATAATTATAAATGGTAAATGTAGAAAAAGCAAAAAAAAAAGGAAGAAAAGCGATAAAGAATGCAAAATGTACAAAATAGATTGTATAAAGTCAGGAGGAGGAAAAAAGAAAACATCTTAATAAATAAACTAATAAATTGAATGAGATTATAATGGACTTTCTATCACCTGCGTATTTACAATACTCATTTGATTGCTACTCTCACCACGCCTAGGTCTCCTCGCTTGCACATCAGATACTCGTCGGGTATTAGTTTCACAGCAAAAGACAGAACGACAAAGCTGCTTCAAGCTTCTTCTCAGATAAGAAGAATTGTAAAACATAATGATCGCTCCTATAGCGCTATTGGAATAGCTCAAGAAACTGCTAAAATAACGTACAATATAATCAAGTGTAAATGAAACTTTAAGCTTTAGGACCATGCCGATACCACTGTATAACATGTATAGCATGTATGGAATCACAAGAGCAAAGATCAACGTTACAAACATTGAAGTTGCCTTATATTTAGAGATGCTGGCTGCTCTAGCTACAGAGTTACTGGTCGGCAATACACGCCGTCTGCGACGTAAAAATTGTAAAATTCTTATGCTCATTATTGTGAGACTTACACTTGGTATAATGTACGCTAAGACTGTGAAGGAAAGGAACGAAATGCGCTTTGCTTTAACAGTGTTATTAAACTTGCACACACGGGTATGTAAGTTGTTGCCGAGATCAAAGTACATTAAGTTAAAAGCGGGAATAGCTAGAAAGACCGCACCCGCCGCTACTAGCCATGCTAGCAGGACTAGCCTCGTAACTACTCGTTTATTTGGAAGATAAAAAGGATAAAAAATACCTAGATATCTTTCTAAACCTATCACAAAGTAATTCATGATTGTAGCTATAGGAAAATAAAATATTATATAACGAATGATTTTACAAAGCAAATCAGTTTGAATATAATCTATGAACATTTCTGCTGTCAACACAGGAATGGATATCAGGGAGCTCAGGACATCTGAGATAGAGAGACTTTGGATGAATCTTTCGATCACTGATCGTCTAGACAATATCAAGGTACTTCGTGCTTGTATTGGCGCGTTTGTCTTGTAGTAGAGGATTAGTGAGTGGGCGACAAGACTAAATATTCCCGTCAGGACGTTAGCAAAAACAATCGCGAACTTGATGGAGTAGTGGACAGGTGTAAAGACATACGTTGAAGTACCATTGATGGCCAAACTGTTGTTGATGTAGGGTGATGAGTCATTGATTGCGGTGTAGCTGTCGTTCATGTTGTACAATAGGGACACACTATAACTTGAAGAAAGGAAATGTAATTGAGGACAAATGGTTCTTCTTGATGATCATGGTTAGATGGTGAATGTGATTATGACGATGATGGCAGTGGTGATAGTAATAATGATGATGATGACAGTGGTGATGGTAATAATGACGATGATGACAGTGGTGATGGTAATAATGATGATGATGGCAGTGGTGATGGTAATAATGACGATGATGGCAGTGGTGATGGTAATAATGATGATGATGGCAGTGGTGATGGTGATAATGATGATGATGGCAGTAGTGATGGTAATAATGACGATGATGGCAGTAGTGATAGTAATAATGATGATGATGGCAGTAGTGATGGTAATAATGATGATGATGGCAGTAGTGATAGTAATAATGATGATGATGGCAGTAGTGATAGTAATAATGATGATGATGGCAGTAGTGATGGTAATAATGATGATGATGGCAGTAGTGATAGTAATAATGATGATGATGGCAGAAGTGATGGTAATAATAACAAAATCTATTCACATGTGCCGAAACCTCCGATTTAGTGTTCATATCCGAGAAAAAGTCTAACAATTTGCAGATTGAAATAACAAAGTCAGCCCAGCTTACTCAATGAAAATTTGAATATAAACTAGCGAGTAAACTAGTATAGGCTGCGTCGGTGTTTGATATAAACGATAGGTAATAGAATGAAATTTGTAACACCGTAAAAAATAGAAACTAGCGAGTAAACTAGTATAGGCTGCGTCGGTGTTTGTTATAAACGATAGGTAATATGATGAAATTTGTAACACCGTAAAAAATAGAAACTAGCGAGTAAACTAGTATAGGCTGCGTCGGTGTTTGATATAAATGATAGGTAATATAATGAAATTTAAAAAAGATACCTTTTTTAGCTGTAAAAGTTGAACTTCGGTGGGCAAAGACTTGATGGAGTATGCACAGTATGTACGAAGCTACCCAGTATAAGATGTGATAGCTACAGGACTTGAAGGCGTTGCAAGTAAATGTCCTTCAGAGAGATGATTGAACTGCTCCAGAAAGACCCGAGAATGTTATTTCAAGACGTTTGAGAGTAATAAGTATGACAATAAAATCACTATTGCAGTGAAAATAAAATTAACCATACAATAGAGAAACGGAAATTGATGGTGACCGTTAATATTGAACTGAAGTACTTACCACTCTCGTTTTATCAGCCTTACAATACTTTAATCCACCAAGCTTTCGGACAGCTTGCTTAATTTTGTACAAGGTTGGGACAAATAACAGACTGAAAATCATGCAAGTAAACACACTTCAAAAAATTCTAAAACTTCTCTTTTACTCCGACGAAGGGTATATCAGCAATCAAATCTCCTCGATGACCATTACAGCCTGGCCACAGCCCTGACAGCAAATCAGATGAAGATCCACTTAAAGAAGCACTTTTCACAGGACAGGATAAGAAAAGCCGCAATCATAGCGTCTTCATTACTCTCGTGGTTTATCATCAAAGCGAGCATAAGTGGAGGGTTTAGGTGTGGTGGTAATTGAGAGGAGGGAGGGAGGGATGGAGGGAGGGAGGGATGGAGGGAGGGAGGAGGGGGCGTTGTCTGAACTAAACTTTTGTTTTGATCATAAAAGATGGGTCTCTATCTATTTTAGTCCATTTAGTTTTTATATAAAAACAATGACTAAAACTCGACTTGTTTGTACTGCTCGCAAGCAACAACAAAAACACTACAAACATTTACGTTTAGACATTTAGAGATTATCTCACCCCTTAACGAGAACGGTGACCCCCAATTTATGTTTGCTAATGAAACTTCTATGATTATCGTACTCACATTTCGCAGTTTGAAGTAAAAGACATGGCTATTATTTGCGCGCGAAGGACTTCATTCGCAGCGTCACTATCATCACAAGCCCTAGGAACGAGGGCATAACGATGCTAATAACAATAATAATAATAATAATAACAATAATAATAATAATAATAATAATAATAATAATAATAATAATAATAATAATAATAATAACAACAACAACAACAACAATAATAATAATAATAATAATAATAATAACAATAATAATAATAATAATAATAATAATAATAATAATAATAACAATAATAATAATAATAATAATAATAATAATAATAATAATAACAACAACAACAACAACAATAATAATAATAATAATAATAATAATAATAACTAGACGCATAACTGCGTGAACTCGGGCTTCATTACGATTATGTAATCATTTTCTTGGATTAGCATGAGATGATTTGAAGCGAAAAAAAAAGTTATTTTTTTTGGTCGTCCTCCTTTTCTGTTTGGTCCGTTCCTTCAGTCCGTGATCCGCTTGCCTGTACTGCTTTTACCTGGATATCGATGTACGGTTCGTGCAGTGATACATGCGAGCTCAAAGACTGTCTAGAAACAGTGTTATTATAAAAGTTGTTCTTGCAAAATAAACGCAAGAAAAAGCAAGATAGATACTAGTCACTAAAGCAATTGGTGTTATTGGATGTAGTTTTCAGAGAGGCTGATTTCAGCTGTTTTGTATTTGTTGTTGTCGAGCTTGACCTTGATGTTTAAAATCGGTCACGTTATCTGACATATTGTAAACAAAGAAATATTACTTTCATCGTTCAACTGCTAGATTGCTAGATAATAGGTTGAAGCGATTAAGTTTAAACTTAAAAGTTTTGCGTATAAGTTTGTTGTTCTTTGCCGAGAAGCTAAGCGCTCGGAAATCGCCAATCAATCGCGGATCTGAAGCTTGTACGAGCTAATAGTATAGTCAATAAAATTAAACTATTGACAGATAAACTCGTTATTTTAATCAAAAAGATAAAAGAATTACAAGAAGCAAAATATTTACCCTAAACATCACTACTGTTGTTGTCTTCACTTAGCTGTATCGTACTCTCTAAGAATGCTTACAATACAGTTAAATATCCAGTAGTAACAGCTTCGTCCTTTGTAACTGGTTGTGAATCAATTCCATAGCATTATGAGTTTATAGCAGGGACGATTTCTCGATAAATTCCATCATAATAAGTTGGCTCGCTTATTTAGCCCGTAAATTGCATGATCTTTAATAAAATTCACAGTGACCCTTTCCGAAAACATTCGACATAAACTTAAGTGTAATTCTACTGCGAATCATGATTGGAGTGAGCGCATAAAATATGAGAATATTCCACCTAGAAATCAATCCTTCGACGAATCAAATAGTATTGGCCAGTCTACGCATGCGCTGTGACCATACGCATGCGCGGTGACGACTAGACGGCGTTTTGCGACCCAAGGAAAAAAAAAAAACATTGAAGCCCATTTTAAGACTCGGGTTTCCTTTGGAAAGCCCGAGTAATAACAATAATCTTTATTTGTATACTGTATGTTTACTTAAAATTCATGAATAATTAATGAGAATTTTACAAAAGAAATCACGTCTGTGACATGTTCTATAAATAATCTCATACAGATTTCGTCCTGATTTGCATAAGTTTCAACTTGAATTTTCTCGGCCAATTGAGTTTTTGATTCGTAAATACCGAGATCCTTTGACATCTGCCATTCTTTCTGCAACAGATTTTTCTTCTTGAGACAAAAGTTCATTTGTTCGAGTATAAGGCAAAGATGCATTAGATCTTTGTTGGATTCTCTCCGCTCTCTTTAATCGATTACCGCTGACCACCTCACTAAGGTTTCGGAAACCTTGCAGGCTCTTGACAACGGTACGAAAGTGGACCGCCCCTGGTGGCTGATTCGAGGGAGGCTTGGGGGCATATCCATGATGCACCGCTTTGTCCATGGTCTGTCTGAGAAAGCTTTCTGTAGGTTGTTGGAGTTCGGTCATTCTTTCTTTACGTAGAAGATTCTTTTGTCTCTCTGCATTTGTTTTCTTGTCTTTTTCTCTTTTAATGGCGGCCATGACAACTTGTTGGAAACTCATCAACCCTGGCCCAGCATGGCCACTTTTGTCTTTGAAGTCTGCTAGCGTTTCTTGTTGTTCGTTGTGTTCTTGACGATGGTTTAGCTGCCGTAGTCGGGCTGTTAGCGTTTCTTGTTGTTGGTTATGTTCTTGACGGTGGTTCAGTTGCTGTAGTCTGGTCAGCGGTATTGATTGTAGTTTTCTCCATCCTTTAGATAGTGGTAAATTAGTATTTTCGTCTGGTATGACTTCTTTGTTCTGATTGGCTGATGGTCCACGTTCTTGTAGCTCATTGGCTGATTGGATTGATACATTGTCTATTTCTTCAAGTTGCTCTTCTTTGTTCTGATTGGCTGATGAAGTGCGTTCTTGTAACTGATTGGTTGATTCATTTGATACATTGTCCATCTTTTCGATTTCCTCTGTATTTTGATTGGCCGGCGTGCTGCGCTTTTTATCTTGTCCCTGATTGGCTGGTGATTTTCCAACTTCTTCTTGTTTCTCTTCTTTGATCTGATTGGCTGATGTGCATGGTTTATGTCCTTGAATATGATTGGCTGAAAAACGTCGTGGGTTAATATTAATATTTTCACGTTTAGTCTTATTGTCATATCCTTGATGGCTGCTTTTGTGTAGCTGAAGTTGACTATCTATGTTTTGATGTTTCTTGACACATTTATCTTTTTCAAAGGCACTCTCCTGTATTACCTTGTTATTCAAAAGAGAGACATCCCTTTCTTTCAAATTAACAGCCAGATGTCTTTCTATTTCTATTTCCTCGCTTTCCTCACAGCCGGACGAAGCGAAACTCTCCCCCACTGTAGTAAAATGACTCACTTTTTGATTTTTAACAGCATTATCTTCGTGGTTTCTATTTAATCTTTGCTTGCCGCTATTATTTATCTCGGGGCTGACATCATCGGTTAAATCTTCCCGTTCGCCATCGTCCTCATTAGATTCGCTCCAAGCGTTTCTATGGTAATGAGATAAATATTGATTTTTCACTTTCGTGAGTGTTGCCTTAGTATTCCTTATCACCTGTCCCTGCTGATGAAAATTCAAATCTGCACTTGGCTCGTTTGTATTGCGTTCTTCTCCACTAAATGTCTTGCTACGAATTCGACCTAAAACAGGCTTCTCTTGAGCAGATATGCGGCCTAAAGAGCGAGTATTTCGCGACAATCTATTACTCATCGGGTGTTCAAGCACAGTTCTTGAAATATCATGAACCGATTTAATATCTGTCTTTTTGTTGATACTTTCTTGATTTAAATGTGTTGTAAATTGGTAATTAACTTTGGGTCGTAATAAAAGAGGCATGTGTGTTGTATTTCTAAATAAATGTTGTTCTTTTCTTTGTACAATGTTCGTGTGAGTTTCTTCGCTTTCTTCTGTGCCAGTAAAGCGCCTTGCGGGCTTTATTGACTCATTAACCTGACATGATTGTTGACTTTCGGCCATCAAACGGGTTGGATGTTTATCCTTTTCGTCGTTGACAGAAAGACTCTCCAAAGAGGAGCTAAGTTTTTGATTCTCATGCAAATTGCTGGCCGACAGATCAAGTCTCTCGATACGTTGTTGTCTACGAAGGATCCTTTTTTGTCTGTTGGGAATTTCTAATTCATTCTGTAGATTGTCCAAGAAATTTGTACTTCTTTTAGTAGTAAATCCACTTTGCTCTGGAAATGACGAGGATTTCGTCGGTAGAATTTCACATCTTCTAGATCCATTTCGTGATCTACCACTGTTGATTCTACTGTTTCCCTCTGAGCTTTGTCTTTTTGATCTTCCAAGATTTCTTCTAGTGATATTCCCAGCTTCGCTTTGGTCCTTCGTTGCACCGTCTTTTCCACTTATGGAGACAGAGCTTTCACTCTCTGAGGAGAGTGAGCTAGACAACACCTTCTGACGTTCAGATATTTCTCGTATCTTCTTGGCGAAATCTTCCTCGTATTTATCAAGCCGTTTTTGAAGGTTTTGTTTATGAAGTAAGAAGTAATTTGGCTTAAGATGAAGTCGATGTTCAGAGTTCTTTTTCTCCATGTTATTCACCGCTCGCTTTAGTGTTCTGTGTTTGAGTTGTTCATTTACGTTGGTCACCCGTCGCCCTACGTCCTCAGCTCGCCGAGTTAAAACACATTAACAATCAGCACTGTTATTTACCCGTAGCCGTCCATTTACTGATATGTACTCGCACTTTTCTATTGTATAACTTGAGTGAAAATGAAAGAAGCGCTTTCTTCATTGGCTAGTATATAACCACTTAACGTTGTCAAATTACAGAAACATTTGAATATTGAAATCAGCGGCCCTAAACTGCAATTAGTTTCCATTGCAAATCATGCAAACATTTTTATCGTATATATTTTTTTAATTTAACCTAAAAGCAATAAGCACACAGACCGGCTGATTAGCATTTCCTTGCTAGGTGCTAAGCCACTAATTCGCTTTTATGAAACAAGTTTAGATATTCGCTTTCGGATCCGTTTAAAGGTGTTTTGCATTCATTTTATTTCAAATATTTTAGATATTTGAGTAAGGGTCTATTTTGTTGTCATTTACGTTGACCAAGTTAACAATGGTAGTTTTGCAAACATAGAGAAGCCACACGGAATCATACACACCATTTTACAATAGCATTTCCAGCGAAAGACTCCGCTCAAAATTACGAAAAATATTGATCTTTGGTGTCAGATTGGCTTTTGTATTGCAAATGTTACGATTACTGTTCAAAATAGAGTGTAGTTTTTCGTTGAGCTTACACCTTTTAATGTTGTTTGATTGGTTTGTAAATAAACATTACGAAACATGCCAGGTTTACCAGGTTAAGATGATGTGCAAACACTTGATTCCCGTCTTTTTATATTGAACATGTCTAGTTTTCTTTGTTCTTAAATCAAAAACAACATTATGTTTTTAATATAAGTTTAATTCACGTTTGATAAAACGTTTTATCTTAATAAATCTCTTAATAAAAAACATTAAAAAAACTATTATGTTTTACGTTTGATAATCGTTTCTATCTTAATAAATATCTTAATAATAATAAACAAAAAGAATCCTATTCTGTTAAAACTTAAAGCTTTTTTAACTAGGAATCCAATTCTTAACGATACAAGTTCAATTCACGTTTGATAATCGTTTCTATCTTAATGAATATCTTAATAAAAAATAAAAAAAAGAGTCCTATTCTGTTAAAACATAAAGCATTTGTAACTAGGAATCCAATTCTTAATACAACTTCAATTCACGTTTGATAAACGTTTCTTTCTTAATAAATATCTTAATAAAAAAATAATGAAAAAAAAAAAAAGAATCCTATTCTGCAGTTAAAACTTAAAGCATTTTTAATAGGAATCCCATATTTAATAATAATAGTCTAATTCACGTTAGGTATAATGTATTTTTATAAAGTCACTGAATGTTATTTCCAGCTGTTATTTTCGTGGAAAGTCTAATTCACGTATTCCAAAAGTTATGCATGTTTTTTCATTTACCAATCAAATCAATGAATGCTATTTAAACGATATACAAAATACTAAAACAGTTTAAAAGCACAAACATATGTTACATAGTCAAAACTATTTTGTTTTTCGGTCATGATATATTAGAATAATTGACCTTTTTTCTAATTGAAGTTAAAAAACAAACAAGCTTTTCGATCCATTAAAAAACACCTTCGACATAAAAGCAAGGTGTTTTGCATGAATCTTTTGCGATTGATGGCAGAATGCTTGCTTATATCATAGTGGTGACGATTATGTGTTGGTGCCTCACAAAAGGTTTTTCATTTTACAAAATAAATGTGTTTGAAATTTGAATTGAATATTGCGAGTCTTGTAAAAGGATAGTTCGGAGTTTATTACATTAGAAGATTTGATGAATTTTAATCGGAACCAAATTGTACAGCTGGTACAAAAACGTTGGAAACTCAAAACTGAAAACTGATTCTTGATACAACCGTTTTCACGTGACATGGACTCCAAAATATACAAGACAGCAATGCATTTTGGTCTTTCTGAATTAACACAGGAGCCCCAATTCAAAAAGTATTAGATTTGCATTACTTTAAAAAAAAAACACAGGAGCAAAAATACCAAATAAATTAAAATAATAAAAAATGCATTCGAAAATAATATATGCTGTATATAGAGGCGACCGTTATACTTTTAAATGGAATCTAGCGAGTAAACTAGTATAGGCTGCGTCGGTGTTTGATATAAACGATAGGTAATATAATGAAATTTGTAACACGGTAAAAAAATGTTGACTTAACTTTACTGACGTTTCGAGCTTTAGCCCTTCGTCGGAGTGAACGAAGGCACGAAACATCAGTTAAATTAAGTCAACATTTTTTACGGTGTTGTTAATCTGTTTATTATATAGCATACAATGGTTTAGATCAAGACATGTTTTCAAAATGTTGAAAACATACAGTCATTTGAAAAAACGTTGTCGCCGACCGGCTTCACGACTACGCGACTAGACCTAAAAGGAGTATGGGTAGAAATTACTGAAGCAGTTAGCTACATATATTATCAACATCTTGAGCTCTCAGTGCCTTGTTTCTATTAGATTTACGCTGGCGACTGATTTGGATGACACAAATCCTCTGCATGAAAACTGAAGAAGTTGCTATTGTCGATATCTCAACGCTCTATACAACGGTTTATTTCTTTGCACAGAACGCGAAGGCACACATTCATTCATGTACTCGCTACATATTTCAGCTTATTCTTGAGCGCGTGCTAAAAATTTATTGCTTCGGTGATTTTTACCCATAATCGCGCTTGGGCTAGTCGGGTAGTCGCGGAGCCGGTCGGTGACAATGTTTTTTCAAATGACTGTATATAGACACGTGATTGATAGATATATCAACACCGGACACTGTACATTGTTGTATAATAAATATTTTAAATGGAAACTACCGAGTGAACTAGTATCGGCTGCGTCGGTGATGTATATGATATAAACGATAGGCAATAAAATGAAATTTGTAACATCGTAAAAAAATGACTTAACTTTAATGACGTTTCGAGCTTTTTCTCTTTTACTCCGACGAAGGATTAAAGCTCGAAACGTCAGTAAAATTTAGTCAACATTTTTTAGGTGTTATTTTTTAATTATATTACCTATCATAATAAATATTATAATCCTTCTGATTGATATCACTTGTCATATTATGGGATAGCACACCCAGAGGGCGACCTACGGGTACCAGCTCAAAATAAAAAAGAAGATTAATAAATCAGCCAATCAAATCACAGGGCACCGTCGCTGTTACTACCATCTTCACCAACTATCGCAAGACAAAAACAACCGACCTAAAACAGACGATATTTTAACCGACAATTCTGCCCAGGTTGGTACATTTTATTATATTAATTATGTTTCTATGAACAATAGGTTTAATTTACTCGCTAGTTTCTATTTTCATTAGCGTTAAGGTTGACGAACATTTGTGTTTACTTTTCTATATTTTATGGTGTGTTCACGCTTGAGTGAATTGTACCGTGAATTGTATTCCACATCTCTGTTGACAGGACTTTAAAGCAACTATGCCAGTTTTATTTTATGTATGTATTAAGCAACGTTGATGGTATAAATCAAACGCACTTGACACTGATAAACTTACGGGGAAAAACAACGATTAATTTTGGTCACAGAAGTGGGTTGGGTTGGAACTGACAAACATTATTGCTCAACAACTCAATATTTCACGGTTAAAATGACAAAAGTACTGATAAAACAACCAAAAAGACTATTATTATTATTTAGAGATTAGTTACTTAGTTAATGGAATTAATGAGAATATTACTGACGATTTTGTATTTTTTTTTCCTTTTTTTTTATTTTTGACCTTTTGATTCGCGAGAATGCAGTATGTAAATCCCAAATAAAGAAAGGGAAATCAATGTTTATCAAGAAAATGAAAATGAATCTTGATCGATAATAAAATCAGCTATGGTTAGAAATTTGAATTTGAATTTGTTAGAAAATGCTTATTTATTACGAATTACGAATTATTTGATTGTTTCAGGAAAACTAGGTAGCCAAGCCTTCACACATATGGCTCGAACCAGTTCCTAGCCGGCCTGAAAACCCGTTACGACGTTGAGACGAGGAACATGACTAGCTTGATGCTAATGACGTCATACCATCAGCTTCGATCAAGCGACAATGACGTCATCGAAGACAACGACCACAGGGAGCCCGCAGTCAAAGAAGTGACTACAAGGGAGCACGTCCGTCATAAAGTGCAGTTGTTTTTCCGAGGAATAACGGTCGAACCCGTGATATTTTGCTATGCTTTTGGTATAATTCTTCATGTTCCTGTAATTCAGCAGTACATTCATAAACGATTGAGTCGAGAGAAAGGATTGTTTTTTAACACGACGAATAGCCGAAGTAGTTGCGAACCCTTCCCGATCGTCGGCACCAAAGAAACGTACAGACTACAAAGACAGGTCCAATCAGAAGCATCGTATATGCAGCTAGGTCTAGTACTATCAGCAAGCACACCGTCATTATTGGTCGCGCTTGTTCTAGGGGCCTGGTCCGACCATATAGGCCGTAGAAAAGCAATGGGTATGCCCTTATTTGGTAGTGCTATAGAAACCGCTTTGGTGCTTGTAGTAATGTATTTTGAACTTCCTGTCACAACGTTTCTTATAGGTGCGTTTTTAGTGGGTTGTTGTGGCTCTTTTACTACTATGGTACTATCGGTGTTCTCGTACGTTGCGGACATCACCGATCCATCCGAACGTGCCTTTCGGCTTGGAGTAATAGAAGCTATAGCGTTTCTTAGTGGAGTGTGCAGTCATCTGACCAGCGGTTATCTAATCGATAACATTGGATTTCGTACTCCATATTGGATGCTACTATTCCTTCATACGTTTGCACTGTTTTACGTCGTCTTCATCCTTCCCGAGTCAAGGATTCCTAGCGAAGCAGATAGAGCTAGTTTCAAATTCTTTAGCTTAAGTCACGTGATTGCTATAACGTCGATATTCACAGTGGAACGCCATGGCGGCCATTGGAGGATGATTATATTGATGATTATTTCTGGAATCATGATCATGTGTTCGATTGGTTTTGGTAGTATCATAGTCCTGTATGCACTAGATAGACCACTATGTTGTAATGCGGTCATGATTGGCTACTACTTGGCTTTGAGTTTCTTCATGCAAGCCGTGGGCGCAATTCTTGGTCTGCGGTTTCTTGGTGCACTGTTATCGGAGCACGTGATGCTGCAAATTGGCATGCTGTCAATCATCTTGTCGCTACTCGTCATGGCGTCAGTAAAGAGCAGACAGATGCTGTTCATAGGTAAGAGAAATAAACCGATATTTCTCATTTTCAATGTAAGTGTTTTTTGGGTGCAGGATTTGTTTCCCTATCAATATCTTTGTCAATTCCCTTGTAATTTACTTACAAATATTAAGTGTGCTCGGTCCGTACAAATGACAAAGAGCCAAATATTTTCCCGTACGCCTAAACCTAACTCAGTCAATAAGTTTTTTTTTTTTATCATATGACCCAATCTTTTTAATGTAAAGGTCATTTTTTGGTATGTTTCGAGTAGCGGGTCCATACGTGTTTGTACGGACCTGTTGAAAAAAGCCGTACGGACCCCATCACGTGACATGACACGTGACAAAATACGGGTCATATGATAAGGATCATTATACTACATATATGGAAGTGCGTACGAACGACAATTTCATTTTGGAGAAACATTGATATAATAATATTTTTCCGCCATGAACGAGATTTGTTCTGTACACAATATTGTTCAAGGTTGAAGCTAGTCGCTATTCGGTGATTTCCCATCCATCACCCTCAATTATCTCCTTCATAGTTTTCTGCGCCATCTTGAACGGTAGATGTTCCTTTGTATCGAAGCGAGACGAACGTTGAGCTTGCAATGATAGAGGAACGTCCCACGAGTTGTTACTGTCATTTTCACAAACATGCGAACTCCAAGTCTCAAATACTGAACTCGTTTTTGTAGTTTTCGCTTCCGTCAATCAAACGCCCGATATTTCCCGACTGCTTTCCGAAGTATCGACATTCAATATGGCCGAGCTTGAAAGGTTTGTTCATGATGTTGAATAATCCTCAGAGAAAATAAAAGCCGTGAAACTCCTACATTTAGAGGAGACTTTAATAGCCGATGAAGAGGGAGAGCAAGTAAGTGTCTAAAACAAACGTGTTCAACCATTGCTTTTGTGGTGGAATTTACACTTCACTTGAATCGAACTTCAAACGATTTGAGTCTCATCTAAATCTTGGAGTCGTTTCGCAGCTATTATTTCCTCTAAAAAAGTCTTCAAAATCGTCGCAAAATCTTTCAAATTCCACCATATTGAATGTCGTTACTACGGAAAACATCCGGGAAATGTCGGAAGTTTGATTGACGGAAGCGAAAACTCATAAAACGAGTTTGGTGTTTTAGCGTTGGAGTTCGCATGTTTGTGAAAATTGCAGTAAAAGGTTTTCTATCATTAAAAGCTCAACGTTCGTCTCGATTCGATACAAAGGCTTTCAATGATAGAGACCTTCCAACACCTCGTCGGGGACAATTATTCACGTGTCTCTATCATTGCAAGCTCAACGTTCGTCTCGTTTCGATGCAAAGGCCCGGCTACCTTTCAAGATGGCGCAGGAAACTGTGAACGGGACTATTATCTAATGGTCCGACCCATATATCGTGTGTTTCTAGTTCCTTTCGTGGCCTGTCTTGGCGGAATACCAACCCCAACACTACGGGCTATGATGTCTAAGATGGTCGAACCAGACGAACAAGGTCGGTATGACGTCACATCACTATTAACCAATCAAATCAGTATTATATGCCCTTGGCGGGAATTGAATAGCTTTAGGTGTTGTTCTCTCTCTTGTCAACAATGAACCTTTCTCAAGTAGCAGCTAATGATGACATAAATGCCCAACAAGCCTCACTTTGACTTAATAAAACAAAATCACCATATATAGTCAGAGCGAAGCTACAATCATGTGCAAAATACCTTGGGACATTATCTGGTTTTTACATGAAAAATATTTCAACATCCTTTTTCCGTTTCCCCCTCTCCCCCGTATCAATGTTGAATTGTGGGAATGTGAAACGGTTGTCATTTGAAAAACCAATCAACATTGCTTAGGGGGGAAGGGGGTTTGCAAATCAAATTGATAGATTTTGTATATTTTTTGAAACGAAAACGCTCATAAAAGTGACAATGTCCTTACAACATACAAAACTAGACTCAAATGGGTCGATTTTTGTTGAGGAAGGGAAACTGGGAAAAGTAAAACCCTCGTGCCAAGAAAGAGAACAGCACATCAAACAATATGTTGACTTTTGCTGGACCTTTATCAAACACAGCGGTCAAACGACTACGCATGCGTGGCAAAATTTTCACAGCGGTAAATTTACCATTGTCAACATTAGGAATTGCGGACTACAGTCTTTGAAGTCGATTTATAAGAAAGTCCCTGAATATATAAACTTGAAGTTTCGCGTACATAGCCTTTGTTATATTGTGAAGCTACCATTATACTTTTAAATTTTTTCTTATCATTTTGAGAAAAAAGCAATGAAATCCATCGTTTTTTATAGAGCTCGTACTAATGTCAGATTTGTGTGCTGGATCATTTTATTTGTTTTTGCGCGCATGCGTGGTCGTTTGACCGCTGTGTTCCTTTATCCCTCATACAGGCAGCAGCTTTAGTAGAATAGAAAAATATTACATTAACAGTTATAAACCTATTGATTAAAAAATAACTATAACCTAATTCCAGTCTACCCTTCACGCGACGATGAAGACTAGCAGTCGAAACATGGCGGTTAGCCTGCAAAACCGGCGTTCTTTTGAGTTTGGGGGGAAAATCGCATTTTGGGGCTCCTGTGTTGTCTTTATACCGGCAAGAAACATGGGGCCTGGACGAAAACACAGGCACCCCAAAACACGATTTTTCCAAAAAAACTCAACGCCTGTTTTGCAGACTACATCGCGGTCCAAACTTCGAAATTCGTGAGAAAAAATAACTTTCTAAATGGAAACTAGCGAGTAAACTAGTATAGGCTGCGTCGGTGTTTGATATAGACGATAGGTAATATAATGAAATTTGTAACACCGTAAAAAATAGAAATAGAAACTAGCGAGTAAACTAGTATAGGCAGCGACGGTGTTTGATATAAACGATAGGTAATAGAATGAAATTTGGAACACCGTAAAAAATGTTGACTTAACTTTACTGACTTTCTACTTAACTTACTGATTGTTTTATGTTTTCTTCAAGGTGTTTTATTCGCTGCTATCGCGACTTTAGAGACTATCTGTACATTGTTAGGAGCCATGATATTTAACTCTATATATCCACTGTTTCTGCGTATTGATATGAAGGGCTTTGTCTTTGTTGTCATGGCTTGCTTTATGAGTATGGCGTTCATCCTAGTAGAGTAAGTTTCTCATTCTATTACCTGTTTTATTCTCATTCGATGTTTTTGCTTTTACCTGAATATTAGTGTGCACAATTGTAATGTATTCACCAAATCATAAGTAATTCATTCATCAATCCATCCATCAAGCTGTCCATCTCTTCAGTCGTTCATTTATTTATTTATTTATTCATTCATTCATTCATTCATTCATTCATCCATTCATTCATTCATTCATTCATTCACTTATCCATCCATTCATTTATTCATTCATTCATTTATCAATTCATTCTTTCGTCAATTCATCCATCCATTCATCCATCCATTCATTCATTCATTTAATTATTTTTCATTCGTCCATTCATTCATCAATCTATCCATTCATTCATTTATGTATTCATCCATTCATCCATTCATTTATTCATTCATTCATACATCAATTCATTCTTTCGTCAATTCATCCATCCATCTATTCATTCATTCATTTATAAAATCATCCCATTAATGTAATCTTGGTTTATCGAAAAGTACCGTATTTGCTCGAATAAGCGCCGCGGCGCTTATTAAATGTTTCTCGATCTCACTGTCCCCTTCTTGATCAGAACTACGAATATTGGGGAGATAACTTAATGGGCGAGCGGTGAAATATAATTATACTGAACTGAAGAATATAGCTTTTGATAAAAATATATTTCCAATGCTGTTCTAGAATTATATTATAGCGTTAAACTGCGGCGCTTTACGGGAGCGGCGCTTATTCGAGTAAATATATTTTTATAGTACTATAAGTATTGTGCGTGATGCCAGCTCTACTTTTCATCATCTACTTCATATCGTTAATGAACAAGCACAGTCCTCCCATTAATTAACTATTGATCCGTACTTTAACTGTATCAATTGTTTAACTCGATAACAATAACTAAATCTTTGTGATTAATATGGATAATCAATCTTTATAGAATTATGAAAAGAAAAGACAGGAACTACCCGAAGACGGAAATATTGGAGCCTAAAGAATGGTAAGAAATTATCTTTCACTTGACACGAAATAATCAACTTAATTAACAAGTATTTGGGCTCGTTGGATACTTTTTGTGCAAGTTTTGATGATGTTTTATACAACTGGAATTAAACTGATGTACGATTCTCACTAGTGGTTAAGGTTACGGTCTACCTACACGGGGTGCTCTCAGTTAAAAACTGTTTAGCGCGTCAGTATACATTAAAGATAGACAAAGTACATATCATTTTAAAACTTAAAAGTGAGATGCGTCAGTGTTTCTAAGGAAATAATGAAATAATTGTAAAATGTACGACAACTAGCGGTTAAACTAGTGTGGGCTGCGTCGATGTTTATTGGGAACAATTGGAGTATAAATGTACGACTAAACTAGAGTGGGTGTTTCTAAGAAAACAAATGGAGTAAAAATGTACGATAACTAGCAGTTAAACTAATGTGGACTGTGTCGATGTTATTCAGTAGCGAAAAAATTGTAAAAATGTACGACAAGTAGACGTTATAAACTAGTGTGGGCTGCGTCGATCAGTTCTAGGGAAGCAATTGCAGTCAAAATGTACGATAACTAGCGGTTAAACTAGTGTGGACTGCGTCAATGTTTCTTAGCCGGGAAACAATTGCAGTAAAAATGTACGATCACTAGTTAGTGTGGGACTGTGTCAGAACATTTAATTAATTCATTTTTCATTATTTCATTTTCAGATTTAGGAAACTTCACCCGTTAATTAACAAACACAATTTTCCATTGATTAAGTGAGCTTTATATAGATACAAATAATTGTAATAAATGTAAGTAAAAAACGGCAAATTTTGGCAAGAATATTGTAAAAAAAAAAAACTTTCTATTTAATACATTCAATTTTTGATATAATCTAATAATGTATTATCTATTTTATTCAATTGTCATATTTATAGAATAAAAGATACTGATTGTTAAATCATATTTGTCCGTATTCTTTTAATTCCAAAAAAGGCGGGAATTATTGACGCGCGCGCGCAAAAAGCAGCAAAAAAACATAATTTGAGGCATCTTCTCTTCAATTCTCTAAACCATTTATTTCTAACTGTCCTTTCAAGATTAAAATACACACACACACAGAAAAAACACTAGCTTAATTAGCCCAGCAAAATGTTTTTCAATAAAGGTTTTTCCTTCCTTTCGAAGCCGTCGCCTTTTTGCTCTTACAAAACGGCAAAGGAAACGACAATTGTCGAACTAGCGCATATAGGCTTTATGGATTAGTTCCTTTGCTTCATGTAAGTACGATGTAAACTAATTGTGGTAATAGTAAGCGTGGAAATTAGAAAAGACAAATAAAGCAACAACAATATGGGTAGAGACTGAAGAGTTTAATTGTTAGAAAAATGGAATTTGTTTAATTCGTTTAGTAGTATGTATTTAGAATTATAGTTAAGCAAAGCAGAAGTAAGAAAAGCATTTCAGTTTTTAATAACAAGAAGCAGAGGTAAGTTTGTCACTGAGAAAATAGTAAATAGTTATCAAATTTGTTCAAATGTGTCACTGATGTATCCTGATTTGTTATATAAATTGTATCAAAAAATATTTACTGTGAAATGATTATGAATGAGTTAAGCAAATTTATTTTCTAAATCTCACTTACATTATAGTTACTTTCTTGTCGTCGTCAAATTATTACAAAATCTTTAAAAACGAAATAGATTACATGTAAAAATATGATGCTTATTTTCTAAATGATTATTTATCAGTGAAAAGTGTCATTTTCAAATGCCACATACGAGTTGAGATGAATTATCCCTTTCAATGCCATATTCCTGGTATTTTAAGTCTATATAATATCAGTTTAAGTAAATTAATATCATCATTTGATTCTTGTTAAATAATTTCCTTATTAATGCCAATTTTTAAATGATTACAGCTGTAATTCAATGAAGCAAAATGATATTTTTCAATGAAATTAAAATTGCTTCTTTAAAAGAATGCTAGTTTAAATTAATATACTCAATGTAGTATTTTATACGGTGATTTTTCGTATTAGCAAATGAGTTCTTTGGTAATATTTACAAAATATGTTTTTTTTACGCTGGATTTTCCGGCGTAAATTTGCTACCTTGAATAATATAGTTGAAAAGAAATCATTAATAAAAATAAAAAAAATAAATAGGATTGCAATAATAGTTATTCGTAACTAGAATTCTAAATTCCTACTTTTCAAAAGTACTGATTAAGAAAAATATTTTTTGTGCACTTTTTTGTTAATTGCTATACTTCGGACAGCTAGTATGATTTCGCAACGCATTTTCTTTGAGTTCTTTCAATGATATTTAACATAAGATCTATATCTCTTTAAACTGATTTATATAAATAACGATGACATTGCACTTCCTAGGATATCAATGTGTTAAGTAGAACGCAAACTCTAGCAAGTACTCGACACTTAATGCAAAAGAAAAACAGTCAAGTCTCTCTTGATGTAGAACGGAAAAAACGGCCTACATTGAGATGCTTCCGCTCCAAGGCTCTTTGCTTTGAGAATAATGATCTTGATTTGAAGCTAGGCTTTTCTGATTAAAGAAGTTTGTTTTCTCGAGTGCATATTATTGATTGAAATGAAAACTAGCGGTAAAATAGTATAGCTTTTCGAAGGAACATCTCACACATAATCACAGTCAAAATGAGAGTAAACTATCAACAATTATTTTTCGCTTTTGAGACTTTACCTATCAATATGAATACAAACCATAGAAAGAAAATTAGTTACTGACGTTTCGAACGCTGGTCCATCATTAATAATATAATAATAATAATAATATTCCTTGCTATTCATAGAAAAGCATTTAGGTGCCCCACTACTAGAGTATAGGATTAAGACTTGGAGTAAAAATATTTGATGCAAATGAAACAAGAATTAATTTAATGACGGTCGTTTCGAGCATCGATCAGTCAATCCCTCGCAGAAGAGCGAGAAAATCTTCTCTGCTAGCAGGGCATATATACCGTTGAACGACTGTGTTTGCTGACGTTTCGTACATTTACTCTTTGTTTTAGCAAGACTACGTTAACTGCAAGTTATTTTCAAATGTAATAAATATTTTTAGATGAAAAAATCATTTGAAAATGATGGCCCTTATAACTAGAGGCTGGACAAACGGTTTCAACATTTGCTTCATGCAACATCCGTTCGATTTTGTTGAATTGCAATGTTTAAACGCTTTTAAACTCTTTCAACATTGTTGAAACGTGTTGAATCGATGTTGAATTGATGTTAAAAGGGTTTAAAAGCGTTTAAACATTGCCATTCAACAAAATCGAACGGATGTTGAAGCAAATGTTGAAACCGTTTGCCTGGGCCTTAAAGGCTGGACAAATCGTCGCTAAAGTTGTTCGTCTATTAAATGTGAGTTCAAGAGAATCAGACGACTTTACCGTCTCAAATTATGTTCGTCCCGTTTACAAACGACTACATATTGTCCGTCACAAGACGATTTGTCCTTCTGAAAACGGCTAATATAAGAAAGATGTGTAGTAGTTTATTCGTGAGCAGCGATTCCGTCTTCAATTTCTTTTCATCAACATGTTGATGTACCAGCTGAAATCTTCCTAATCTTTTTCCAAATAAAGTCGTGTTGTTGTTGTGTTTTTATTCATTCCTTCAGATATGGCGTGAGGATCTATAATCCCACTGATTCCAATGCGCCAAAATATCGTTAGCTTTATCGGTTTAAAGTATAGACTTTAGAGTGTTCATATCTACTTCACTCTAATCCTCTTTAATGTGAATTCAGATTAAATGAAAAGTCTAGCTTCCAATTCATGCATTTGTGGGCGATGTGTATTTTGATTTAGTTAACAGCTAGTTAATAGAGCGCAAACACTTAATCTGTGAAATAAAATCTTTTTTTACTGTCTAATAGTTCTTATTTATCGAATATTAGTGACTATTTTAAACAAGTAAAGCTGTAATGAAGTATTGTCTCCTCTGTATTTGCCTTTTCTTAAACTGTTCTGGTTGAGTGACTTGGTATATAGCCACTAAATAAGAACTATTTGTTAGTAACAATTTTGATTTTATTTCACGGATTAAGTGTTTGCGCTCTATAATGAAATTTGTTACCTATCGTTTATATCAAACACCGAAACAGCCTATACTAGTTTACTCACTAGTTTCCATTTATTTAACAGGTAGTTATTTTCCCAGCTCTCTATACTACTGCTCAGCCTAACTGATATACGAAATGAAGCTTGTAGATACATAGCTACAGTAGAAAATAAATGTTAATATACATAATTCTTGATTGTGTATTGTAAATTCTCATTTATGGCATATAAAGAACAGACAATTCGTTTCGACTGATAAATCGTCCGAAAAGTTTGCCCGTCTATAAATTGAGAATTATACAAAATCAAACGACTTGCTCGGACGATTTGTCTGAAAAATCGTCTGTAAATTTTCCTTATTTTTTTTTTTTAATTTTAAATTTGTCTCGTCTATAAATTGAGAATAGAACAAAATCAAATTGCTTGTTCGTCTTAAAATGTGTTTGTACAAATTTCACACCAAACAACTTGTCCGTCATAAGACGACGAGTTCGCACAGACGATTTGTCCGTCTTTTAATGTGTGAAAACTGCGATAATATTGAAATCAAATGAAGGGAGCTAGAGAAACACAGATTCAAATCTTCCTCCCTCGCATTTTTCATAGCATTTCCTCCATTCTTCCCATTAAACATCCTCAGTGACATCCCCCTTCTCCCCAATTTTTCCCAGTTATTTATTTCCTTTCTTAGTTTGTTTTAAGCAGTTTTTCTTTCTCATAACTCTGTACTTTTCGTTTCCTCTCTCCACTCTAACTGAGAAGGGTTCAAAATGTTTTACTGACATTGCTTCTTAATTTATGTCTGATTTGTTAACTGGACACTGATTTGCTTTTAAAATGATGATCCTTCAGGACTACTATATATTTCATTAATTCTCAGTCTGTTTTAAGCAGTTTTTCTTCCTCATAACTCTGTACTTTTCTGTACTTTTCGTTTCCTCTCTCCACTCTAACTGAGAAGGGTTTTACATTGGCTACTTAATTTGTGTCTGATTTGTTAACTTGACATTGATTTGCTTTTAAAATGATCACTGTAACAATACATGAACTACAAAAGCAGATGTCAGCTAAAGTAGCAACAATAAATATCGGATAAAATCAAAATTTAATAGGTTCAAAAAGATACTTTTTTCGTTTGTTTTCCAACATAATACTAACAAAAATTACAAAATTTACTCTTCACAACAGTACCAAAAACGATATAAATCTCAACTAGGTTAAAAGATGTATGGAGTTAAATTTCGTTTAGATGGACGTTTTCGTTGCTCATTATCGTCCCTTGTAAAACGTCCTAAACCTCTAGTCAGCTATTGTTATTTAGTTTTGGTACTGAAATAGCGAACTTTAAGTCCAACCAACGCGTAAAGCCTAGAACAACAGATGGCCTAATGAACGGTAGCTTAAAGATTACATTCACATCCTAGAAAAACTAAGGGGTTTACAGTTTGACACAGCCAAGTGTTTCGTACATCCGTTGATGTCCAAGTGAAGGTTACGGAAACTCGATGAATCAGCCAAACTCCATTCAAATGGTGCCTAAGGGTTGAATTGATTCAAAACACGAATTGTCAGCCAAGCACGTAGAGAGTTTATTTTCAAGAGCAAGGGCCTAATGCACCAAAACAATTATATCCTTTAAGGACATGAATAAGTATGGAAATAACACCGTTATTTATTGGGAGTTTACTTAATACTAATTGAATCTACAATCATTTACTTATCGAACAACCATCAATCTATTCAAAACAAAATGATTTCGGGACGAAGAGAGCCGGCGTTTGCGCGTTTTAAATGTTATCATAAAGGGGACAAAAAGTCGATATATTGCAGCCACGCCCTTCTTTTAAGCCAATTTATGACAGTGAGCAGTTTATATTGCAAAAGCGGATAAAAATTTGTCAAGTTTTTGTCGACAATGGACACACACTGCGGACAACAAAGACAATTAGATCCACACGAGTTTACTTTGAAAATTCACGCCAAGTTTTCAACACAAATGTTGCAAATTCCTAGAATTCCTCACATAGAGCAAAAACAAGCGAAATGGATGTCCAACTTTGAACTATTCCCACACAGTTAAATAAGAGATTTAAGAGACGAGCGTTTAGCAGCTAGTTGAGGAGAGTGTTTTCTTTGTTTGCCGTTTGGTTGGCTGGTAAATGGTTGTCAGATGAAATGATATACGATTGTATATGTATGTATGTAGTTATAAAACACATCTATTCTCTCCTTAGTAAAACTTGTATTGTCCTTAAAGCAACCTGCACGGCTTGTTCCCTTCAACTTGTTGAACTCTTAGTCGGTCTTTTGTTTGCTGTAAAACACCTTTAATGGGTCTAGCTCAGCTGAATCAAAGTGGAGTTAAAATAATAGTAAGAACAGATCGTTGGTAAAGGTGCACTCCACACACCTTGATTGCTCTAAGTGGTCTGAACAAAATGGCTAGCACCTTTGTGCTACTTTATCTGCAACATTCACACACTCGGTAGATACATTGATATTCTATTCTATATACATTAATGTAGAAGTATATCGAGCCATTTAGACATTTATTGCCTGATTGAGAAAGAATATCAACTGATTGACAATGATGCTATCTTGAAATAATTCATTTATATCTGTGTATTTCCATATATATAATTGAGTTGTTCCAGTCACTTTCTTCCTGTAACATTCACACACTCGGTAGATACATTGATATTCTATTCTATATGCATTAATCTAGATGTTTATCAATCATTTAGACGTTTAATGGCTCATTTAAAAACGTATTATATTAAGTATTATATTAAGTTATATCTCACAGTAACCTTTGTATATCCAGAAGGGAGATCTTCACTGCAACATTCACACACTCGGTAGAAAAATTGATATTATATACTATACAAATTAATCTAGATGTTTATCGAATCATTTAGACGTTTATTAGCTGTTTGAGATAGTGTATCGACTGAGAATGATGTTATCTCGAAGTATTATATTTATATCTCAAAGTAATCTGTGTATTTTCATAAGGGAGATCTTCCAGTCAATGCAACATTCACACACTCTGTAGATACATTGACATTCTATTCTATATACATTAATCTAGATGTTTACTGACCCATTTAGACATTTATTGCCTGATTGAGGAACAGTTTGTATACAGAAAGAAAGTAAACTTTGTTTCCATAAGGGAGTGCTTCAATACAACACTCATTCACTCGTTAGATAAATTTATATTCTATATACATTAATGTAGAAGTTCATTGACCCAATTAGACGTTTATTGCCTGGTTGACAAATAGTTTCTATAAAGAAAGAAAGTAAACTTTGTTTCCATAAGGGAGTGCTTCGATACAACATTTTCAGTTTGGTAGATACATTGATATCCTATTCTATATACATTTAATAAACGTTTATGGATTATTTGAGAAAGTTAATAGACTTATAAGCAATGATTTTCTTTAGGAAGAAAAATAAAATACAAACGTTAACTTTCCAGAGATGGAGTATTTTCACTGCATAATTCATACTCAGATTTATAGCTCATTATTATAAACATGTTCTGATGGATTCATTTAAAGCTGTTGGAAAAGTTTATTGACCGACTGAGAATCAAAAAATGAGACTAAAGATATTTTTTATCAAAACTATGTTTTACATCAAATGTGAGTCATGTTTTCAAATCAAGTCTTCACTAGGTTTATTTCTTTACCAATATATTCCCTTTTGGAAGTAACGCTAATACCAAACTCAATACACAATATTTTTACAGTTTATAGGCATATTCAAATGGCTAAAGTATTCGTGTATTCAATACGGTATAAAACATGAGAACATCAACAATAATAAAACATTTACTCGGAAACTAGCGAGTAAACTAGTATAGGTTGCGTCAGTTTTTGATATAAACGATAGGTAATATAATGAAATTTGTAACACTGTAAAAAATGTTGACTTAACTTTACTGACGTTTCGAGCTTTAGCCCTTCGTTGGAGTAAAAGAACATTTATTTACTCACTAATGTTGTATCATTCCTAGTGTGTGAAATATAGAATCTTGAATCTTGTGCATGCAAATATCGATAATAGGTGAACTGACAGTCTTTTCACGACTGTTTAGCTTTGATCTGTTCTCACTGTCATCAGGATTCGGAGATCTGGGTTCGTTTACATGCGAAGGAAGATAGGTTGAGTGAGGAGACACAAGCTTTCTCAAAGTTTAGTTTGATAAATATTAGGTAATATAATGAAATTTGTAACACCGTAAAAAATGTTAACTTAACTTTACTGACGTTTCTAGCTTTAGCCCTTCGACGGAGTAAAAGGATTGATAAATATAACGAATAATAGCGGTACTTTGAGCTAGAAGAAAAACGTACAAAAAAGAAAAGGGAAGTAACGACAAATCTTTTTTTTCTCACGGTAGGGAGGAATCCTTACCATGTCGATGATGAGTCGGTCTTATCAGAGAAAGAAATCATCAAATCACTTGCCGCTATCCTCGACAGGAACAACTACGGACCAACACAGGCTCTAGGAAGAGGATTTCCAATTTCACAATACATCTTAATTGACAAAAACGCAACTGCGCGGAACAGGGTGATCCAGCAACGGTTCACTCTGGCTCTTTGATGACTAAGTCAACATCAGATAAATAAATTGTACTGTACTGTATGCATTTTACTTGGGAAATATGACGCTTATAGAGAATAGAACGGCTATAGTTTTGGCGTCTCTAGCACTATCGTAGTTAAGAATATAGAGAAGACAGTTATCCCATTTTTGGGTCGATTCTTTTGACGTTTTATTTTCAACAAATAACATTACATTAACAAGAATAAAACTTATTAGTTTGTCGACAAAACCGCGCGTAATATTGTAATAAAAGAAAAGAAAATAGGTTCATGAGTTTGTCGATGAAACTTCGCGCAATTACTGCAAGTATATAGTTAAAAAGATATCGCCTTTTCGAGTCTATTGGGTGTCATTGTCAACTGAAAGCATCAAATTATCAAGACTAGAACTCATTAATTTATTGATAAAACTGTGTGGAATAGCAGTAAAGGTTTTTAAGGAGGATATCTCATTTTGTTAAAAATACTCGATTTTTGCCTTTAGTTTATTATCAAATTTAGATATTAATGATAATGTCAGTTAATGAGGATTTCCCGTTTTATCAATCTAATTATTCTTCATTTCAACGTGAAATCTAAATATCCAACCGAATCTTCAGTTTCAGGCCGAAAACTGTGCGCGATTTCGACAAGAATGGAGAAGATTTCCCGTTTTGTCAATCAACTCTTCCTCATTTCAACGTGAAATCTAAACATCCAACCGAATCTTCAGTTTCAGGCCGAAAACTGCATGTGCGGATTTGCTTTGAGATGAGGCAGGATTTCCCGTTTAAACAATCCAACTCTTCCTCATTTCAACATGAAATCTAAACATCCAACCGAATCTTCAGTTTCAGGCCGAAAACTGTGCGGATTTGCTTTGAGATGTGGCAGGATTTCCCGTACTAAACGGTATAACATGATGACCCTTAGTCAATTAATTGAGAAATCTACACAATATTTAAGCGTTTGATGTGCAGCTATTGCCTTGGGTTATAAAGGCGGCGTAACTCATTGATAATGGTTAGAACAACTATAGTTAAACATTATTAGATGAGCGATTTTCATAATTGAATCAAACATTAAAACAATCTTTTGTGGTAATTGATAGAAAAAGATAACTGTTTTTGTTGTAAGAAAATAAATATAGATGAAAAATGGTCGACAAATAGATAAAGAAACAATGATGATGTTGATGTATTTGGAGGTAACTAATGTGTTTGTTGTAAGGAAACGTACCAAAAATAAACGATAAATAGAGAAAAATATGGAGAAATGCTTGTAATAATGAATGATGCTTGTGTTCCAGTAAGAAAAACAGACAAAAAAGAATAAAAAATGTGCAAAAAAAAAAAAAATATTATTTTTCTTGTATACAAAATAGTGTACACTTAAACACATTGTTAAACCATTTTTGAAAAGTCTACTCCCCAAAAAGATAAAAAGATAACTCAATTAACGTTGTCGTTGAAAAATCCTAAAGCTGAAAGCATAAACTTTACTTCCTTTGCACCACCAAACTGCTTCTTCTGATCGACTTACAAAACATAACACTATCCATTGGTCCAAGTTACTCGTCAGCGAACCCCTTGCTTTTTGACAGCGTTTACAAGCGGGATGCATGAGTTTTCAAAGGTGAATAAGTCATTTTTGGTCTAAAGGAATAGCCTCAAGCTTGAAGCGTTTTTCAGCGGCGACATTAAACATATTAAATCTATATATGTAAACAGTTAAACCAGGTAGTTTGGTTAAATGTTCAAACAATTTGTCTATTTTGGGTTTATTTCTGAGTAAATAAAACAATGGTTTGAAGTAACAGTTTTTATGTTCATAGTGATAACGTTTCTTCAACCAAAATGTTTTTTTATTTTCCAAGCCGGCTTTCGGGCCTAACAGCCCATCATCAGGGTTACAGTGTAAGTGCAAAAACTGTTGAAAAACACGAATACAAACAAATGCGCGCGTTTTTATGTTGTCATTTTGTTAAACCAGGTTCGTTGTTTAACGCTCAAATATCAAAAAAGTGTCTATTTTTAGGGATTATTTCTGTGTAAATAAAACAATGATTTGAAATAACAGTTTCTATGTTGTCATTTTGTTAAACTAGTTGTTTGTTAAAAAGTTATCTATTTTAAGGGATTATTTTTGAGTGAATAATACTCCAATGATTTGAAATGACAGTTTGTATGTTGTCAACTTGTTAAACCAGGTTGTATGTAAAACGTTCAAACATCAAAAAGTTGTCAATTTTTAGGGATTATTTCTGAGTGAATAATACAATGCTTTGAAATAGCAGTTAGTATGTTGTCATTTTGTTAACCAGGTTGGATGTTAAATGTTAAAACATCAAAAAATTGTCAATTTTAGGGATTATTTCTGTGTAAATAATCCAATGATATGCCGAAATAACAGTTTGTATGTTGTTGTAATCTGCTGTTTTATTTACTGATTTACCATCGATTAAAATGCTAAATAGTTGACTAATGAAGATAATTCAGTTAACACTGGCTACGGCAGGAAGGACAACGCTTGTGATTAAGTAAAAAATTGAATCAAATCACTTATGAAAAAGCCGACTTGCAGCAAAAGAGCGCTTTATTGAAGACGCATTTATTCAACATCAAACTAAAAAAATCACTAACATTTCGTTTTAAAAACGAAATAATTCAAACACAAACTGGGTCACGAATTAATCCTTACTTCACTAGTTATAAAAAAGAAATAATCTTTTTATCTTGGAGAAAAAATAATGTTCAATTTTCTAAAACGCGTCGCCTTTTTCCGTCTTCAAACCCCGACAAACCATCACATGTTTGAGAAACGAGTAAATATTTAAAAAAGTACTCAGTTTACAAACCTCCGGAAATCATTGCATGTTATATGTTCATTTGTATTTTGATTATTATCGGTAAGATTTTATGTCAGATTACTTTTACAAGACCTTAAGAAGTTCCATCAAAAGGCGGTGAAAAAAACAGACTGTCAAATGAAAAGGCGCTAAAGGTTGGAACACGGTTTGCCGTTTTGCTTCCTTGTAGTTTTGTAATACTATTTAAATGACATAAAAATGTTTGGAAGTGTTACCTCTAACTGCTGAAAAGGCAAGATTTTGTGATATTTTTTGTTAATTTTTTTTAGCTATTCTGTTAAACGAATTACCCCTAATATTTAGTATTACAATACCTGTAAACGTCTTATTTTATTTATCTTGTGGCAATAAAGATGAATTGTATTGTATTGTATTTTTTTAGTCAGTTTTGAAGGAAAGAGGGAAGAATAACTTGTGCGTGTCAAGTTTATTCGTTAATTATAAAAAGGAGTGTTTTCAAAGGATAGTCACTCACTCAACCCCACTTGAAAACCGTTACAGTTTTCTTCATCTCTTTATTCCAAGATTAAATACTACAATGAATAAACAAATGTACTAGTTATTCATATCTTGAATATATCAATACTAATGAACTAAACTCCTAGTAATTGCGTTAATCAATGCTGATGAAGAGCCTTATTTCTTTAACTTGAAGTTATTCAATGAACAATCCAAGTTGGCTTCCGCTAGTATGGCCTATAGATGTATATAATACTGTATTGTTTGTATTTCCGTTGTAAAAATATCCTTAAACCTGCCCTATATGAACGTCCATAGGTTTGGCTAAGTAGATGCTAGATTTTGATGATGTTTCAACAATAGTTAAACGTCAAGCTAGTTAAGTACTTGGGTACTTGGCTTGAATCTCCTGGATATAGTCTCAACGCAAAGTTATCTAAGAAAAGATGCGCTCTAAGAGATAAACAATTGATAAAGCTACACACAAGTAAGTAATAGCTATCTTTTATCAATGTTTTTACTGATAATATTGTTAGATAACGAACTGCGGTGTAAAGTATTCTAGATGTAATTGATTTTACTTTGAATCAAAGTGATGATTTTTCTGCCATTTTGCAAAAGTTTGAAACGCCTTTTTGAACAAATTGATGCAAATGTTCTAATTTTTCTTGAGCTTCTTGCAAAATGAACTGTAAAGTTAAAATGTTTTTCTAGTCAGTTCGATAGCTTTATGTTCAATATTGCATATTATACAGTACATTGTGTTGCAAAAGTTAGGATATTCACTTATAGAATGAAAACAACGCATGCGAAATCTTTGAAAAAGAAACAAGTTTTGTGAAAAGACCATTTTTGATTCGTTTTAGTAAACTAATAAGCTACTTTTATGACATTTTTAATTGTCTTAATTTCACAATGAACTGAGATCCATAAGATACAGACTCAGTATAGCATTTTCATGTAAGTTTTCAAATTTTTTTCTCATTATTTTACTCCATTTGTACGTTTTCTTAGAACTATCGACGCTGCCCCAACTTTACTCAACCGCTAGTTATTTTGCTATTTACGCCTATTTTTCAGTCTTGGAAACATTGACGCATTAAACACTACCGAGTTAAACCACTATATTTATCGTACATTTTAACTCCAATTGTTTCCTTTGAAGCACTGACACATGCAGTGTAGACTAGTTTAACCGCTAGTTATCGTACATTTTTACGCCCATTTTTCTTGGAAACATTGACGCAGTACATACAGCTAGTTTAACCACTAAATATTGAATATTTTAAGTCACTGAGATTAATTTCTTGGAAACACTGACGCATGCAGTACCGACTAGTTTAACCGCTAGTTATCGTATTTTTTGTTACTAGCTGCATTTTTTCTTTCTTGGAAACACTGACGCAGTATACACTACACTATAGTTATCGTACATTTTTTACTCAAATTGTTTTCTTTGAAACGCTGAAAAGTCCACACTAGCTAGTTTAGCCGATAGTTCATGTTTACGCAATTTTTTCCTAGAAACGTCAACCCAGTACACACTAGTTTAAATGCTAGTTATCGTACTCTTTTACTGCAATTGTTGACCCAGCACACACTAGTTTAACCGCTAGTTCAATTATAGTACATGTTTACGCCAATTCAGTTTCTTAGAAACACAGTCACAGTGTTTAACCCTATAGTTATTGTACATTTAACTCCAATTGTTGTCTTAGTAACCATTAGCTATTTTCAAATACTCTAAGTTAAAACTACATGTATATATATTTTGTAGGTTTTTTTTAAAGACATGGAAAGCCAAGAGCAAATCACAGGTGAAGTCCTCAACATGGTATTGTATGGTAACCAATGTTACACAGCCTTTCCTTTTCCTCCCTATGAGAACCATGACATATATATAGAAACCCCAACAATGGTATCTAACTATCAAACACCATTTACTACTCAAACAGGTCAGTATGCTTAAAACTATTCTATATTACTATTGTTGGTTAATATTTGTTTAGTTTATTTATTTGTCACAATGATACAATTTTCAACTAATAAAGAGTACATACTTGCGACAGGAGAAGGAAACAGAACTTTCTCCTACTCCTCCTTAAATATAACTAATTACAATAGAATTATACGTACAATGCGGAAAATATACTAACAAATACAGTATCTATAGTAAAACTATCTCTTCCTCCTTCCCTTTCTTGCATCGTCCAGTTATACATTAGCAGTTTGGTATTGCGGTGTAGGTTAATATGTATCAGTATTGTATCAAGATAACAAATAGATAGTCTGATACTGAAACTAGCTGATATATAGGCAACCATTCGATACAGGAGATGTCGGACGTATTCAAAGCATTCTTTTTCTGTATTTTCATGTTGTTTTTCGTCTTGTCTTTCGTCTATTGTATTATTATTGCAACAACCGCGGCAGTGTGTCTAGGCATTTTCTGTACTTCAGTTGTCTGAGGGAAAAGCAACAAGGGGAGGCAAAGTCTCAGGTTCAAAGATACTGTCGAAAGGAAGTTGAAACGCAGGAACATTGTTTCTCGCTGGTAGGAAGCATTGGCCAACAATACAGGCAAATGATAATTCCCTAGACGCCAACATAATACATTCTACGTCGCTACCCGTCAGACCGCTGCATGATGATGATATCAGTGTTGTATCTAGATAACAAATATAGATAGCCTGCGAAACTGTTAGGCAACCACTCGATACAGCCTGAAGAGGGCCGTATTCATGTCATTCTTCCTCTGTATTAAGTTTCATTGCGTTTTTCGTGGTCTCTACCGTTTGTTGTTTCTACCTATATATTCCCAGTCATTTCTCCCAGACTATTTTAGCTGTATTTCTCCACTGACCCTTTACTCTGATTACCCTTTTAACATTGAAGGGCGTGCACTGCTTTAAGCGCTAACTATCATCTTTTAGCGTTGTCGGTTGAATTTTCACTCCTTGTTTCGTTTCACCGATGTCCAAGACCGCATTAATCGTTGGCTATCATTCATATTTACTTTCTTTGAAAGCATTAACGCAGCTCATAAAACTTTACCGCTAATTATTGTACTTTTTACCTTCGGTTCTAACTTCGGTTCTAACTGACAAATTATAGCTCAACCAGGCCCTATATCTAAGTATGATGGATTTTTTCAATTGTTTCTTAAAAAAAACGTCGACGCAAGGCTGAAAATAAGAAGCAAGGATGGCACAGTTGGTTAGTGCGCGGCGTTCTGTGCGAGAGGTCCAGTGACCTTGCATCCTTGTTTCAACTTCTCTTCTTTCCGTGTAGCTTTAAGTAGCTTTAAATACCCGTAAAACGGAGCACTGATGGAGAGAGGGAAGTAAAATGAGTGTACCGTCGGCTCTCTGGAAGGGACTTCCGACGTAAAATACTATTCTTTACTTTACTATCAGTCTTTATTCGTTAGTTAACAGTACGTTATCTATTGTATCTAGTATAGCTGCATTAAGTCATGCCATCCAAGGTTATTTCTACTACAAATAAAGCCATACATAAATGTTACAAGTATCAATAACAAAAGATATTGTAGTTTCCTTGCTCGATTCCGGGCTCATTGATCAACACTGACAGCTCTGTTCATGACCATATCCTTGACAACACCCTTACAGAGATTACACAATGTACGAAGGACATCATGTACTTTAATGATCGAATATTCGTGTCCTTAGCTTGTGTGGGAATCTAACGACCTTGTTCATGATTTCATCCTGGTAGATGTCCTTGGATTGTTATTGCCCATAATTTCATACTAAGCAATACAGTAAAAATCCGCATGTAAGAACCACTATTTTTCGAGGTTAGGCTAAAGTGGTTCTTATATAATTGGTATTTAGTGAGAAATTAGGCTAAGGTGGTTCTTAACTGGTTCTTATTTACAAAGCAAAAACAATTTCCCTTATATAGTGTTTTTTTTTATGTTTTATTCTCATTGAGAACTAACTGATAAAACATTTGTAAAACATTAAATTTTTCTTGCATTGATTTTTTAATTTGGTCATATTCAGACTCAACTTATATTTTTTTCAAATGACCAAATAAATCTTGAAACCTTTCATATAAGAACCAGTCTAATTTTTTAGGCTAAAGTGGTTATTTTTTAACAGGTGCTTAAAAAGCAAATTTTAGCTTAGTGGTTCTTAATCCACTGCATGGTTCTTATATGCGGGTTTTTACTGTATTTTTCGTATTGTTATAGTGTACTAGGCAGCGCATTTTCGTTATCTATGCTTTAATGATCAAACATTGTTGCAATCTGAGCACGCCAACCTTGTTCGTGATTTCATCCAAATAAATGCCCTTGGTATTGTTATTGTCCATGATTTCATACTAAGCAATATTCTTCGTATTGTTATAGTGTAACTTTGTTCATGATTTCATCCTAATAAATACCTTTGGTATTGTTATTGTCCATGATTTCATACTAAGCAATATTCTTCGTATAGTTATAGTGTACCAGGCAGCGCACTGTCGTCATCTACTTTAGTGATCGAATGTTCGTACACTTGTGTGGCAATCTGAACACGACCTTGTTCATGTTCTTATCCTAAAAAAATTCTTCGGATCGTGAGATTACAGTGTACCAGGCAGCGCATTGTCGTCATCTACTTTAATGATCGAATGTTCGTACACTTGTGTGGTAATCTGAACACGACCTTGCTCATGCCGGATCATGTCCTAGACAACGCATTTCGCGGGTTTCGCATTTCGCGAGATTATATAGATGTGTTATGCAGCGCGCATCATCTTCAGCTGTCTATAGTTTTTTAATAAATAAAAATCACAATTACATTTACTCTGAATAGCTGCTATTACAGATGCATGCAAATGAGATGAAAATCAGACACTGAACAAGAATTGTATTGCCCCAATAGCCTCACTTGTATACGGATTCTTAAATCAAAAGAATATCTAATTTGCATGCATCAATTATAATAGCTATTAGGGCTATCCCTGTGCAAATGCGCCTTTCCGGTCAAATAATACAGCTAGCTGTGTCAGATAGATAACTGTTAAGCTGGAGTATTTTAAGCTTACCCAGCATATCGTATTAAAGCCGAGTATATCTCAACTAACTTTGTCTTTTGACTCCTTCATTCAAGGTAAACAACAAGAGGGAGATGGTAGCCATCCTAGTGCCTTTCGTCCTCAACTCCCCCATAAACAGTTACCAAACGGTCTACGAATAGCGTATATATCCCATGGATGGTGTTATCGCTTTGGTGTATTCTGTACCGAGAAACCCGTCAAGTCAGGCACACGGTTTGGACCTTATAACGGTATCATAGTCAAGGACGATGAACTCAGTAGAACAGAAGAGAATATTAGTGCATGGGAGGTAAGACATGAGTGTATGTATACACACCTATTTCAAAAGATATTCCAGGAAGATGGTAAAGCTAGTCACTTTACCTTATCTCCCCTTGCCAAATAGATCACTCCCAATATCATTCACTACCATCTATTCTGACCACTATACTAATATACATTCACTATCATCTACTAGATATTCCAGGAAGATGGTAGAGTTAGTTACTAC
Organism: Metridium senile; assembly: GCA_949775045.1. Classification (NCBI taxonomy): domain Eukaryota; kingdom Metazoa; phylum Cnidaria; class Anthozoa; order Actiniaria; family Metridiidae; genus Metridium; species Metridium senile. Next base: position 1,617,340 of record OX459101.1, on the reverse strand, counting down.
ATCGATGGTCAACGCTCCCCTGAAAATTGGATGAAATTCGTACGTTGCGCTCACCATGGCGACGAACAGAACACATGCGTCGTACAACGAGGAAACAAACTATACTACGAAACAACACGTGACATCAATGAAGGTGAAGAACTACTAGTGTGGTATGGGGATGGTTATGAACTGACGCTGGGGGTACCCCTAGGGCTACGTGTCAAAGACCAAGTACAGAAGAATAAAGACTTCATAGGTTAGAAGTAGACAGGGCCGAATAATTGTTAGAGCAAAAACATCTAACAATAAAAAGAAAACCGTAATAGTTAGTATCCATTAGGTATACGTACAGTGACGTATTTTGTTATGGTTTTGTCAACCAACCATTGTCATTAGAACAAGGGAAATTAAAAAATATATAGGTGGACGTACAGTGACGTATTATGCTAAGGTTTTGTCAACCAACCATTGTTATTAGAACAAGGGAAATTAAAAAATCTATTGTGAAAATTGATGGCAAATTAGCATCACAATACCAACACTTGTAAACACTACGCTCACCTAGTCCATAAACAAAGTGTTACGCTCTATTATATCACGGTTAATACTCCCCTTCATAGTTCCCTGCGCCATCTTGAAAGGTAGCCGGGCCTTTGCATAGAAGTGAGAGGAACATCGAGCTTGCAATGATAGAGACACGTGAATAATTGTCCGGCAAGGTCTCTATCATTGCAAGCTCAACGTTCGTCTCGCTTCTATGTAAAGGCCCGGTTACCTTTCAAGATGGCGCAGGGAACTGTGTAGGAGACGATTATCGAGATATTAGAAATTTAGTTTAATGTGAAAATTTATAATAAAAATAATACTAATACATATTGCATTATGTTTGTTATCAGATAGTCCAAGTTATCCGTGTGAGCGATGTGGTAAGCTATTCGCTTATGAATACTATAGAGAAAAACACCTGAAATACACCCGGTGTTTGGACAAAGGTGACCGTCGCTTCCCCTGCTCGTTGTGTGACAGATCGTTCGACAAGCGTGATAGGCTACGTATACATGTGCTACACGTCCACGAGAAGCATCGTCCTCACCAATGCACCGTGTGCAGCAAGCGTTTCTCTCAGTCATCCAGTCTCAACAAACACATGCGAGTACATAGTGGAGAAAGACCTTACAAGTGTCCTCACTGCGAGAAGTCATTCACCGCATCGTCAATCCTGCGCACGCATATTCGACAACACAGCGGTGAGAAGCCGTTCAAGTGTAAGCACTGCGGGCGCGCTTTCGCGTCACACGCCGCACATGACAGTCACGTGAGACGCACTCATTTACGCGCAAAAACGTGGGCGTGTGAGTTTTGTGGTTTAGCGTTCTCTGATGTAAAACAACTCCATTTCCATCGTGCAGTGCACAGCCAGGAGAGATCGATACCGTGTGACTGGTGTCATCGCGAATTCCCCTCGAAATTTCTCCGGGATGTTCATCAAAGTACATTTGAATGTCTAGTGGGCGAAAAAATTCCTACTATGCCAATGATGTCATGAACTAAAAATAGAGATCTGACGTCATGATGTAAAATAGACATCTATGACGTCATGATCTAAGAAGATACCTATGACGTCATGATCTATAAAATAGACAACTACGTCATGATCTAAAAATAAACACCTGTCTTGTTCTCAAAATACACATATGACGTCATGATCTAAAAATAAAAACCCATTACGTCATGATCTAATATAGACACCTGATCTCATTATAATAATATAATAATAATAATAATTGAAAATATCATGACATGAAAAAAATCTATTCATGACGTCATGATCCAAAAACACATACCTACTATAAAAGAGATACTTATGACGTTACAACCTTCACATAACTATTGAATATAAGATAATATGTAGATAATATTTTAGTTTAATTAATAGAACATTACATATAAGATTTCTCGACAGGTTTGAAAATAATATATATATATACTCGTTGTAAATATGAAATAAAGAATGTTTGTAAGAACAAGTCTACGCAGTATTCTATTTTAATAGTACTAGAATTTATAACACTAATTCATCGGATACACTACACCAACAGACCGCTTTACCTTCCTTGTTTGTTGTCCCATTCACGCGATGCTACCCTTGGGAATTGTTTCTTTCACATGTAAATGATATAACACGTTCATCATAAAACGAACAATTCTCAAGAGAATGACACGTGGTCGGCAATTTGCATACGAAGGAGGTCTATTGGTAATAACTGCCGATCACTGTGATAGACAGATAATGGCGGAGGTAATAGTTCAAATGATATCGTAATACGACGACAACAATAATGATGATAGTGAAGATATGATGATGATAATGATAGTTTTGATGATGACAAAGATGACAGAAATAAAGATAATAATAACGATAAAAACGATATTATGTCAACAATGATGATGATGATGATGACAATGATACCGATGATTGTGGTGATAAAAATGACCGTATTAAAGATGATAATAATACCGATATTTAATATGTCAACAATGATGATGATAATTATAGTGATGAATGTGGTAATTACGATGACAATAATATCATAAGGTATCTTATATACCTTCGGGGGCCGTTAAAGAAGTTACCGATTAGTAACCGAGTGACACACGATCGCTTTTAATACTAGATAGACGAATATCACGAGATTGAAATAGGAGCTAGACATATAAAGACGAAGGTCAAGGTAATAACAAAGCAAGCAAATAAGCGACAGTTGGTAACTATATAAGCGACCGTTGGTAACTATAAATACACGGAGATTACAAGCGAATACAAACGCGAATGATACTCTGCTGCCCATGATAAAATCATTATAAAATCATCAAAATTGACAAGAAAAGTTTGAAGCGGTAAATAAATACATATATATTACACTTACTTCAGCTTTAAATTAACATTCTCGCTCACTTATATTTTATACTTATACTTTTTACTTACGAGAAAAAGCATATTTCTGTTTTTTCCCTTTACATATCAATGCACCTAAGGAAATTATTTCAGATCATGTTTATCCCCGTCGATATCCCCGCGAAAAAACCTCGGTTACACCTACGGGATTTAATCCTTAAAGTGCCTATAAAACCTATAACAATTTTCCAGAAGAATAAAATACTTAGATAAAAACTGTGCATTTTATAGCGGTTTGAATATGCCCAAAAAGTGCTGTTTGGGCTTCCTGTGTAAAAAAAAATCGGAGTTTATTGATATGAGCTGGTGACAATATCGATGACGTAGTGTCCGGGATAGAAACTATTGAAACTTGCAAGACGCTATCCCGGACACTACGTCATCGATGTTGTCACCAGTTCATATCAATAAACTCAGGAAGCCCAAATAACACATATTAAAACCGCTATAAAAGGCACAGTTTTTATCGTAGTATTTTATTCTTCTGGAAAATTGTTATTTAGGACCAGTACTTTTAATAGAAATAGCAAACAGCCAGGGTTTATAGGCACTTTAAAACGATGCGGAGGTGAACGGTTATTTCTAGTTCAGCACCCGGGAACAAAATCCCGGGTATGTCTACGGGATATAATGTTAAGATGTGTAGGAATCAGTTGAGATCATATAGGAAACTACAGGGGAAAAGACTACATCTCCGGGTTTTGCACTCGTAAAACAACGGGTACAGAGGTACAGGGGATCATTCCTACTTCGGTGATTACCATGGAGATAAAATTAGGCGGGGTGACGTCATATACTAAATTTAGAAGATGTAGCGTGGAGATATCCCGCCATCCTTCTAGAGGGTGTCTTTCCTGGTGCTTGGGTAGTGCTACCAAGTCGTCTGGATCTCCTGAAACCATGAACAATAACTTAATTTAATTCTTAAAAATACGCATTTAAAAATCACAATGCTTTTACAATATAGAAATATATACATCTATTTCAATTAACGTTGTCCATCTGGAATGGCTGATCTGAGACCGACAGGAATTGTGGGAGTTCATTAAATTTCAAATACATTGTTTTAATCACACTTGAATGGTGTAGCCTGCGTTACATCCGGTTTATTCCCCGTTCCATAACCTGGGTGCACAGACTGAAAATGATCGGTCACCAAAAGTAGTCGTTCATGAGTTAGGGATGTTGTTTATTTGACCGTAAGTTTTGTTGGTTCTTGTATAGCACAATTAGCTCACACCATGAAAAACAATGTTGCAAAAACTCAATCATAAAATGAAGTGGTATTCTAACATTGAATTGGTTTCCTCAAAATTCTCAACATTGAAATGTTTTCTCAAATAACGTAATGGTTTTCTTAACACTAAAATGGTTTCGTTGACATTGAAATGGTTTTCTTAACACTAAAATGGTTTCCTTAACATTGAAATGGTTTCTCAAACAGCGTAATGGTTTTCTTAACACTAATGGTTTCCCTCCTGTAGTCCCCTTATAGAAAGACAAGACTTTACCTAATTCATTTGATACAAATGAGTCTGTCTGCACTCGTTCACTAAACTTGTAAGTCTCACAGCACACTAGGACAGGCACGTTGTAGGCGTTGGCCATGAGAGCTATCATTGATGTCCCAACACGTGACTTGACATAACCATTAGCCAACAACGCATGCGCACCAACGAATACTTTGGACACCTACACAACAATAGAAAACAATAGAAACATGACAATGAAGGAACAATGAAAATATAAAGTTACAGTTATATAGAACAATAAAAATATAACAATGTAGAAACAAAATAGAAACATGACAATGTAAGAAAATTTAAAAAATTCAGTTACAGTTATAGAACTTACAGTAAAAAAAATATAATGAAGCCACAATAGAATGATAGTAATACACATCATTAATGAAGAAACAACAGAATAAAAAAACATTACAAAACAATTGAAAACAGGAAGAAGACAGTATGAGTAGAGAAAACATCAAGTTACAAGTTAAAAACTTACCTCCTTAATGACATAGGACATGGCAGTAATTTGAACATATGAACACCTTATTCCATGATTGACAAGTCTACGAAGGCACTCATGACCTGGAAGTGAAATGAGAGGTTTTGATTTAGTTTTACCATCATCATCACCATCAACATCAACATCACCATCATCAATATACTATTACTATTTGGCTCTCACATTGTAAGTGACATGTGAGTATCCCTTGACACTGTTAATAATGAATCTCATGATCACCATCATCATCATTGACATTACCCCTAGCAACACTATCATCATAATCATCATTTCTATCATCATCACAACCATCATTATCATACTATTATCATCATTACCATCTCCTCCACCGCCATCATCATCACAAAGATTAGTGTTTTACCTTCAAGTTTAGGTCTAGAGTCTACTACTATTACTGTAAATTTAATGCCAGCATCATGTGCATCTTTAAGAACTTTGAGCACTAAAGAAGAACTGTGGATATAAAACATCAAACTCCAGTTACTTAAACAATCTCTTTATATGTTTAAATAATCCAGGTTTGAGTCCCAGCTCAGACAAGGATTAAAAAGTGAGTTGAGTATGTTTGATGTGTTGTTCTCTTCCTTGCCACAAGGGCTTTTCTCAGAATCATATGTGAGTTGAATTTGTCTGATGTCTTGTTCTCTCCTTTACCATGAGGATTGTTTCTTCGTAAGATCAACAGGTGAGCAGTGTTGTGCGCATATTAATACAAGATCATTTTAATCTACATTGTAAAAATAAAAAATAGGGGTTATGACTCTCCCCAATCTGTAGAAGATTTGTTGGAGGATTGCGAAGTGGTTTATACATTGTTGTGCATTGTAAAGCTCTTACCAAGCATAGGTAAGTATGACATCTCCATCGTGTATCTTGGATTTGGCAAAGGTTTTAGAGATTGCTTCACCAGCAAGTATGATTCTTTCTCTAATAAACCTATCGATCACCTTGATGAGATCTCTCTTGGCCTGGACATAGAACAAATATCTTAGACACATCATTGTTATTAGCACTCTTATCAAGACCACTGACACTGTCATCATCATCATCATCACCACCACCATCATCAACAACAACATCATCAACAACAACAACATCATAATTATCATCAACACCACCATCATTATCATTGTCACCATTATAATCATCAATGTCATCATCATTATTGCCACCATCATTATCACCATTAAAATCATCATCATAATTATCACCACCGTCATCAACAACATCATCATAATTATCATCATTCTGACGATGATGATGATGATCAACATCATTATTATAATCACCACATCATCATCCGTATTATCACCACCATCAACAACATCATCATCATCATCATCATCATCAACAACATCATCATTATCATCATCATCATTAACACCACCGTCATTATCATTGTCACCTTTATAATCATCAATGTCATCATCATTATTGCCACCATCATTATCACCATTATAGTCATCATCATTATCATTACCTCATCTTCAGGTGTTTCTGGTGATACACGCGTGATATTGTACTTGACAAACTTGATGGCATTACCCATACTGACTGACAATGGTCTACATTGGGTTAAGAAACTGAAAAACAAACCACCATCCCACCGTCATTATTATCATCACTATCATAATCATTATCATCATAATAATCATCATAATAATCATCATTTTCTTCATAAAAATTATCATCATCATTATCATTTTAATTATCATAATCATAATCATTATCATCATAATCATTATCATCATAATCATTATCATCATCATCATTATCATCATAATCATTATCATCATAATCATTATCATCATAATCATTATCATCATAATCATTATCATCATTATCATTATCATCATAAACATTATCATCATAATCATTATCATCATAATCATAATCATCATAATCATTATCATTATCAACATACAACATAATAAATGTGATGATCATCATAATCATCAAAATAACAATATAAATATTATTATCACCATCATCATCATCATAATCTACCTGATATTAGGTTTCAGCTTGGCTTCTAAATCTCTACACAGTTCTTTCTGTGCAGGAGTGTTGTAGTCGGCAATAAACTAGAAACATGATTTAAACAAAATATTGAAACTCCAAGCCTAATTGCTAGCCCAGCCATAATGTTGTGTCCTTGGGCAAGATGCTGTTCTTCACTATTGCCTATATTCATCCAGGAGTATAAATGGATACTGGGGTAATGTTGGAATATGAGTTGTACCAAGTCTTATCACTATACTTACCTTCTTAAGTACCATAAGTAGTGCAATACATCTTGCATTAGAGCCACATATAATACCCTTGGCATATTGAACACCAAGCTTGACGATGGCTGGATGAATATTACCAACTGTACCAAGACTATAGATAGATAAAAACAATACATTAATACATGCAAATTAATCTCAATGAAATGACACAACTACAATAAGACAAGTAACAATGTTGTGTTGCACAGGTGGTCAAGTGTCCTGCCTCTCACTAGTGTGGTCACAGGGTTAGATGGCTTAATGTTACTAGATTATATAAGATTCTCTACTTTGCCACAAGGGTCTGTCATGTGAATTGAGTTTGTTCAGTATGTTGTTATTTTCCTTACAAAGAGATTGTTCTGTTTTTTTCTTCTCTTTTCTCCACTATTGTAAGCAGTGTTATGTGCTAAAATATTTATTGTAGGAGTAGAGTGAGTGTGGGTCTGAGTCTCCACAATTAGTAGGACACTTGTGTCTGGCTAAGAGACTGAGATAAAGAATTATTGATTTATTTTTATGGAAAGTTGTACACTATATAAAAGAGAGATGTACCTTAATTCTTGTGTTAATGAGACATCTTTTTCATATTGGTGTAGATGAGAGAACAGTCCAACTTTCTTTTGAGAGATTGGTCTAACTGGAACCTGCAAGTAAAGAGGTCAATCCACAATCTTGAACTGTTTTATAACAATATACTGTTGTTCCTTGTGCTTCCTTGGTAAGTGTTTGCTGTACTTTCCTCCTTTCCCTTTGACGGAGGTGTGTTTTGACTGCCTTTCCTCCCCTCCATAGGTATTGGTTCACTGTCTTACCATCCTATCCCTAGTTGGTTGTACACTGCCTTCCCTCCCCTCCCTAGGTATGCATTACCTGCATTGCCCTCCTCTCCTTAGTATGTATTCACTGCTTTTCCCTCCCCTCCATAGGTATTGGTTCACTATCTTACCATCCTATCCCTAGTTGGTTGTACATTGTCTTCCCACCATTCCCTAGGTATGCATTACCTTCATTGTCCTCCTCTCCTTAGTATGTGTTCCCTGCCTTTCCCTCCCCTCCCTAGGCTTATAATCCCTACCTTTCCCTCCCCTCCCTAGTCATACCTGTTCTTTTGCTAATTTCTTAGCCACTTTCTTCTGTACTTTGGCATCATCAACCTGTAGACTTGGAGCTACTTGCATGGACCTGTGAACTGATTAAACATGATAATCTCAATACAATAAAGAGTAAACACCATTTCCTATGTTAGCAGAACCCTAAGCCAATGTGAGAGAAGATGATATTGATGATTTTTATGATGATGACCATGATGAACTTGATAGTGATGATGATAACAATGATGATGATTATAATGATGATGATAATGATGATTACCAAAAATGGTGATGGTAAGGATGATGATGACCATGATGATCTTGATGATGATGTTTATGATTATAATAATGATTATAACAATACTGGTGATGATGATCATGATGACAATGATGATAAAAATGATGATGATGATAAATTACCTGTACTATCTGTTCTAGGTTTAGCACCATCTGTTTTCGCAGCTTTAGCAGCCCGTTGTGCTTCCTGCTTCGCTCGCCTCTCAGCCTTTAGTTCAGCTTTACTTTTCTGTGGCTGTTCCTTTCCTTGTACATCAGCACTAGCGGCAGCACCTTCTTGCTTCTGCTTGCCACCTGTTGCAGCTGACTCTGGCCGTCCCTTTTCTTCTCCCTCTTTCTTACCTTCTGGTTTATGTTGTTGTTTGTCATCTTTAGGTGTTTTTTGCTTTTGTTCTTTACCTTCTTTCTTCTTCTGTTTGCCTTTCTTCTTTTTTCCTTCTTCACTCTAAAATAAACAAAATACTCCAGTTTCATGTTATCTAGTACCGCTGTACAATTTGACAAAAGGCGCATTTGCACAGGGAAAGCTTCGATTTGTTGTAGCAATATTCAAAAATTCCAAACACACTAAAAAATTTTGTTGCTTAACAATAGAAAACACATTTGTGTAAGTTAATATTTTTATTATATATAGATAAAAAAAAGAAAAACTCGAACATACATGTAGTAAGCTAAAAATATTGCATCAGCAAAAATATCGCCTTATTTTTTTAAATTCACATACTAAATTTGTATCACTTTTTTTACAATTTATCTCACATAAGTACAAATAAATCAATATTTAAACTTTTATTTCATGAAAACGATAAAAATAGCCATTTGAATACAATACTCACGGCTGCAGTTGGCTTCGCGGATGGATCTTGACCTGAAGTTTGGCGTCCTAATTGCTTTCCTAAAAACAAATCATTACATGTAAATACATAAAGAGCTTTTAAAAGGTACTAGCTTTATTGAAAACTAACCTTTTTCTGGCTGGGAGTCTGGTTTCTCTTTCAATTTAGCTGTTTTTTGAGAAAGAGATTGATTTTCACCAACACCCGCCATATTGGATGTGGCGGATTACCGCAAGCGAATATTACTGTGGGCTCGTATTGTATTTTTCTTGTTCTTTTGGTTTTCTTTCTTTTTTCTTTTCTTTATTTCAGTTTATAGTTAATATATTTATGAAGTAACTTTTTAATTTATTAGCATTATTCATTTTATTATTCATTTAATTAATATTTCGATCATTGACACAAGAAAAAATAGTGATATAATAATCAGTGGAAATGTGGAAATGAATTTCCTTTATTTTGCGGCAATCAACATATTTTTGTTTTATTTCCTTTCGATTGATGACTTGATTTTTTTTTTCACAGTACTGCGGAAACTGTTTTATTGTATTTTGAATGCTTCCACAGGAAGCCCGGTCAATGGCAGTAAATTTGATTTGATCTAACTTTCCTGCGCATGAGCATTGTACATTTGTTTATATGTTTTTCTTAAGGCCCGGGCAAACGGCTTCAACATTTGCTTCAACATTCGTTCGATTTTGTTGAACGCTGTAGAATGGTTGTTGAACGATGTTGAACATAGGGGGCAAACGGCTTCAACATTGCCATTAAACAAAATCGAACGAATGTTGAAGCAAATGTTGAAGCCGTTTGCCCGGGCCCTAAATTAGCGCAAAGGGGTGAGCTGTTTATAGTCTCAAGCTAGGGGCTGGGTTCTCTCCCTCCCTCCCTGGTCTTTTGACTATCGAAACGTTAGGTTTTCTGTCGGGATATCGCGGATGGGGCCGAAATCTTCATCCTACACGTTAAATCGATTCCATGCTTCAGCTTCATAGAATGTCTCGGAGGAATCGTCCCAATTTTTTTTCTACATTTATTTCTAATCTACCTCAATTTAATAGAGATTTTAATTTGTCACCGTTCAGATTTCGAGCCTCACAACTGAAACGATATCGTTTTTGTTACTTGAAATTATATTTCTTTTTACTAATAATTGAGTTTTTTTCCTATTTTGTGAGATTTACTTTTACAAAAAAGCCGTTAATATTCCACGTTTTTCGTAAATTTTTATTTCATTTTATTCAATCCCAGGGTTATGGGCTCCCTGTCTAAGTAAGAAGATGTGAGAAGCATTGTGGGTGCGTTGTTCTAGAGGGGTGGTGTGGAGATGACTTGTACAATCTTAACTTCAGAGGGGAGGGGTAGGAAGTATTTTTCTCTCTTTATCGAAAGGCGTTTTACAAATTAACAAGGTCACGTCCAAGCAAGATAATCCAGATGTAAAATGATAAACAATTTAAAAGGAAGTTCTTTGAACGTACTACATGTACTAAAATAGTTTTTCCTTAGATATTTCAAGTTATAGAAAAATTTAACTAAAAATGTAATCATGATGACGTATGTCGTATCCGGTTTTACATTCATTCTTGTCAGCGGTTTAAGCTGTACTTATCTTGTACATTCTAAATAAACTAACCGTGACGTCATCGAGGAAGAGTAGATTGGGAAATCAAAATAATGAGATGAAAAGACGCACGTCTGGGTTTTTAATTTGAAGGCTTTTCTGATGAATTAAATCTATAATTATGCCCATTAACAGGGATCAATAGACAGGAAGGGTGGATAAGTTGTATGATACATAATAGGGGATAATAGGAAGATGGGTTTAAAGGAGAGAATATGAAAAACGTTGAAAAAGGTTTGGAGAAAGCGGAGAAAGGGAAAGATGCAACGAAAAGTTGCAATGAAAAATAATAGGGTGAATTAAAGGGGGGGGAAAGAAAGGAGGGAAAAACGAGGAAATTATGGAGGGAATTAAAGGAGAAAGCGGAGAAGGGGAAAGATGCAATGAAAAGTGAGAATGAAAAATGATAGGGTGAATTAAAGGGAAAAAGAAAGAACGAGAGGGGAAAAAAACGAAGAAATTATGGATTTAAGTAAAGCAGAAATGGGAGAAGACTATACTAAAATACAGAGAATTAGAAGGAAAAAGGCCCTGAGAAAGAGGAAAACAACAGAGCTAGAGAAGGAAAAGGAAGAGGAAAGGGTGTACGAGGGAGCTTAAACAATGAAAAATTATAGGAAGAATTAAAAAATAATTGATTAAAATAAAAAATTTAGAAAGATTAAAGAGAAGGAGAGATGAGAAGCGATTGAGAAATGTAATGAGATAGGAGACAAATAGGAAAGGAAGATTTTTAGATAGATAGCCACAAAGTACTGGAGAATGTCTCTGGTATTTCCGGATATTTTAGGATGAAAAACGATCATTGATTACAATTTAGATACTTATCAAAGTAAATTCCTAGTTTATCCGTTATTTGGTAAAAGGTTATCAGTTAAAAACATCCATGTTGCCTTCTTGAATGCGGTCGTCGGCCATCTGCTCATAGTTTTATTTCCCGCCAGTTGTAAGTTACGATATGTAAATAGTCTCTTCCAATTTAAATAATATTCCAATGTCTTTTTTGTTATTATTTGACACTTTTAAGGTAGTAAAAGTGGCTATTTAAACTATTCACTAAAAATCTTAAATTATTTAAACTACTTACGTGCACTAAAAAAACTATTCACTTTATTTTAAAACTATTCAATCTGAAATAATCATTGAACCTTGATATAGCAGTAGAATGATTTGTCTATATCTAGCACTAAAATGGTTTCTGTGACACATTTAAAAGGTTTTCTTACGAATAACAGTTATGTATGACATTGAAATGGCTTTCTTGCCACTGGTGATTGTTGTTTTTTTGTAGCACGCAAACGGTTTAGCTGACACTAAAATGGTTTTCCTTTAACCCCAAATGCATTCTTTGTGGCATGCAAACATTTCCCTGACTAAAATAGCTTATTTGTAACACTGAAACAATTTCCTTCCACCAAAATGCTTTCTGTGTGGCATGCAAATGTTTTAGCGACACTAAAATGACTTCTTTGTAACACTAAAATGGTTTTCCTTCCACCAAAATGGTTTCTTTGTGACATTCAAATGGTTTCCATGACACTGAAATGGTTTTCCTATCTAAAAATGTAACAGCGGTTTTCGACCTGGTGCGGTTTACTTGACGGATTGCACCATTGAGCAGGTTGAAGCGTACGTCCAGGAATGAAAACTATATCAATCAAGCCCGCGGCTAAAATTGTTTCATTAAAAAGGCGGAAGGAAATGGCTGCGTGACATCATCAGTTAGCTAATCACTAGGCGTGACGTGACAAGACGTGACTCATAATAATTCAAGTCGCGTACCAAACCCATTTAGAAATATTCCACTTGTACGTTTCTTAGCAAAATCAGCCAAATGTAAAACAATTAAAAAATTTACTTTTATTTTTTATCTCGCTCTTAAACTCTTACAATAAAATAATAAATTATGTGATAAATTACTTTCTTTTAACTTGAAATAATATTTTGTTTTGTTATTATAATACACGTTTTTCGCTCTTTATTTACATATCACTTTGACTCACGGCGTGCCGAGCAGATTCACCGATCAAGAATTGTGAAACATGTTCACTAATGACTTCAATAAGCACAGAAAATTATTTTAACTATTTTTTTAACTATTTTTTTCTATAAACTACTGCAGACTTCTGTTCAAAATCAATAACTATAAATTAAACAATCACTTCAATACAACATAAAGCAAATAAATTAAACTATAACTGTTCAATAAAACGAAGAAAATGTGTTGAAAACGTGTGAGGAACAGTACATTTAGTAAACAACACTTTTAGGTTTCAAGTCGGACCACAAGTGGCGCCGTTCCCTTGTGATGGCTGCAAAGTTGACTCGTCTTTCTACATGAAGTTGATGTAGGAATCTCTCCATTTAGTAGTTTCCCACATTGAGAATGCTTTAAGTTTTCGTTTATTAAGAGGAGCAAGGACTTGACTTCTAGGTCGGTGCGTGCTAGCTGGATTAGGATGTCTAGATATTCGATCAAGATCTCCACTACTCCCAAAACCTGCCCTGTTGCGAGACTGTGCAAGACTCTTGAGCGAAAACCCTGTGAGCGCTTCGCAAGACACAGAACGAGGCAAAGATGCTCCTGTTAGACCGTGCAGTTCAAAATCAGAAGCACCATCGCGAAGGGCCAGCAAGTACGAACTAACTGCAGTAAGAATGGCTGTCATCCAAGAATTACGCTCTTCCTCAGAAAAACAGCACAGAAAATAGTTCTTTCCTTCAGAATGGATCTTTAAACAGTACTTTCGTTTTTTCTCCCCAACTTCTTCAATATGCATAGAGATATCTCGAAAAGTTAAGACACCAAGCGGCCTACCTGCGCATTCAATATCGCTCTTTTCTTTGTAGTACACAAGGCCATTTTGCTGGAGCACAAAGTATCGAGCCTTCCAAAGCTTCCAAACATGTCTGCTTTGCTTAAAAAGGTATCCTTCTTTCAGAATACCCTTTTCACTGTTCAATATTGCCATTATGAAGTCCTCAATCTTGGCGGTTGAATGTGTACACTCTTTTATATAAAGGGTTCTTTGAATATGATCTGAAACGGACGTTGTCAAATGGACAGATCGCTGAGACTCTCGACTACAATCCCGTGTAGAAATCTCTTAACCAATAATAAACCTACTTGGTCTTTGTACTGTGTTTAAACAATAGTTTTCCTGTGTTTTACCGGGAGAGATTGACCAACGATCGATACTGCGAGCTGTCTGTCGTAAAAGTTATTCAAATGGTTCAATGGTAATTACGTCACGTCACACTTCCTTTCCCGACTTGCCCCAAGACTACAGGCACCGGCTCGTTGCCTTGCGACACTCCACAAAATCTTTCATGTTAGTAATAAAATACCATTACTGTAAATATTATTACTGTAAAAGGCGCGAGCTAACTATCCCTTAAAGTCAACATTACTCATATTATTACGCGCAGAAACAGATGATTTGCCTAAATTAGTTGGTTTTGTATGTGACATACGGTGTCACAATATAAACACGACGTGGTGACGTCAAGATTCTTACAAAACTACGAACAATAGATCATTTCAGGTGGTGTTTATAAGGGCGACACGTTGTGAACGGGTTAAACAATTTTAAACAATATAAAAATACCTTTTAAATCCTTTATAAATTAATAAGTTCGCACTTTTTGGAAGTGAACTTTGAGTTTTCGTTGCGTGACGCATTGCGACATACAAGCGTGACATTAGCGTCACACTTTCTTTCATGTTGATTCTTGAATGTTGAGATCAACTTGTGTCAAGTTGAGGTTCGAAATTCTGCTAGCAATTAATGATATTGAAGTGGACGAAAGTAGAGAATGAATAAAGTAGATATATTTAATTTGAACTTGACGAGGGTTGAACAGGATGTTTATCAATTTATAAACAATAGCGACTAGAAACCCCAAAAACCTCACGTTCAAGCTGTATTATTAATAAACATAAATTTTCTGGTTCTATGATTTTCCTATTCTGTACTTGAATAGAAATACAATATGAAAATGTAGATTGTATAAAAGAAGTGTATAATATTGTATTGTTTGTTCTTTATCAACAAGAGCAAAAATATTAAAACAATGAAACACTAAAATTATGAAAAACTGAAACTGAAATAGAAACAAAAAAGTTACAAACTAATAGTTTTTATTTAGTGACTATTTTAGTCGGTATTACTCAACCAGAAACATCAAATACAAAAGGATCGCAGAATACCGCATTACCACATTATCTGATCATGACTAATGTGTAGTCACTAAATAACGCTACTATCTAGAAATATGTTGATTGTATCTCAAGGTTTAAATAGCTATACTTTATAATCATTTATTTGATACGATTGTACATATAAGCCCCCCACTAGATTGGATCCTGTTCTACTTGTGCACATCATATCATCTTATCCTCCTAAGTGGCACATAGGAACTTAAACCCCCCACTAGATCCCCCTTAAACCTCCAAGCCCCAAGCATAGTTAATAGAGGGGACTACGAGGAGATCCAACAACACACTAAGATGATGACAGACTAGTTTGAAATCTTTAAACAAAAATTTTATTTTTCATAGGTCAAAAATTCAATACAGAATCCAAAACACAGATTAGAGTAACAAGGTTAGACTCTACACCATAAAAACATACTGATATTAAAAACTTACTGATATTTTAAACAATTACCATGCATTTCACATTTTACTCTGAAGAATTATCTGCATCTGAAACATCTGTAAGTAATATATACAATATGAGCGGCCGATCTGTATCCGATATACAACGGCGAGTCGAAGACGAGCCGTTGTATATCGGATACAGATCGGACGCGAATATTGTATAGAACTTATGAAAGTCCAACGTTAGTTCTTTCATATTTTACTAAAATTGTCAAGATAAATGTAAATCTGGCCGAGAAAATTCAAGTTGAAACTTATGCAAATCAGGACGAAATCTGTATGAGATTTACAAACTCCGTCACGGACGTGAATTCTTTTGTCAATTGCTCATTAATTATTCATGAATTTTATAAGTTTACATTGTAAACTGCACACAATGCATTTATAATTTAAAGACACTTCTAACACTGATTTTCCACAAATTTTGGTTTTAACTCTCACAAAGTATTGATGTTGAGTGCAACTGTTATGTGTTACCCTCATAAAATAAAGTTATTACTTACTTATTTACTAACTTACTTACTTACTATGTTTGAAACATCAGTAAAGGTTTTAGATTGTTTAATATGGTGTAGAGTTAAAGGTTGTTATAGACTGCAAACAGTCCCAGTCCCAAGCAAAACGGACAGGAAATCAAGCTTTAAAAAGCTAATTTTCGGAATCCGGAGGGAAAAGCAAGGATTGTTTGCAGTCTAAGTTTGTTACTACAATATATGTATTGATTTCTGAGAAACGGTCTATTTGTTATTGCCATTCACAATTAAGATGATTGCCCAAAGCGAGCATGAGCTGCTTCAAAGGCCTTCAAGACCTGACTAGTTACAGTGTTTGGTGCTAGAGATGCATCGATCTTGCAATGGATTCCTCGTCGTTGGTAGTAATCAACCAGAGGGGAGGTCTGTTGGTGGTAGGATTGGAGACGCTTGGTCAGGGTTGCTTCGTTGTCGTCAGAACGACGTTCAAGGGCTTCACCAGTGATCTAATTAATATAATGATAATAGCATCAGATAATAAGTTTATTTCACTTTGATGGTTATGATATAGTGATGGTAATAATGATGATGATGATAATAATGGTGATGGTGATGATGTTAAAAGTAACATTTTTTTTGTAACAATAATAGTGGGGATTATGACGATGATGATAATGGTGATGATAATGATGATAATCGAAATAAGATTTATTATTATGATAACAAATACAACAATGATGAGTTTCATTAGTGATCTAACAGACTAATATCAAGACAATCACAACAATAATATTCTCTTTGCTCTCTATTTGTTGACTGGGTTCCCTGTGCATTTAATAACACAGGAAGCCCATGCTACTCACATCATCTTTCATTGCAGCCTTTGGAGGATTGAACTCTGTGTGGTAGGTCCTACCACTAGCTTTATGAAGGAGTCTAGACAAAACATTGAAATAATGATATCAAGACAGACAGTCAATCAATCAATGAATCAATCAACTAACCAGTCAATCAAGAAAGCAGTCCTTAAGTCAGTAAATCAATCAATCAGTCAACAATTCATTCAAATGATCAGTCAGTCAAGAATTCGGTCTGTCAATCAATCAATCAGTCTGCTTATCAATCAGTCTGTCAATCAATCAGTCAATCAATCAGTCTGTCAATCAACCAGTCTGTCAATCAGTCTGTCAATCAATCAATCAGTCAGCCAGTCAATCAATAAGTCTGTTAATCAGTCTGTCAATCAATCAGTCTGTCAATCAATCAGTATGTCAATCAATCAGTATGTCAATCAATCAGTCTATCAATCAATCAATCAGTCTATCAATCAGTCTGTCAATCAATCAATCAGTCTATCAATCAGTCTGTCAATCAACCAGTCTGTCAATCAGTCTGTCAATCAATCAATCAGTCAGCCAGTCAATCAATAAGTCTGTTAATCAGTCTGTCAATCAATCAGTCTGTCAATCAATCAGTATGTCAATCAATCAGTCTATCAATCAATCAATCAGTCTATCAATCAGTCTGTCAATCAATCAATCAGTCTATCAATCAGTCTGGCAATCAATCAGTCTGTCAATCAATCAATCAGTCTATCAATCAGTATGTCAATCAATCAGTCTATCAATCAATCAATCAGTCTATCAATCAATCAGTCTGTCAATCAATCAGTCTGTCTATCAATCAGTCTGGCAATCAATCAGTCTGTCTATCAATCAGTCTGGCAATCAATCAGTCTGTCAATCAATCAATCAGTCTATCAATCAGTATGTCAATCAATCAGTCTATCAATCAATTAATCAGTCTATCAATCAATCAATCAGTCTATCAATCAGTCTGGCAATCAGTCTGTCAATCAATCAGTCTGTCAATCAATCAGTCACCTTCCAGTGATTCTTTTGACAAGCAATGAGTCTTGAATGGCAAACTCTACAACAGCATCCAGGCTACTATTCCTTTGTTCTAACAGCCCATCAAGCTGAAATAATACAAACACAATGGTAACTAGTTTGTTCTTGTAAAAATTAGAGTACAAATATTATACCTGTGAAACAAGTAGTACTAATTAGTACAAAATAGTGCTAATTAAACAATAGAGAACAACAGAATTAGCATAAAATAGCACTAAATAGTCAGCTAACTATTTCATTTCTTATTTGCACTCTAAATAGTTTTGAATGGAAAAAATACAACTTTGATAAACATCAATTTTTAATATTTTATACTTGTAAAAATCCTTCAAACATCATCTTGCACCAACATCAAAAGTCATTTTCAAGATTATACACACCTAAATTATCACAACGCACAATCATCACTTACACCTGGGTTAATATCATCCAAACATTAGTCACTAACATCAGCAGTTTTCTTCAAGACTAAAAACAGCCTGACCATTACATTTCACTCTCATCACTAACATTTGGGCACAAACCATTCAATAGTTTTTTTTTTCACAGTTCTCGTCGATCAACCTGAACCTCGAAAGTGTGTAATAAATTATTTAGAATTTGACTAAAGACTGTGGTAATATAAGGATTGTACACAAATTCTAAAGAATATATTACACACTATCAATGCTGAGATTGCCTCATGAAACTGTGACAAGGTCTAATGTAATCACTAACAACAGCAATATTTCTCAAGACTACACACACTCATGACAAGCACAGTTCATCATTATCACTTGCACCTTGGTTCAAAACATACAAACATCAGTCACTAACATCAACAGTCTTTCTCAAGACTACACACACAACCAGTGCAGTTCATCATGAATTATGTTAATAAATAAAGTGTACCTTTTCAGCCTGGGTAACTGTCCTTGGGAATCCGTCCAATAGCCAGCCATTCTTGCATTCAGGTTTGTTGAGATTGTCGTCAATCAATTCAACAACAAGGTCATCACTGACAAGCTAAAATGTGATCAAAATACAAAGTAGATTTGTTACCATATCATCCTCATTGTTATTACCAGCAGCCGCATCACTATCATCATTGTCATCATCACATAAATATTTTTATTATTATCATCATTATGACTATCATAATTATCACAATCATTTTATTACCATTTTAACCATCATCATAATCAGTGTCGTCATTACCATCATCATAATCAGTGTCATCATTACCATCATCATAATCAGTGCCATCATTACCATCATCATAATCAGTGTCGTCATTACCATCATCATAATCAGTGCCATCATTACCATCATCATAATCAGTGCCATCATTACCATCATCATAATCAGTGCCATCATTACCATCATCAATGTCATAATCATTATCATTATTACCATCATCATAATCATTAATAACATAATCATTGTCATAATCATCATCATAATAATTATCATCAGCATAATGATTGTTATCATTGCCATCATCATAGTCATTGTCATCATAACCATACATCATGATTACCATCAGCACAATCATGGTAATCATCAGATGTCACTCATCATTGTTATAATCATTTTCATTATCACCACTGCCATCATCATCACCTATCATCAGTATGTTTGACTCCTTCAAGCATAAAACATTATTACAGATAAAATGTACTAGTGTCTAACCAGTCCAGAGTCCATGACTTGCTTGACTTTCTTGCCAAGTGCAGAGCCAGATGCAACCACAGCCCTGAGCATATCACCTGGTTCACACACAAAGGAAAGTAACCTTATTTAACGTCAGTAGCTCCTGACATTCATTGACTGATAAACTTGAGGCTGACAGTGCTCATTTTACTTCCCTCTCTCCATCAGTGCTCCGTTTTACAGGTATTTAAAGCTACTTAAAGCTACATGGAAAGGAGAAGTCGAAACAAGGATGTGAGGTCACTGGGAATCAAAATCGGGACCTCTACCACAGAATGCCGCTCACTAACCAACAGATATTTGAATTCACTCATATATAACATGTGCACAATTTATTCCATCATCTTTTCACTCAATAAATCATCCATGTATTCATCCATATAAAGTTATGTTTACTTATTCATATATTCATTCAAGCAATCATAATTTCATTCACTTAGTCATTTATTCATTCATGCATTTGCTTATTCATCCATCCACTTGTTCATCCATCCATACAACTGCATATTTATTTTTATAAAATATTTGAGATATGTTCACAGAGATATGCTCAGCTTTATACTTTATAAAAGCAATATAAAACGTCTGCTTGTGTCTATATACTGTGATATAAACACTGGGAGCTGTAGAGCACTCAAGAAGTCAAATAAACACTCTCCTGCTCTACAGCTCCCAGCATTCTTATATCATAGTATAAATACACTGTGCCATTTTGTGTTCCTTAAATTAATTCATCCATTCATTCTTTCATTTATAAATTAAGTAATCATTCTTTTATCCATTCATTCAAACCCATATTCAAGTTATGCATCCTCATAATTCCAATTAACATAGATATATGGTTTTGCTTGGTATGTTCAAAAGATTGAAATGATTTTTTCACGATTGAAACAAGATAAGAGAAAGACAGCTACTACAAGATGGTGTTTGTGCAAAGAACTGATCTCTTAGCAAACGCACTGGGCCATAACAACATCTTAACTTGCATACTATCATGCAATATTACGCTCATACAATATCAACAGAGCATAATATTACTACTACAACAAGTTTAAGACACTGTGTAAGGGAACAGATGTTTGCCAACTTAAAACAGCCACTTATAACAACAACATATACCAATAAACATCAACTGCATGACCTACATTCAATAATTTGTATATCAACATATATGGAGAAACTCGCGAGAATTTTAGGTCTTTGTTATTTTAAGTTTATTACCTGTAGCAAGATGACATACACAATATCTCTCAGCTAATCTGGGAGCCTAAAATATCAAAAATACAGAACAGACATTTCAAAAGACAAGGCAAAACATCTCAGCAATTTCCAAACAATAAAATTAAGCTACACGAAGCTCAAAGGTCAGAAATGCTAGCAAAATACTAGTGATAATTAAACAATATAACAAAAGATATATTTTATACAGAAAGAAGAATTATTAGATGTAATAGATATATAGTATTCCCAACGATCGGTTAGATGATTGTTTTGTTTTGGGTTATTTTGTATGATGTACCTGCGTTCCTTTGCCTGATCCTGGAGGCCCAAGCAAGATCGCTCGAACACCTCGCTCGCATGATTCAGCTTTTTTCACCATTTCATCAAGCTCTGCTTTTGCTTTATCATCTTTGCCAGCATCAGTTTTGAATACTGTTCCTCGCTGGCTGATTGGAGGAGCCATATTATTTGTGGATCAGGCACAGATAGAAGCCGGCAAATCGAGCTGGCACAAGAACGACAACAGCAGATCACAAGAGAACACGTTGCGATGAGGCTAATGCGCATGACACACTAAAAGGCACCAAACATGGCAATATGGAATGGAATGGAGAAGTGCAGGAATGCACGGATTAAACTATGTTTTTTTAAATACTAAAATTACATAATTTTCTTTTATTAATTTGAAATAAAAAAATAAAATGAACTATTATCCAAGAAGGAGCACATTTTAAAGCTTCGAAAACAATGGATAATTAGACAATTAGAATGTTCGATATTTTCTCAATATTATTACACGTGAAAAAAAAACTCATGTGAAATCGTTTAAACAAGGTCTATCTTGGTCCATCCACAGCCGATATTGCTTCATAGTAAAATAAAGCTCTCATCTATAGTCTTAATATTTTCTTAGTCAGTCGCCATGGTGATTATTTCTTGTGTAGCCGGCTTTCCATATGGACGTAAATGACCGTGTGGAGACTGGGTCTGTATGGAAGGAAATTTAAATATCCTTTATAAGTTAGCGGATTATGTCAGTCGAAACACCTGTCCACTACAACCACAAGTATGACACATTGTTAGTTGTCGGAAGAAAAATAGAGTTTTACTGATGTTTTAAAAGTCCAATTTTGTATCGAATAAACGAAGCTATCTCGGTTACATTGTGTTATTGAAACCATTAGTTTACGCGTCCTGTTGAGGGCGTAAACCATAGAACGGCACTAAGATTTCATGGACAGCGGTCACAGCACGACACGGCGGGAGGTCTAGCATTGAGAAAACGTCTGATTACATCGACAAGGTGATCAATACCCAACGGAAGACGAAAGAAACCTTTCATTTGCGACCGTTTGTTTAGATTCCCTTACACGCAATGACAAAAGCAATTCTCCTTAGTATGAACACTAATGCAATATTTCAATGAATAAATTGTAATGTGTGTTTGGGGGTTGGGAGAATTGAGAGTTTGGTCATTGATTAGCTGTGCTTATCAGTATTGTAACACACACAATATGCAAATTTCTCATGATTTATTTCACTAGACATCCGTGATGCACACATTGATCGCTGCACACCAAACATCGCTAGTCTAAACACACGAACAAACCAACTATCTTTCGACTCTCAACAAGACGCGACATTGGACGACATAGCTACAGACAAGAAGTCGCGTATAAACATACAGCAACTATGAGCGGTCACGGCTTGGTCAAGAGGCATTCATTCCCGTTACGAACATACTCATGGCACGGAATAAGAAAAAATCAAATCACACTAGAAAATGGAGACGATCCGTTGAGTCCTTTCAAAGTTAGAAACGCACCGGTTGTGAGTTCAGAAGGAACGATGGAGGAAAGGGAAGCAAGGCTTGAAGAATCGCTGCTTTGGATACGAAAAGAACTGGTAAGAAGAAATTTTAAAGTTGGGAATGAATAGAAGAAGGGATGAAAAATGCGTCGGTATTATGAACTAAAGCGCGCGTCAAAATAGAGATTACTACACACAGTTTGTCCGATAGATAATCAATCTCTTAGATTATTTTGAAAAGGTAATGTTAGCACTATCAAACACATTCTACTAATTTGAAGCATACAGTTTATTTACTTGTTATATGTTGAAGTACAAAAAAAGTTGACTCAATCAAAAAGAGAGAAAAAAAAATAACCCGAATCCGTTGGAGATCAAGTTTTTTTTAAATATCCCAAAAAACATTTCAATATGTTAAACACATTTAAGGATCCTTTGAAATTTAAAAATTTATTATTATAATAAGCGTTATGGTTTGGGTTTTTGACTCATTGTTTAGCATGAATAAGAAATTTTAATCAAAGGCCAGCTGCAAAACACGACGCTTCAAAGTGACAGCAACGCATTTCATAACAATTTACTGTTCCACCTTTCGGGAAAACACGTCCAATTTAGAAACCTTTTTTCGTGGATTTGAAGTAGCATAGTTAGATTTTAGCGAATAAAGTCGATTATTTGAAGATAGTTTTACGTAATACTCTAAGTATTAACACAGAATGAAAACATTAACAATGATTTTATCGCATTTAATCCGTACTTATAGAATTTGAAAATCGAAATCTTCGGATGTACAAGGTTTCTTTCTATCATTCCTTTTACGTTATTCCTATAAACTCAAAGAATAAAATACACTTTAAAACATATTTAAAACATACTTATTAAGACTTGAGCTTTTTAACAAAGCCTCTATTTTTCAGCCAGCAATCGAAAAATAATAAGAGCGAAATTGTGCATAATTTGTAGTTCAAACTCGATCGCATTTCCGCCCTGAGTTCATGTCAAATTGAAGGCAAATTGGAATCACAACAATCATAATTAATTGTGGAAATATTAAGGTTTTGCCTCATGATTTTGCACCGCTATGACTAACCCAGCTACGTGTGTAATAAGCTGGATAATAATGTAAATGTCATAACCGCAAAACAGCTTATTATTCGTCCAGATTATTATGATGTAAAATTTCCTCACAAATCCACAACCGAATGACACCTTTTTGTACAATAAAAACATGATATTCTTGTACACACTTTGTTCTCATAAAATTATTACACATTTTATTGACGGATTTTACACTGAAACAAAGAGCATAGCAAGGTTGCTACCAAAAAAAAAATACAACAAAAATGAAATGTCAAAGCCAAAACGACTAAAACTGCAAAAAGAGGGTTATTTTTCAGTTCAAGGGTTTTTCATTGAAACGAAGCGAATGGTAACGACAAATCATTATAAAAGGTTGCTTCTAAAATGTTCAATGAAATGTCAATGCAAAAACGATTATAGCTGCAAAAAGAGTTTTCTTTTTCAGTTCAAGATGAGATAAATGCTATTGTATTATTTTAGCAACGAAAGCATCGCTGTTTCGCTTTACTAAAACCCTCTGACAGCCGTTGAATAGTGTCAGCCTCTTGTGTTCTTCAAATATCTCGGCCTTTGCTCTAGCTGAGCCACAATATGTCCAGAGCGGAATTAATAAAAATGTTTTGAATCAACAATGTTAGGACTTGAGTCGCGAATGGCTTAAAAGCGGTAAGACTGTATGGTAAACATAAAACCCTAAATCCTTTGACTAGAGATTTAGGGGGATTTCGTTAGGTCAACCGATGGCAAATTGGCTATCACTTTGTCAATGGCAGAGTTGGAGGAGTAAAGTTTGACATATTTTGACAAGGCGGAGAGCATTTGTACTGAAGCCGGCGTTCTAAACAATGTCAGTGATAGTGAAATAGAAAATGCTTTAAGAAAAACTACATTTGGTATAAAAATTTTTTAGTGGTGATGACGATATGTTGGTGGTAATGATGGTGGTGATGACTATCATGATGACGACAATGATTATGATGATGGTGGTGGTGGTGGTAATGATGATGGTGATTATTATCACGATGACAACGATGATAACGTGATGGTGATCCCGATGACGATGATGATATGGTAGTGGCGGTGATGATGATGGTGATGATGATGATGATGATAGTGGTAATTGTTATGGAGACGATAGTGATGATGATCAAATGGTAGTGGTGGTAATAATGATAATGGTGATGCAGATGTTTAAGATGACGATGATAACATAATGATGGCAATAAAAGCAAGAATATTATATGATATACCAAACAGACATAAAACGAAAATTAGAAAGAATACAATATAACTTGTCAATAAAACAACAAATCATTGATCGAACACACAACCGTGTGCATGAGCAAACAGACCAGGAAATAAAGTCTAGCCAGGAAGTCAAACATGATAAAAGAACAAAAGCAATACCACGCAACCTTAAAAACCTCATTAATAAACGAATCAAAGTAAAAGCTCTCTATTCTTTGCAATATCGAAAATATGTTTTGCGGCTCACGAAAACAAAATTACAAACATTTGCGCTGTAAACTGAAACTGAAAATTAGATTCGTTGCTTGTATTTGACCTTTTTAAAAGTTAATACTTAGAAAGCGTCATTTCCATGTAATAATTTTGCTTTGTGAGAGCAACATTACATTAATTTACATTAGATTACATTAATTTATATTACACCACTTTCCCTCCCATTCTATTCATTTATTTTCTTATTTTCAGACCGACATGCGACATCAAGACAAATACCTCACTCGTCAATTCATCCAACTTCGCTCAACAATACAAAGCATCAAAACAGAAAACGAAACAATGTTAGAAGAGTTTGAAAACGGTGAAAGCAACGGTGATGTTCTCAGAGACTTAGCTGACTTTTCACCAAGAAAGATAGTTCCTCGAGCCAAAGACGGCCGTCCGTTAGTAAGAAAAAGCTACTCAATGGTTATTTGATAACCTTGTAAATAAATTATAGTTAGTTAAAAGTAGGAATTTACATTTTAAAAATCGCTGCTTTCTTAACATGCAAGGCGAGTCCACATTGAATTCGGTGAGAAATTTTGGCGCGCGCAACAGAAGTTGTCACATATCGACGAAAGAGAAAGAACCAGTTTATACGTCGCATAATTTCGTCAGTCTTACAAACCTTAAAAGTAACGAATTGCAAATAGGAATAAATTGTAAATATTTCTATATTTATTTTCATTCTTAACCGCTCTAGATTGAAGGGAAAAACTGTTTTAGTATAGACTAACAAGTTTATCTCTAACAATTAATTTCAGTCTATACCTTCACAACGGTTAAACAATTATCCAGCAAGTTTTCCTTCCCATCTATTACTTCTTATATGACAACATTCTTACAAAAAGAAATATAAAAAAAAGAATAAACAACCTACTATAGTGGTAGCTCTATTAAGCGGTCACCCTTGGGACTTTCCAAAGTGGCCGCTTAGGTTGGCCGCTGAATAGAGGTATAGAATAGGTATTGGAATATATTTGGGACTTTTTATTGTGGCCGCCTAATATAAGGTGACAGCCTATTGGGTGACCGCTTAATAGAGGTACACACTTTTGCAATTAAGTCCATGACAGAATTGTTTTACAAGCATTATGGTTTCCCAACGCGCGCGCTCTCTTCATAAGCTTTTCATACGCCGTTTTCGTGCGAAAATAGTTTTCATTATCAAATATCAGTGTAACCACAAAGACGCCCAAAGTACTCTAATCAATAATGTACAACATGGGTAGTCTATCTCATTTATTAAGTAGCCACAGGAAAGCTGGCTACAGAACTCAGTCTAAACGGCTGATTGATGTCGTATGGTAAGAGTGATAAGTGGACTTACAGCGACGTATTTTGTTATGGTTTTGCCAACCAACCATTGTTATCAGAACAAAGAAAATTAAAAAATAAATTGCGACAATGGTTGGCAAATTAGCATCACCATACCAACACTTGTAAACACTACGCTCACCTATTCATAAGCATCATAAGGTTTTCGTTGGAATTGTAATCAGTTTGAATCATAGTCATAAGCAGTTATTACAAGTAGAAACTGTATGTCGTAAGCGGAATGGGAGGCAAAAGCCTTGGTTATAAGTAAACGCGTTTTTCATGTCAACCTGGTTCCCAGGGCTTCTCGTTTCGATTCAAGCGAAGAGAAAATCCCTGGGAACGAGGCTGTTTTTTCATATCCTGATCTGATTCAAAATGGCGGATAGAAAAATATGTTCATTCGTAATGCTTTTCACGATATCGTGATCGCAATCCTTGTCGTAATAAGGATCGTATAGCATCGTAATCGTAATGGAACCATATGACCAATGTGTTCTATCTAACTATTAAAAAGAGATTGCATTTTATATTTCAAGCCTGAAATCATAAGGCTTCACACGCCTTGCAGTTACGAGTCTTACGACAAACTGTATATACTTAAAGTCGCATAAGATCGTACTAAATTTTATACGATTACACGAGACGTACGACAAGGCGTATATACTTCGAGTTGCACAAGGTCGTCATACGCCGATTACAGATACGACCTTTAGACAATATGTATATTCTTTAAGTCGCATAGGATCGTAAGCTTTATACGATTACAGATACGATCCTTACCACAAAGTATATACACCATTAAAACAAGCAGTATAAACTTGGAAAACCAATGTATAAAAACCATTTGGAATTTATTATATATTTTTATTTTTATTTCAAAGGAAATTAGCAAGGGCAATCCTGCCTCCTCCCCCCTTAAACTTGTACTCCCCACTCCACTCCCCGTAGGATCAACTATAATGAATAACTGGATTAAAATTTGTAATCTTGCAAAATGCCTTATTTTATTCAATATCAAATTAAACAACTTTTAAAATAATTTGATTCAAAATAATATACTCTTATTACAATATACTCTTATTTTTATACAATATAAAACTTTTAAACAATACCTAGAATTGAAATAACTGGAACATCCTATTTTTGTATATTTCTTATATTATTTTCGTGTATTTATTCAAATAATTTTGGTGTGGAAAGCGAACCAGCCGTCTTTCTACTTTCAAAGTTATCGAAAATATATTTTAAAATCTTTCTATTTTATTATTTTATTTGTTAAATTGTTTTAGTCAGGTTTTGTTTTTTTAGTCTTTGTTTTCTCTGCAAAAACAATCTCGCTGGAGTAAAAAAAATGTACAACAATGCGTTGGGGCAAAATGTTTGTTAAAAAAAAAGGAACTTCAAAAATTTAGTGATGAAAAATGTTGGAGTAAAACGATCTAGGAATGTCAGACAGTTTGGGCGGGGATTAACGAGTAAAACCAATTTAACGTCAACAAGGAAACCCATTTCAGTGTTAGAAGTCATATAGTGTCAAGGATACCATTTTAGTGTCGAGAAACCATTTCAGTGTAAGAAGTCATTTAGAGTCAAGGATACCATTTTATTGTCGAGAAACCATTTCAGTGTTAGAAGTCACTTTGTGTTGATGAAGCCATTTCAATGTTGGAACCTCTTTGAAGCTACTACAAAAGCAATGCCGGATCAGCAAGTCAGCACATGTAACTCCATCTAAACGTAGAATGTTCTGCCGGGGTACTGATTCACGATGAAACATTCTTCAGTCATTTCACTTATGTCTTCGATAACAGATCACTCGTTCCACGTCTTCAATGGAACATACTTCACACATTTTATGTCTTTTTCTGTAGGAATCCAGTGATATTCATGGTACCCGTCGTGTCAACTGTCCTTCGTTTGTTTCTTAGTCGAACCAGTAAATCTTTAGTGACTTTCTTATGACAGGGGACACACAGCGTTCGTAGGTTTTCTATTCCACACTCGCCACCGCCCTCTGCCACAGCAACAATGTGATCTGCTTCCCAGAACTACAAGGTATTTAAAACTATTTTAATGATGAAATCTTTCCTTTCATGATTACGCGGCCATCGAAGGTCAGACAACGTGTAAAACGCGAACTGCCGTCAGTCAAACATCGCAAGATTTTGATTGAATACAGCGTAAACAATTTTTTTCTGAAGTGCATCGTTGGTCGCGCAATTATGAAATGTGCTGTAAACAAAAAGGAACATTTGACCTCATCATTAGAATGATTTCAAGAGAATATGTGTAGCTATTTACTTTTTTTGGAAGCAGAATAATTAACTTATTATGCTCATTCCATTAAAGAAAACAGATAATATAAAGAACCACTAAGGATGTAACAAATCCTGGCTGTGACCACCCTCTGCTACTGGCTTATGCTAGCACACTGATACACTACACTGCATTGGAGGACGTAAAAGAACCACTGACAATATAACAAACCCTGGCTGTGACCACCCTCGCACTACACTTACCAACCTGCATCATTGGGGGACGTAAAAGAACCACTGACTGGCTACAAATATATTAAACACTCATCCCTTACGCTTTTAAGTCGTGTGTCTGCATCGTGCAGCTTAAGAAACGCCGGTCTTCAATGAATTACATACTAACCATTCATGATTGTAAGTTACTTGGCTACAATAAGCAGTTTGTGCATACACCTACTTGCAGTAAGGTTGTCATACAAACATATGCATTTGTTATAAAGAAAATAGAACATTTGTGATTTAGTACGATAGGAATTGATTAAAAGACAAAAGAAGATCACTCAAGCTGAACTCTCTCTTTTGTCTTTTAATTAATTCCTTTCGCACTAAATCACAAATGTTCTATTTTCTTTGTGACAAATGTTCTATTTTGTATGACAACCTTACCGCAAGTAGGTGTATAGATACACGTAAATAAACCATTAGGAAATGTACTTTGTGTTCCTTACCATCCCTTCCTTGGGATCCAATATCATACGATTTAACATCCGTGGGGGGAGGTCTGCGAAGACACTCTTCTCCAGGAACACACGGCGATCTTTTTTCTGAAGAGCCTTGACGTTATTGTAGCACGCATGCGCATCGAAGTGACACAGCTGACATATGCCTTGCTCGGCTTCGAAGAGTTTTCGTCTAGTTGCAGTTCCGCTTACACGAACCTAACATGGAACAACCACGTGTTAGGTACGGACTGGACTATATCTCAGCATTATTATCATCATCATCATCCCCACCACCATCATCATTATCATCATCAACACCACCATTGTTACATCAGTCATCATCTACATCATCATCATTACGATTATTGTAACTATTATCATCATCTTCATCATCTCAGTTCACCATCATCATCATTATTATCATCATCACTATTATCAGCATCATCATCTTCACCATCATCATCTATATCATCATCTTTATTATCAGTCATCATCATCACCGTCATTTATATCATTACCATCATCATCATCTTCATCACCATCATCTTCACCATCATCATTATTATCATGCAGTCATCATCTTCATCATCTATGTCATTACCACCATCATCATCTTCATCTTGATCATCATCATTTTCACCATCATCGTCATCTTAACCATCATCATAGTCATCACCATCGTCAGCATCATCATCATCATGACCAACATCACGATCATCATCTTCATCATTACCTGATAACTCTCTTTACAATCGAATGAGCAAAACCTAGAGTCCCAATTGTTGCCCAAGGAACCATAATCAACAGGTGCTCTACAGAACAGACACAAAGGGGAACCATCTGGACCAAACGCCTGCATACAGGATACTTCATCAACCTCGGAACTCGCCGTGCCGCGTTCGGTAGGTATTCGTGGGGCATTCGGTGAGGTATTTTTCTTACGTCGTTTACGATCGGGTGATTTGATGACTTTACGGACATCACCGCCAACTTGGTCTGCCGTTTGTTGTACTTTTTTTAGACAGATATCCTGATAGAGAGAGATGAACTCAACTGAACAATTTGTTTTAGTTATGTATTTTAATTTATATATTACTTTGTAAGCGCATTGAGCACTGTTAAATACGCTATTAGAACGTGATATTAACACCCCACTAACGAGGGATAGTGAGATAAAGAATTATACCTTTGTCCAGTGGCGAACGTTTGAAGATTCTTTCTTTGTCTGGAATTGGAAAACAACATGTCATTATTATTCATACATATCTTTGTTCTCAGTAGCTTGGTGGATAGATTGAAGGATGATTGAGTTGTTGTCGTTTCTTTGTTTTATTTGTTGGACTGTTTGTTTGTTCGTTTTTTGTTGACCGACCGACCGACTAATTAACAATGAAAGTAAAAAAGACTCACGTTTCTCAAGATCTGATATGCTTCCACAGGATCCTTGAAGATAGCCTGTGACTTGACTACAACACGTTTCATTTGAGGACCAAGCCTGGAAAAATAAACAAACAAGTTTGGACCCACAGTAATTGGTTATGCTGTTGTGTGCGCCTGTCTTCGGACGAAGTTCAATAAATAAATAAAGACAACAATAGTCTCCCTCACAGTTCCCTACGCTATCTTGAAAGGTTGAGCTTACAATGATAGAGACACGTGAATAATTGTGCCGTGTTAAAAGGTCTCTATCATTGCAAGCTCAACGTCCGCCTCGCTTCGATGCAAAGACCTGGCTACCTTTTAGATGGCGCATCTTAAACTTTAAGCGTAAAGGCCCGGGCAAACGGTTTCAACATTTGCTTCAACATCCGTTTGTATTTGTTGAATGGCAATGTTTAAACGCTTTTAAACTCTTTCAACATTGTTGAAACGTGTTGAATCGATGTTGAAAGAGTTTAAAAACGTTTAAACATTGCAATTCAACAAAATCGAACGGATGTTGCATGAAGCAAATATTGAAACCGTTTGCCCGGGCCTTAATCTTAAACTTGATGTGATGTGAATTTGAAAATTATTATAAGATCGAAATTTCTGAAATCGAAGTAAAATTGATATCATTCATTAGTAATTGATGTTGCGTTGTAGAAGTGAATAAATGAACGTCAATTTGATCAGTTATAGAAATAGAAAATAAAGAAGAAGAAAAATGTCAGTCGAACCTTGTCCAAAGATGTACCAATGTTTTAGCTTGTTTGTAGTTGTGTTCGTTTTGCAGGATATGAGGCAGGTCTTCTTTGCTGTTGTCCTTCACATCGCTTATCGGGAAATTACACCTGAGAAACGTACCATCCTGAAAACCACAGAAATGAAAATGATGACTGAGGCAAACAGAAACACAAACAGACAAGCAAGCAAACACCAAATAAATAAAACTATCATGAAACACCTCACCTCATCGTAAAGAAACACACGGTCAGTATACAGACTCATTGAAAACCTCAATGCTATTGGCAATGGTGGCTCCTTTGGCTTCTTCTTAATCTCTCGACAATTCACATTATCAATCGCTTCAAAGTCGTCCATAATTTCACTCTCTTCTCGAAATATCTCTTCTGCGGCTTCTTGTAGTTCTCGAAGACTTTCGCTTTGTTTTGTGGCTGGTTGGTGTTGGTTGTTTCTACTATTGCTGTGAGGATCATGGTTTTTCATAGCTGCAGCTTCTTGTAGTTCTTGTAGACTTTCGCTTTGTTCTGCGGCTGGTTGTTGTTGGTTGTTTCTAATATTGCTGAGAGGTTCGTGGTTTTCCATAGCTGTTTCTGCAACTTCGCCGTGTAGTTCGTGGTGCTGTTTGCTTTCTGTAGTACAAGGTTCAGTGTTTTCTACCACTGTCTCTGTAGTACTAGGTTCAGTGTTTTGTACTACTGTAGGTTTGTCCACCACTTTATCTAGTTGAACACATTCTTCATTGTTAGTCTTAGCTGATGCATCTGCGGTTTTTAAAGCAATACCAATGCTTATTTGTAAGCTATCTTCCTTTAGATTTTCTTGCAAATCAGCTTGGTTTCCAGTTCCATTTATAACTTCATCATCAGTGGCGTCTGAATCAGAGAATTCAAGCACAAACGAGTCAATTGCACTCTGTTCGGTTTTCATGAGTTCGTTAGGGTTTCTATCAGCCTCACTTTCACCAATTGCCTCTTCACTGTTATAATTATTTGGTACTTCATCTTTTGCATCTTTATTGTCTACATCTTCGTTCTCAGTTATGTCCTTCAAACGTCTTGTAATTGAAGAAGAAATCTCCTGGTTCTCAAGTCGTAGTCTCTTTCTACTGCTTTGTCTTTGTTGCTCGATCAAAGATGGCTGTCCTTCTTCCTCAAACTCATTCCCGCTGGAGTTACATCTGTTCTCCTTCAACTTTGTAATGTTGTCTTTGGCTGTTCCAGTTCTTTTTCTATTTGATTCACTCGCTCTTTTTCTCTTCTGCCATCTTTTTTCACAGCTTAATGTCGACCAGTGACTTGGTGTTCTTCGCTGGCTTCGTCGTCTTGGCGTCATGCATACTGAACACTCAATCAACATGGCGTCGTTCAAAAACGTACACCCTGAACACGACCACTGTCCGAACGGCTCCTTGAAATCATCGTCATCATTATCAACAGGGCTTTGCTTCAATACAGAACTACTTTCCCCAACTGTAATATCACCTTCTGTCGAGTAACAAAGGCCTGATGTTCCTGCAGTTTGCTTCGACACAGAGTTCCTCTTTTTCTCATGAACCTCGCTTGAGTTACATCCTTTAGATGTGCTTGCAGTGAGATAATTTTTATCGCATTTACCAGTCGCTTTACAAGCATTCTGTTTAGTACCTTGAGTTCTTTTTGGTCTCGGAGTAAAGCATATTGAGCATTCAATCATTAGAGGATCGTTGAGCAACGTACACGCACTACACGACCAACAACGACTTTCATCTTGTTGCATTGGTTGGACTTCTTTTTCCTCTCCAACTGGTTCTTGACAACCATCTTTCTGGACCAACAACTGAGTTTGCAAGCTTTGAGCACTAATTGCCTCGCTTGAAGCACAATCAATATGATTATGTACAGAGACTATTTCTTCTTCGTCTGCTTCGATTTTTTCTTCTGTTTCAATAGCATTTTGAGAGTTTTCCTTGTTTTGAAGTGTTCTAGATGTTTCTGAGGTGTTTGCTTGTATGTCGGCATCTTTGGAGTCTAGGTTGAGAGTTTTGTCTTGGCAATATTTTGGCATTGGTATTTCAAAATCATCATCATCAGAATCTCTTTCGATGACCTCTTTGTTTACAAACACACTTCGCTTTCTTTCTAAAGATGAGTTTGAGCCTTTGTGCTTCAATGAAAATGGATTTCTTTTTTGAACTTTGACAAAATGTTCTGCGTTTTTTGTCTTCAATTCTTGTAATACGACGTCGTCGTTCAGAGAAGAAGGCCCTTCAATGTCGTATTTGTCAACTCTAGAATGACTGCCACTACTTTCTGATGCATCTCTTTTGAAATCGTCTTCTTCTTCAGCTGAATTCAATGATAAAGTTGAGGATGAACAGTTCATTTCTTCCTCTTCGACATCATTAACTTGAGCCTCTCTGCCTTCGTCTTCGTCGTTCTTGGTTGGGATGTACGAATTAAAGATATCTTCGCTATCAGTGTATTCGCTGAATTCATAAAAGTGGTTTGAGATACTTGAAGCTGTCTTTACAAGTGAAGGGGCTTGTGTTTTTTCAGTTGAGATCGGTTTTGGAGGGGGAGGGGTAGAGGTGTTTTGATTTGGTCTGTTGTCTTCATCGTTGTCTTCTTCGATTAGTATGCTTGCCAAGTCGTCTGAATGATAAACATTAAATGAGAATTTAACATCGTAATGTAATTCATCTCAATTACAATTATCACATCATCGCCACCATCAATATCATTGTCAACATCGTCATCAATGTAATGTAATGTAATTCATCTCAATTACCATCATCACATCATTAAATCATCATCATCATTATCATCACCATCAATATAATTGATTGTTATCATCATTAATCACCAAAGTCATCACCATCATCAATATCAGCTACAGCATCATCATCACTACCATCATAGTCGTAATCATCATCATAGTTACCATCATTATTCCATCCACCATCATCATTATTACAACAATCACCATCACCAACGTTACCACAACCATTATCATCATCCAACCTCATTCCAAGGGCCCTCTCCCTTCGCTTTTGTTATCATCGTCATCACCATTATCATCACAACCATCATCATCATCATCACCATTTTCATCATTACGACTATCATCACTGCAATCATTATCATTTCTTCCTACCTTCATTACAAAGTTCTTCTTCATCACTACTGTCTTCAATGGTGATCGAAGGACTATCGTTACAAGAAGATGTAGACTGTTCTTGTTCCATGGATAGAGAGATTTCCATCAGTTCTTCATCTGAATCAGCACCAGTTAAGTCCTGATGAGACTTGCTTGGTGGAGTGAAGAATGAACGCAAGTCACTCTGTCCTTCAATCTGTTTGGCAGCTTTTCGTTTGGTCTGGGAACAAAATGAATTCAAAACAATAGGTCTAACATTGATGATAATGATGATGACAGTGATGACGATGATAAAGATGTTGGAATATTGATGCTGATGCTGATGATAATGAAGATGACAGTGATGATGATGATGAAGATGATGATGATAAAGAAGATGATGATGATGACGTAGAGTCCGTTCGTTTATAGTAAGATCGTGCATTTATTTCTACAATGTATGTCTACCATAATAATAATGGTGATGATGATGACAATGATGACTGTGATGATGATTGATGATGATGATAATGTTGATGACGATGGTAATCATGATGACTGTGATGATGATTGATGATGATGATAATGTTGATGACGATGGTAATCATGATGACTGTGATGATGATGATGATAAATGTGATGATCATTGATGATGATGGGATTGATGATGATGATGATGATGATGATGATGATAATGTTGATGACGATGGCAATCATGATGACTGTGATGATGATGATGATGAATGTGATGATCATTGATGATGATGATGATAATTTTGATGACAATCATGATGACTGTGATGATGATGATTGATGATGTTGGGAGTGATGATGATGACAATGATGATGAAACTCCTGTGATGATGATGACATTGATGATGGGAGTGATGATGATAATGTTGATGACAATGATGATGACTGTAAAGATGATTGATGATGACAGGAGTGATGATGATGACAGTGATGATGACATGTATAATAACAGTAACGATGTTAATAATTAATGATAAAAATCAAATAACCTGAGAAAATAGATAATTGCTTGAATCTTCATCATCTTCTTGTGCTTCCTCATTCAGCCAAGCAGCACAGATGGATAACTGTTTAGAGGTTTCTTCATCTCCATCTTCTGCATGCAGCTCAGATAGCTTGCCGTCAAGTGCACTACTAGTTACATGTATCTATATGCAAGACATATAGTAGATGAGTCTTTGATATGATAATAGTGTTAATGGTGGATGTGATAATCATGATTATTATTATTATGATAACAGTGGAGGATCCAGGACGATTTCAAGGGGGGTAACTGTTAACTCGAAAAACATCACATTATTTGTTCTCGTTCAATTTAATTCCATTTTGTTCAATCCCATTCGTTTCAATACTATCTCATACAATTGCACTCCACTTAGTTCTATTCGATTCATTATTTTATCCTTAACAAGATTCACAATCCCTTTAAGTGACAGCTGAATACATGACTAAATTACCTTTCTTTTGAGCATCCCCCAAAGCACCTCATCCATCGTCCCTCGTCCCACCAGGTAGTGAACATTGACGGCATTGACTTGACCAATCCTGTGAGCTCTGTCTTCTGCCTGCATCATCACTCCAGGAGTGAAATGAAGCTCAGCAAAAACCACATGATCTGCCGCAGTTAACGTCAGGCCCTGTGAAAAGTAGACAATACATATATCCTGATTGGTGTATGAGAAATGGGTTGAGAAATTGCAGATGTCAATGATGGAGAAAAAGTGGAGAAAAAGAAAGACCTTTTATTAGGGGTGGTGAATGGTAAATCCAAGACACGGAGACGTACGTTTTATATCCGAAACTGAGACTCGGTTGATTTTAAAAATCCGAGATCAAGATTATCGTTTCTCAAAATCAAATAAAAATCAAGACTCTGAAACGCAAAAAAGCAAATGAAATATGAGACTCTGAGACTAAGCGTACAAAGGGGCGAAATTCAGAGACTTGGTCATTTTTTCCAAGACTTTTAATTTTTGGGGGTACCATTCGCCATCCCTTTTATTGATTAGAGAGTCAATAAAAAGCAGGTCAAAATCACCATGATGGACAAATCAAAAACATTTTGTGACTATCTGAAAATTGTTTTCCAAGAAAGTGGATAACAATGATGATAATAGTGATGATGATGATGATGATGATGATGATGATGATGATGATGATGATAATAGTGATGATGATGATGATGATGATAATGATGATGATGATGATGATAATAGTGATGATGATGATGATGATGATGATAGTGATGATGATGATGATGATGATAATAGTGATGATGATGATGATGATGATAATGATGATGATGATGATGATAATAGTGATGATGATGATGATGATGATGATAATGATGATGATGATGATAATAGTGATGATAATGATGCTAATGATAGTGCTGTTATTGGTGTTGATGATGATGATGATGATGATGATGATGATAGTGATGATGATAATGATGATGATAATAGTGATGATGATGATAATAGTGATGATGATGATGATGATGATAATAGTGATGATGATGATAATGATGATAATAGTGATGATGATGATGATGATAGTGCTGTTATTGGTGTTGATGATGATGATAATAGTGATGATGATGATAATGATGATAATAGTGATGATGATGATAATGACGATGATGATGATGATAGTGCACTGTTATTGGTGTTGATGATGATGATAATGATGATGATGATGATAGTGCTGTTATTGGTGTTGATGATGATAACAATGATGATGTATGGGTTCCTGTATAGTGTTGTTATTAGTGTCCATTATGATGTAGTTACTTACAAAGGAGGCAGCTTCTATAGAAAGAACAGCAACACGGTAAAGAGGATTGTTCTGGAACTGATTGACCAAAGACTGAATCAAATGAAAAACCATTTATATCATCAACTCTAGCATGATCACTATCACTATCATCATTGTTGTCATCACTATCATCATCACTTTCATCATCATCATTATCATCACCATTTTTGTCATCACAGTCATCATCAGTTTCCTTATCATTATTATTTTCATCATTATCACCATCACTATATATTGTCATCACCACCACCATTGTCATCACCATCATCACCACCACTATTGTCATCATCATCATCACTACCATTGTCATCAATAATCATAGAATAACAGATACATTGTACATACCCCTCTGATAGCAGGAGCAACACTGCCGTCAATACAAATGTATCTAACATTCTTTTTGGCCAGTTGTTGAATCACTGCAGTAATGACTTGCTTATGTCGACAAAACACAAGGAACTTGTTATCCATGCCATCCAGTAGATCAGAGACATACTGCTGTACTGATCCAGCCTAGAATTACAGTTAATGATATACTAAGTAATGTTTCAAACATGAGCGGCCAATACAACATGAACTCAAATGTTGTGGACAACTTGAAAAATGTTATGATTTAAACTACAGTTTTTAAGATGTAGACTGTGTCCTGTTAATATTTATTGTATTTTTTGTTAGCTTTGTTCTATTGCTTAACTTGTAGTCTGTTGTTGTTTCTACTGAATTACATAGGCTGTGTCCGACCAAGGGCTAAAGCTTGAAACGTCAGTAAAGTTAAGCCAATTTTTTTTAGTGTTATAAATTTCATTATATTACCTATCTTTAACACAAACGCAGTCTATACTAGTTAACTCGCTAGTTTCCATTTATCTATATCTTACCATACCTTAGCAAGTCCAGTGTAATGGTAAAGTACTGTAGACAGTCTATTCATTTCAAACAGGGCCTGTGTTTTCTGACTCTGAACTGTTTCTTTGCTTTTAAGCGTTTGATGATACTGCATAAACTCTCCTTTGGCTTGTAACAAATCCTACATAACAAAATATATCAATTACTTCCTGTTTCTTTGCAAATGAATGTTAAACTATCACAACAACAGGTCATTTCATTGTTGTGGCTGTCCAATCTGAGCCTCAGTAGCATGTAATATATTATGTATATTTTTGAGAATATGACTAAAGGCCCAGGCAAACGGCTTCAACATTTGCTTCAACATTTGTTCGATTTTGTTGAACGCTGCTGAATGGTGGTTGAACAATGTTGAACGTAGGGGGCAAACAGTTTCAACAATGTTGAAATGGGGTGGCAAATGCTTCAACATTGCCATTCAACAAAATTGAAAGAATGTTTGAAGCAATTTGCAGTTTTTCCTTTGTTACCTTTTTGTAATCAGAGTCAGGAATATCAAACGTAATTTTCTGTCTTCTTTTTGGAGGCAACTGAGTAAGAACCTTTACAAAACAAAACACCAAAGTTAGAATACTAAAGAACATATATCAAGAAACAAAAGCATGTGAACACCATGCTACACTTCTTTCTGATGTGAAACAATAGGTGGACGTACAGTGAGGTATTTAGTTATGGTTTTGCCAACCAACCATTGTTATTAGAATAAAGAAAATTAAAATATCTATTGTGAAAATGGTTGGCAAATTAGCATCACAATACCAACACTTGTAAACACTATGCTTACCTATATGTAAGATATATAATTTAAACTTTACTATGAGAAATAAACATTAAAATAGTTGATATAGTTGTTTCATTCAAGCAACACTTACATTTTTCTTGAGTCGTCGGATCATGATTCTATTATGGAGACGTCTATGAAGTTCATCTAAATTACAAGCACCCCTGAAAAATACCCAATCAATTTACTATGGCTTGGCTTACAAAACATGTTCAATTATTTGTTAATTTAAACCTGGGTGCTACAATAAAACTGTTTTGTATCGGCTCATTAAGACTGTTGTAACAACTGAACATCTTGATAAAAACAGCAAAGTCAGAGACACAAGAAACCCGGCTGCACGTTTAGCAGTTATAAAGTTACTGTGGTGTCAACTACAATAATACTGTTTTATCAGCTCATTAAGACTATTGTAACAACTGAACTTCTTGATAAAAACAGCAAAGTCAGAGACACAAGAAACTCAGCTGCACGTTTAGCATTATTTTATAAAATAACTATGGTGTCAACTACGATAATACTGTTTTGCATCAGCTCATTAAGACACAAGAGACACAAGAATGAAAAGTGACTTCAAATATACCTTGTATTCCATTTGCGGATTTTACCAATAAACTCATAATGTGCTTCACAGTAACGTGTTGCAAAGTCACTAAACGAACCAAACTCTCCAGGACATACCATGTCTAGCTGTGCATAAAGCTGGTAAAAAAATCATTAAAACATAACAATTACAATCATCATTATCAATACCATCATCATTACTAACAATAATATTTTTTTAGTTTCATTTAAACAAATTTTTAATACATCACAATCATCAGTCAGAATCTAACGATCTGGTGTTTGCCTTAAACAGAATTTATCAGTAATCAGCATTGTCATCATTATCAACACCATTACAATCATCACCATCATTATCCTCATAATTACCATCACCATCACTAATTTCATTATTGATAATATTTAAAATAATAATATTTTACACAGCAAATCCACATCCTCTACATTAAATATTTTCATACATCACCCCTCGCATGATCCTTATCATCATCTTACAGTTATCATTTATCAATTATCATGGCCATTTTAATAAATAGAAACTAGCGAGTAAACTAGTATAGGCTGCGTCGGTGTTTGATATAAACGATAGGTAATATAATGAAATTTGTAACACCGTAAAAAAATAGAAATAGAGACTAGCGAGTAAACTAGTATAGGCAGCGACGGTGTTTGATATAAACGATAGGTAATATAATGATTTTAAATTTTAAATTTGTAACGTCAGTCAAGTTAAGTCAACATTTTTTACGGTGTTACAAATTTAATTATGTTGATCTTCGTCAACACCACTGTTATCATAACCATCACCAACATCATCACCATCATTACACTGTCTTGTACCTCTTCTGGTCTAGCAAGAGAAGGAGTACCAGTGAGTAGAATGGTTCGTTTCGCTGATCTAGCAATGGGATGGAGTAGCTTTGTTCTTCCTGTAGTCCTGTTTTTCAAGTAATGGCTTTCATCAAGTACAATCACTTTAAAGACTTGTTCTTTTAACACCTTGACAAGAAGCTGTGAGCTCTTTCTCTCGACACATAAGCCATAGCCAAGTATGGATATCTTGGAGGTTGAGATATTGCTGGAGAAGAAACACACATGTTATCTTATGAAACACACACATTATCTTACAATGATTATTCTTATCATTAACCCCACCACCAACACCATCATTATTATGACCACCACAATCATTATAACTTCATTAACATCATCATTATTACCACCAAAATCTTCATTATCACAATATCATTATCACCACAACCATTATTAACCCCTTCATTAACATCATCATAACATTATACTCATCAACATTGTCTCCATCATTTTCACATCATTATCAATTTAAGCTTCTGTAATTTTGGTAAACAATGATGATCATTGGCATAAGTGCACCAAAACTTGTCTGTACAAAATAAACCTTTCAGGTTGAAAACTCTTGTCTTGTTTATAAAATTATCAATATCCCCATTATAATATCTACCCTATATCTGTGCCAGATCGTATCAAATTAATGTCGCCAGGTTCTAGGTCTGTTATCCATTTCTCTATCTCTTCTATCCATGGGTATTTCATTGATGATGGTACAACTATCAACACCGGCCAGTCATTCTTGTAGTAGTAAGCTATACTTAGAGCTTGTAGAGTTTTACCAAGGCCCATCTACACAACAACAAACAGAAAATAATAAAAATACCAATTGTTACAAATAGTTTATTACAATATTGAACACTGTATCATTTTATATTTTTTACCATTACTAGAATTATCATCAACACTATTTTTATTATCAACATTTTAAACATCATTGTTATTATCATTATCATCAATATCATCATCATTTTTATTATCATCATCATTAATAATAATAATGTTTAAAACTTATATTGCGCATTTTAATATTTGAATGAAATATGATCAAATGCGCATAATCATCACTATCAACATTGTCATCATTATTATCTTTAACACTTATTTTTAACACCAATGTCACACCACTACCACTATCATCATAAACATGATGTCATGTTATGTTATCTATGTTTTACGAGGGTCCTGATGAGAGATTTTGGATCACGGATCACATGCCTGGGATCAGGGATCACATAGTCCGAATCAGTGATCACAGAGGGATCAGGATCGTATGAATAGATTCAGGGATCAAGGGATCAGGGATCAAAATACGCGAGCTTTTGGGATCAAACTTTTGTGTAAAAAATCGGGGTCAATCACGAGAAAACATCCCTCATCACGACCCTGTCAATTAGGTGATTCATAGATTATTATTGATCTATGTTTCAAAAGTAAGCAACATACCTCATCACCGACCAAACATCTATAAGAGAAACAAATCATTGTTAGAACTTGACAGATGGGTTTCCAGCGCCAGCAATTCTTAGCATTGTCAATATTTTGAAATAAAGGTGAAAAACAAGACATTTGAACTAATAGTTAACATCGAAATAATCCCTCAATAAGACCAAAAATAATCAATAAAACTTCAAAGTCATTTCTCGCAAATATCAGAAGAATTTGTATGTGAAATCGCTCACTTTCGGATATCACATGTATTTGACAACAAGCGAGTCAGTCTTGTATTTTGCGGGAAAAAAAACTCTATAAAAAGCAAAAAAAAGCCCTTCTTTTAGCTACATACCTTCCCTGGTTTCTAATCCCAAACTTGACGCCCTGTTTTTGAAAATCCATCAAAGCATCGCGCAGATTTTCAGGCAAAAAGTTGAAACTGTCGACATCACTCACGTCCTCCGCCATGATGTAAACATATGATGGCGGGAACCTTGAACTCGTGTCACGTGGCTAATTAAAATTCCACAGCAAGCCCAAGGGAATACTTCTGAAAAGCCTATGAAAACGGCCTATGAAAAGTCTATGAAAACCTTATGAAAACCTTATGAATACTCTATGAAAAGCCTGAGAAAACATGATAATTAATGCAAATATTCAAAGGCGCATCCTGAGTATTGGTGCGGTATAAAACAACTACAAACCTAACTTTTTAAAACATAGCACATATCAGATATACAGCAATGGGGCGAGATATACAACAATGGGGTGAGATATATAGAAATGGGGCAAGATGTATAGAAATTAATGGGGCGAGATAGCAATGGGGGGAGGTATATATATTAACTTAATTATATCTATGTACATATATATATATTTAAATGTGCTTGTATGAGAGTGAGGCAGTCACTGAGGGTGGTCACGCCAGGGGCCGGTTGTACGAAGGGTGGATAAAGTTATCCGTGGATAAAAGTTATCCACTGCATAGATTTTATCCGCTGGATAAGGGTTTATCTGGTGGATAGCGCTATTCACCATTCGTACAACCGACCCCAGAGATTTGTTTACGTCCTCAGTGGTTTTATTTAAGTCCACCTTGTAACATAGTCAAAGTGAAGGCAGACGGGACCTTCGGATTTACGTCCTTATCCGAGAAGACGAGGCACTGAGAGAGTAAAGTATCTTGCCCAAGGACACAGCGTAATCGCCCGGGCCAGATATATAGAAATGGGGCGAGATATATAGCCATATAGGGCGAGATATACAGCAATGGGGCGAGATATATAGCAATGGGGCGAGATATATAGCAATGGGGCGAGATATATAGCAATGGGGCGAGATATACAGCAATGGGGCGAGATATATAAGAAATGGGGCGAGATATATAGCAATGGGGTGAGATATATAGCAATGGGGCGAGACATATAGCCATAGGGCGAGATATATAGCAATGGGGCGAGATATATAGCAATGGGGCGAGGTATATAGCAATGGGGCGAGGTATATAGCAATGGGGCGAGATATATAGCAATGGGGCGAGATATATAGCAGTGAGGCGAGATATATAACAATGGGGCGAGATATATAGCAATGGGGCGAGATATGTAGCAATGGGGCGAGGTATATAGCAATGGGGCGAGATATATAGCAATGGGGCGAGATATATAGCAATTGGGTGAGATACTACATCGCTAATTTTGCTAAAAAAGAATCACCATTTGTACAACAATAATGTATGCCAATATTCGAAAGGTTTTGGTATTCAGTATTGACTATAAAAACCTCATAGCAAACATTTCTCGAATTGAAATCCTCCACATGATAGTTTGACATATTTTGAATTTAAAACGGTTCTAAACATCGCAATGTTTGATAAACAAAAAAAATCAACATTTAACTATAGGCCTGCCCCTGGACCTTAAATCGCCGTAATTTAATGCGATTTAAAACGTTTTAAGGCGATTTAATGCGATTTAAGAAAATATGGCCAAACTTCGAGTGAAGTTTTAAGGCGTTTTAGTGCGGTTTAAGGCGATTTAAGGCGATTTAAGAAAATATGGCCAAACTTCAAGTGAAGTTTTGAGGCGGTTTAGTGCGGTTTAAGGCGATTTAAGGCGATTTAAGAAAATATGGCCAAATTTCAAGTGAAGTTTTAAGGCGGTTTAGTGTGGTTTAAGGCGGTTTAAGGCGGTTTAAGGCGATTTAAGAAAATATGGCCAAATTTCAAGTGAAGTTTTAAGGCGGTTTAGTGCGGTTTAAGGCGATTTAAGGCGATTTAAGGCGATTTAAGGCGATTTAAGGCGATTTAA
The DNA here is from genome assembly GCA_949775045.1 of Metridium senile. Taxonomy (NCBI): domain Eukaryota; kingdom Metazoa; phylum Cnidaria; class Anthozoa; order Actiniaria; family Metridiidae; genus Metridium; species Metridium senile. Next base: position 1,572,608 of record OX459101.1, on the reverse strand, counting down.
GGTCCAGGGGCAGGCCTAACTATAATCTATACCAATACAATACTAAGGGGCATCCTGCGTGGTATTTTTACCCTTAAAGCTTATAATAACCAGAATATTTCGAATTTAAATCATCTACATGATCAGTAGTTGTACATAGTTATAAAGATGGCTATGTTTGCTAAAAATCAACATTTGCGCCTAAATAAAATGCGATATATCCCAGAATATGTATTCAAAATTACGCGAGGACTTTTGGGAGTTGTATACCATATTCTGGTCAAAACTCTAAACTTCATTTTAACCAATTTATTGCAACCAAAAACTCATAATATAGTCAATTTATATACCGAGGATACAGTGAGTTCATATATTGCACGAAGGCAGTGATGTCGTAAATATGACATAGGTGACATTGAGATATTCGCCTTCGAACACCCTAAAGGTAGCACCTTTGTCTCAGCAAATTATATTTGTTTGTATATTATACGCTAAGTACCACCAAATAGACGATTTCAACCCATAAAATGCACAAAGATCATTTCCGCCCTTTTCTGGCCTGACTGTGTAGTACACGCTTTACCAACTATAGGTGCTTATGGTATATTTATTTATCTGTATTGTAAGACTAATACTAGTCAAGGTAAGCCTTTTTCTGGCCTTTCCTATTCCCCTCTTCATTCCTACCCCTCCTTGACCGTGTAAGATAACACGCTTTATAGGTGCTTGTAGTGTATTTATTTTCCTGTATAGTATCAACTTTTCTTTGATGTAAGACTAATACTAGTTAAGGTAAGCCTTTTTCTGGCCTTTCCTATTCCCCTCTTCATTCCTACCCCTCCTTGACCGTGTAAGATGGCACGCTTTATAGGTGCTTGTAGTGTATTTATTTTCCTGTATAGTATCAAGTTTTCTTTGATGTAAGACTAATACTAGTCAAGGTAAGCCTTTTTCTGGCCTTTCCTATTCCCCTCTTCATTCCTACCCCTCCCTGACTGTGTAAGATGACACGCTTTATAGGTGCTTGTAGTGTATTGATTCTCTCGAACTATCAACCATCTTTTGATGTAACACTAATACAGTCATGGTAAGTGATTTATTATGATTACATCATGTGTCTATTTGATATTTCATGTCTCATTTACTGTTAAACTCCTTCAAGCATGCCTTTATGATCTCAACATGCTAAATGGGCCAGCACCAAAACACGGGCCCCCTGTGGAGGGGGTTTTCCGAGTTCAATGAAGGGAAAACGGGCACCAGTCAAAACTGAAGCAATGGAGTTGCACGTCAAATGATCAAATAAACCTGATCTCACAATCCATTTTGAATCAATAGAAACTGTCAAAATGTGAGACACCTAGAACACATAACCTTTCAAAGACACTTGTTGAAGTTTTGATTGAAGTGAAGTCGTTGTTGTTTGAAGAGAGCACGTCAGATTCTGTAACCAAAACACTCGAAAATTCTCGAAATTTCACACTGAAATACTCATGAAAAATTTCATAGAAAATGTAAACTACATTGAGAAAAAAGGCCGTAGAACACGAAAACAAAACCTCTAAAAGTATGGCTAATCGAATTGAAACTGTGTTGTGTTCCGTGTTGTGTTAAACGCTTATATTTTTAAAAAAGAACAAATTGAATCCGTTATTAATAATAATTTCTTTTATCACAGCTATCCGCTAAAACAAGTATCTCTTCAAACAAATTAAAAATCGAAATTATCGCAAAAGAAATGTTTTTTTTTTTAATATAAAATAACAAGTTTAAAATGGTAGCCATTTCTTGAAGAACAACACATAATAATTCATAATAATTTCTTTTGTCACTAAAATAAGTATCTCTTCAAAAGAAATTATCATAAAAGAAATGTTTCAAATAAGAAATTTAAAATGGTAGCCCTTTCATTTCAACTCGTGGATTGCACAGCTTTGAAATATATTTTGCGCGCGTACTGTAGCCAAAGGACATGCAGTTTTTTTTAAAATTGTCATATTAAAACGAAACCACAACAAACTGTTTGATTTGAATCATATGGAACTGATTTAGCATTGAAATAGGATTTCATGCTAGATCATCTATGCTTCACTGCGGTATCATTGTGAAACAACTGGAGATCGGCGAGGTACAAATCGACTACAATTTCTACTCAAGAACTTTCTTGTATTTATAAATTGTATAATCTGTTTACTTATAGTTGTTTTTGTTTATACATGAATTAAAGTGTGAAAGTTTATATTCAAAAGTGTTGAAAACCACATATGAAATCAGAAAGGAAAGCCGACCGCTCAAAAGAACTACTGAACCTAGACACGAATCAAAAACCTAAAATTAGTTTAATGTTTAAACGTATTAGAAAATTTCACGGGTAAATAAATCGGACAGCCCTCGATGCATCAATGTGGCAGCTTCTACTCGTAGTAAAACGTTTGCTCTTATTGTCTTCTAGAGTTTGTGCGAGTTTCTCGGCTTCTGATGTCGTCTCTGTAGACAATCGTTTCACTCTTTTGATATGATAACTCTTCATATATACTTATTAAATGGTAATATGATACTAAGGGCGGCGGGGCTATGCACTCCATTGAAGCAGAATAAGCCGAGTGTATAACAAATTTCCATTGTATATATATATATATATCAATGCTATTAGCGTTAGATCATAACCACACCCTATCTTATGGTCATTAGGTTACAAACCATCCCAGATTACGATAAAAACAGCTATGCGCCACCAATAAACGAGGTTTTTAGAGGAAGTTTTTTACGAAAATTATAAAGTCAAAGTGTCAAAGTGTGTCGAGTTATTGAGACATCGAAGTGTCAGGTTTGTTTATGTAAAAAACCGATTTCAACCACTAAGGTACTCGACTGGTGGCGTCAAGACATGATTAATTAATAATCACAGACTTTGTCTTTGATTGATGTTCTTGAACGAGTTTGTTTTCATGATTAACACATCTCTCTTGTCCTCTAAAGAAATCATCTCTTGATGCGTACAGAAGACAATCAAACAAACTATATCTTCAATACTAGATTCTAGCTACTTTTAATGGCTGGTTCTCCGTTACATACGAGTCTTTCAATGGGACATCTCCCTGCGATAGGGAAGCGAGAGGACGGAGAGGGTTTAGAGTCTTGTGAGAAGGGAAATATCGAAGAGTACAGCCCTGATAGTTACTCAGCTGTGGATGGTATACTTAGAGACACTGTTAGTGACTTACAGAAGGCACTTATCGAATCAAAGCGATTATTATCCGAACGAGATAGTGAGATTCTCTCACTTAGAAGTGAAGTGGATGAAATGAGACGCAGCGCCGCGCACACTTCGCCGTGCACCAGCGTTGCCATCGGGGAAGAGTTTAAAAAATCCCAACACAAAGTTCTCGAGCTGGAAAAGACAATACAACAGCTTCAAAAAGACATTTCAATTCAACGTTCACAGAGAAATGACATCTTAAAACAGTCAAAGGAAAGCGAAGCGAATCAGAACGGTGATCATACGTGTTATTGTGGTTCTATGTGCATAGCGATGAAAGAAGTCGTTGATTTAAAGCGTAAACTACATCAAACGGAACAAAAATATGTCCACTTGAAGAGAAACATGAGAACAATGGAAAGAAATCGTGTCAAGGTTGGAGTCGCACAAAGGGATAGTCCTTGCTCTGTGAGTTAATTTGCTTGTTAATTGATCGTTAATCTCGGTACGTAATTATCCCATGTGGGACATCACAACCTTAAACAATTAGTATCTTTCTGAGAAAGAACTGACCTAACACAATGGTTTCAAATATCACAATGTATAACAGATATAAGCCTAATTAGGCTATAATTACAGAGTTAAGCCGTTTGTTTAGCTAGATGATCAAATCCAAACGATAAACAACGATAAAGCAAGATACTGATCTAACGATTACTAAACCATATCAATAACGATCAAATAGAAAAAGCTTAGCTATGATTGAGCTAAGGTTTCTATAAATGTCGTACTATCAGTAGTATAGTATGTCTCTAAGATGAGAAATGTTGTTTACAATATGACTGAAAACATTGTTGAATAATGAAATTGTTTACTGAATTTTCAAGCATTTAGCAAAGGATGGTTTAGTAAAACCGGTAGAATTTCTCTTTGGAATGACATGTCTATTGTTTTAAAACTAAGTCGGGCTTATTTGAACGTAGATATTCTAACAAAGCCACGCCTCCACCTGTCTTGCAACGTGTAGCTGTACTTATCCGATATTTAGATTAATAGTATATTTAAGAATGGAAACTATAGCCAGTAAACTAGTTTAGGCTGCGTCGGTGTTGGATATAAACGATAGGTAATAGAATGAAATTTGTAACCTCGTAAAAAATAGAAACTAGCGAGTAAACTAGTATAAGCTGCGTCGGTGTTTGATATAAACCATAGGTACTAGAATGCAAATTGTAACACCGTAAATAACTTTACTGATATTTCGAGCTTTATCCCTTCGTTTGAGTAAAAAGAAGGATAATTAAGAGGTTAGACATTCTCTATTTTAAGAGTAAAAAGTTATTTTTACAGTATGATAGCGAGACTTACTGACGTTTTGGACGTTAATCCTTTTGCCGTAAAATTAGATAACTATACTACTTACTGACGTTTCTTCTATTTAAGAAAAATAGGGTGGGATACGTCCCGTGTTTCTATAGACTTGGAGTAAAAATTTACGATAACTAGCTGCTGAATTATTGTATGCGTTGAGTCGTTCTAGGAAAACAATTGGAGTAAAAATGCACGATAATTAACGCTTAAACTAGTATGGACTGCGCCAGTTTTTCTAAGAGATCAATTGGAGTAAAAATGAACGACAACAAGCGTTTAAACTATTGTGGACTGCGTCAGCTGTTTCTAGGGAAACAATTGGAGTAAAATGTACGATAACTATAGCGGTTAAACTAGTATGGACTGCGTCGGTGTTTCTAAGGAAACAATTGGAGTAAAATGTACGATAACTAGCGATTAAACTAGTGTGGACTGTGCTAGTTTTTCTAAGAGATCAATTGGAGTAAAAATGAACGACAACAAGCGTTTAAACTATTGTGGACTGCGTCAGCTGTTTCTAGGGAAACAATTGGAGTAAAATGTACGATAACTATAGCGGTTAAACTAGTATGGACTGCGTCGGTGTTTCTAAGGAAACAATTGGAGTAAAATGTACGATAACTAGCGATTAAACTAGTGTGGACTGTGCTAGTTTTTCTAAGAGATCAATTGGAGTAAAAGTGTACGATAACTAGCGATTAAACTAGTGTGGACTGTGCTAGTTTTTCTAAGAGATCAATTGGAGTAAAAGTGTACGATAACTAGCGATTAAACTAGTGTGGACTGTGCTAGTTTTTCTAAGAGATCAATTGGAGTAAAAGTGTACGATAACTAGCGGTAAAACAAGTATGGGCTGCGCCAGTGTTTCTAAGAAAACAGCGTGTGTCAGAAAACGATTGATGTAGAAAGTTACATGAACATCGAAGAAAGAGCGTAGCGATTATTGACGTTCGAACAAAACAATTTTAATTAAAATCTTGTTGAAACAAAGACTTGTTTTTTTAAAGTCTAAAGTCTTCTGGTTCAAAGACATGTCCGGAATTATAAATAAACTCACAAGTTTCCATAACAAACCATCAAGCTATCACATGCATGGATAAGTCTGCCATTTTCGTTGCAAAAACATCCCAACAATGACCAGTTTTATTCATCGCCATTTGGCCTTTGATTTATACCGCGTAATTCCCCAAGTTAATACACCTCATTCCAAAATGGCGACCTTTTGTTCCATTGGCCCTTGTTGCCTCACTCTCATGAAATTATTCTTTTGTCTTTGAGCTTGAATGAATTTAAAAGAAAAGAATAATTTCATGAGAACGAGACATTAAGGGCCAGTCGGCCATTTTGGAATAAGATGTATGTTACTTAATGGTAATATAAACTACATTTCTATAGAGCACTTATCGTGTGCTCAAGGCACTTAATGGTAATAGGGGATAAGTGATTCACTGACAACTAATAGAGTATTGAGCTCACTTTTGCTCATCATTAGTATTTATCAAATCCCAGGTATCGACTGAAGGTAAATTTGTAAAAAAAATCGTTGAATCAAATTTTTTTGTTTGATCTATATGTAGGTAAATTGGTCAAAATGTCAAGTTTTGCATGTTTTGATATATCTATATCTTGCCTTGCCATCACTGTGTTGAATGTAGGCCGTAAATTAGTCAAAGAGTAAAGACAAAACTGCTGGTATTTTTTATATACAACTTGCCTTATATACCACGCTTTGTATTTAACACAAAAGAATATAGGTCAATATATCTCATGCTATCGAGGCTAAAGCTACATGAGCAATAACGGACTAGCAAAAAAAGGTATTTTATTTAATACAACGTCCACGGCGATTTATTTTTTTGTTTTAGACCGACTAGCTTCAGCTTCAATGTAAGGCCTGTTATGGGCCCAATACCCGCCAAATCTCGCAGCAAGATTAGGCGAGATTAGGACATTTTGGGATTTTCAATCTTGCGAGGTCAGGCGGGATCAGGCGGGATCAGGCGGGATCAGGCGGGATCAGGCGGGATCAGGCGGGATCAGGCGAAATTAAACATTTTAGGTTTTTTTTGCTTGCGGGGTTAGACGAGGTTAGGCGAGATTAGGCGAGATTTGGACCAATAACAGGCCTAATGTAAGTAGTTATTGTGATCGACGTACAATTAGCCTCATGAAGAGACATTTAACTATAATTATTGTGCTAGACTGACAAGACTCTAATACGTGTTGCTATAGTTCTAGACTGACTAGCCTCGCATGTATGTATAGCTACTGTGCTAGACTCACAAGACTCTAATAGGTGTGTCAGTTTTTGTTGGTGAAGGGATTATATAACTCGTGTCGCCCATCACTCCTCCGTATCATAAACAATATATTTATAAACGCACTATGACACTATGAGTAATATTTCCGTCAAATAGATTAAGTCAGCACTGAATTTATTTATTGTTCTTATTATAAAATAAGAACATAAATCCATAGATACTAATCAAGCCAATTTAGGAGCAATATAATTTGTCTTAAATCGTGACAAAGCATGTACAACATGTACCAACAATCTATTTTGACATGTGTTGCCTTAGTAACCGTTACCAAGTTAATGGTTGTCATGACAATAATTCGTTGATTGATTTTTACCTTGGAACGACGAAAAAAAATTTCTATGGTAATACTTAATATTGACGTATGTCACCTTGACAACTATGAACAAGTCAATAGTTGTCATGGCGACACTTAAAAACCTTGGCAACCGGTTAATCAAGTTTCTAGTTGTCAATAGCAACGATTTGATTTTTCTTTCTAAAGTTTTAGTTCAGTAAGTTAACGACAGTGCCGCAGGATGAGCACTTTATTATAAAAAAAGTAAATATTAATATTCTGTATAAGAAAAATTATTTATTTGTATAAATTTGTAAATGACAGTTGCTATGGCAACTTTTCTAAAATGGGAGATAACCAATATATATATATATATATATATATATGAAACAATGTATTTATGCATGTAAAAATGTAAAATAAAGTCATATTAAACTATAGGAAAACGAGTATGACTTCATTTGTTAGTGATCGTTTGGTGTTGTACATGCTTAAGACAGTGTAAAGGCCAGGGCAAACGGCTTCAACATTTGCTTCAACATCTGTTCGATTTTGTTGAATGGTAAGGTTGAAGCCGTTTACCACCCTTTGAACATCGTTGAACAAGCTTTAAAGGGGGATGGCAAACGGTTTCAAAATTATACCATACAGCAAAATCGAACAGATGTTGAAGTAAATGTTGAAACCTCCCCCCCCCCCCCTTCCCCTCCCCCCTGCGTTCACTCCGCAACCATTCTACAGCGTTCAACAAAATCGAACCAATGTTGAAGCAAATGTTGAAGCCGATGCCCGAACCGTCTTGATTTGTAGACAGAAATTGTGTTTTTTTATCAATGAAACCCCGATAATACGAACGCTGATAAGAAACAGTATCCGACCATGTTATAACCGGCCATGTGCTCGCAATGTAGAGGTTTTATTGTGGATTTATTGGTAAAATAAAAACTGTTTCTGGTTTTGTTGTGGTACTTGTTGAAACCTGCTAGATACCTGTCTAGCTTGACTTTTCATCAACCACAGAAAGTAGTCGACCTGCTCTACTTTAATCTCACCACAGAAAATACCTATCAATGGTAAATCATCATTGTTGGTTTTCAAAGTTTGTCATTTTAACCTAGAAACTGTTGAGCTTTTGAAATGGATGATTTTGAAGAGTAAATGCGAGAAGACCTGCGAAAACATGCAATACATTCCTGCCCTTCCTTTGTTAACTTTGATTTAATTTATCGTTGTTAATGCTGGTAGACTAAGATCAATCAAATCTCTGTTTTTGGATGTTTTGAAGAAGAAAAAGGGTAAAAGAGATTTGTTTTATGTAAAAATCGGAGGTTAGTTAGTAAAAATTCGATCCAGGGGACTTGAAAGTGTCGATTGTAACAAACGTGGTACCCGCAAAGGGAGCCAATTAGAAATTCTATGGAGGATGGTTTAGTCTTATTATGAACGACTGAAAATGATAAATCTATTATATTATTTCCAAAAGTCATCTGTCATAACATATTAAAATTGATTATCATTTAAAAACGATGTAGAATGAATTCAAACTTGAATACTAAGGAACAGAAGTTACATTAAAAATAGCAATACAAATTAAACGAAAATCCTCGAGCTGTTTACCAAAGCGCATGCGTTGTTGTCAGCCCTTTGTTCCCTATAAATTAACTAATGCATTCCGTAACAGCCATGTGAAAGGAAAAAGGCTAGATCAAAAACCACAGTTAGTATTTCAATATGTCTTCAGAAGGTTTGAGTCTGGAGGACGAAATAGAAAAAGAAATTGAGAATTTCAATCTTGATTCTGACGACGAAAACGCATTTATGAAGGAGAAACTAGAAGATGATTTTGTATGTGATTCAATCAACGTTACGACGAATTCCTTGCTAAGGGCAACGATTTGCGAGCTGGAAAGAGCGCTTAAAGATACACGACGGTTGTTGTTTGATCGCGATAAAGACAACGGCAGTCTTAGACAGGAATTGGAACGTACAAGAAAGGAATTACGAAAAGAACAATCACAAAGAAAAAGGCAAAATGAAGAGACGGAACAGAAGCTTAAGTCTTACAACGAAATGGTAAATATAAATGAACGAATGAGAGAAGAAATTGAAGACCTCAGAACACAGCTAGAAAGCAAAGATAACGACAAAGACGAGCCAGACGATCCTGACGAAATAGTACCATGCTGTTCGTCCATGAATGAACTGATACAAATGAGACAGCTAGTCAAAAAAATGGAAAGAGAATTCCAAGATTTTAAATCGAACAATCAAATCCAAGAAGATTATAGTCTCTCGACTTTCAAGAATAAAGTCAATTTGGTTTCAAATCCAGCAGATAATAGCCGGCAATCTCAAAAGGAGCTACAGACTCAACTACGAATCAAATTCCTTCGTGATGCCTTTTTCTATTACATGATAGACTTTCACCCAGATGAACAGATGAAAGCCATATTAGCAATACTTGATTACGACGATAAAAGACACGAAATTATCATAGAATCGCATAAAATGAAGCGACAGGGAAAGAAGTTTATCGTTAGTGAAGTATCAAGTCGTTCTCTTACTTTCGTCCAAGAACATGCACTATAAATTCACAGACAAACAAAATGGTAAAGCGTTGAAAAGATAGGCAAAAATGGTAACTTGTACGCCTCGAAAAAAGAGTATTTTTTTCTGATGTTTCGCTCGTCTATATGCTGGTAAATTATATATAAGGGTTGAAAGAGAAACAAAAATGGTAACTTCTACACCATGAAAAAAGATTATTATTTGATTTCGCTCGTCTACATGTTGGAGTCAATATGGTAACTTATACACTTTAAAAATACTGTTTCTGAGGTTGAGGATTCGAATCCTTCGTTGCATCCCAGTAAAGGAAAAATTTAAATAATCATTTGTTACCAAGTTACACATCGTTAATAATTTTATCCTTTTTTACCTTTGATTCATATGAATTTATTAGTAAATATTGAAGTAAAAAATCATCAACAATTGACATTGAAAATACAACACTAAAAATATAACGTATAAGACGTCAACCTTCCTCGAAGCAATTGAAACAGAAACTGTTAAAATATAACGGTGCAATTGACGTTACTCTCCTGTCAGAGGAAACGAAACTTCAACAGTGAAAAAATGAAAATTTAAATAACGAAGTTCTTGGGCTGTCGCCGGAGTTAAATTTTAAACATCAAAATTTCATAATTATTGTCTAGAAAATATTTTTTTTACAAATTTCATGATTTTTCTATTTCGAAGCTCACGTAATTTATGCCATTTATGTACAATATCAAGTAACGAAATTTAATGCTTTTTAAATGCTTATTGAAGTAAAGGATATCGGCCTTTTAGATAGTTTTTGTTTTGAGCCATTTGAAAGCAGATGTGAAGAGCCTAATTGAGCTTGTTGATCATTAAAAAGTAATCCTATTCCATGGAAAAGAATATATTAAGTATAAGACATCTGTTGGTAAATTAGTATACTTATGATAATGTCGAGAGTAAAACTTAGGATAGGTATGATGGCATGGTATTGACGATATTAATGATGATAATGATAATAATGGTAATGATGATGATTATTATACTTATGATAATGTCGAGAGTAAAACTTAGGATAGGTATGATGGCATGGTATTGACGATATTAATGATGATAATGATAATAATGGTAATGATGATGATGATTATACTTATGATAATGTCGAGAGTAAAACTTAGGATAGGTATATGGCATTGACGTTATTAATGATGAAAATGATCAGATGATGATAACGATGATGATAGTAAAGATGATAATAATCATCGTAATAATAATAATAAAGATATTGATGGTAATGGTGATAACAATGAAGAAAATAATGATAATTATACTAATGATAATAATAATAATAATAATAATAATAATAATAATAATAATAATAATAATAATAATAATAATAATAATGATAAATTAAACCCTGCTAATAGAGACGATAATACCAGCTATGATGCTAATAATACTAAATATATTATTACTTATGAAAATTATCATTGAATAGGAATGATGCGAATTATCGTTTTTTTAATATTAAATTCCAATAATTATTTTTAGTTATTTTGTAATTATTTTTGTACATTTTTGCTTTACAACAAGGACTTTCAATAAATGAATGATGTTTCTTTCATTGTTTCTGTCTTGTATTACAAAAGGAACAATCACACATATAACACTTCATATCTTGTATGCCTATGTTAAGGGAGTGCAGAAAGAATGAAAGAAAGAAAAGAAAGACAAAAAAAACAAAAAACAAATAGACAAACAACCAACAGGCAAACAAGCAAGCAAGCATACAAACAACCAACAGGCAAACAAGCAAGCAAGCAAACAAACAACCAACAGGCAAACAAGCAAGCAAGCAAGCAAGCAAGCAAGCAAGCAAGCAAGCAAGCAAGCAAACAAACAACCAACAGGCAAACAAGCAAGCAAGCAAGCAAGCAAGCAAGCAAGCAAGCAAACAAATAGACAAATAACAGGCAAACAACAAACAATAAGCAAGCAAGCAAGCAAGCAAGCAAGCAAGCAAGCAAGCAAGCAAGCAAGCAAGCAAGCAAGCAAGCAAGCAAGCAAGCAAGCAAGCAAGCAAGCAAGCAAGCAAGCAAGCAAGCAAGCAAGCAAGCAAGCAAGCAAGCAAGCAAGCAAGCAAGCAAGCAAGCAAGCAAGCAAGCAAACAAACAACCAACAGGCAAACAAGCAAGCAAGCAAACAAACAACCAACAGGCAAACAAGCAAGCAAGCAAGCAAGCAAGCAAGCAAGCAAGCAAGCAAGCAAACAAACAACCAACAGGCAAACAAGCAAGCAAGCAAGCAAGCAAGCAAGCAAGCAAGCAAGCAAACAAATAGACAAATAACAGGCAAACAACAAACAATAAGCAAGCAAGCAAGCAAGCAAGCAAGCAAGCAAGCAAGCAAGCAAGCAAGCAAGCAAGCAAGCAAGCAAGCAAGCAAGCAAGCAAGCAAGCAAGCAAGCAAGCAAGCAAGCAAGCAAGCAAGCAAGCAAGCAAGCAAGCAAGCAAGCAAGCAAGCAAGCAAGCAAGCAAGCAAGCAAGCAAGCAAGCAAGCAAGCAAGCAAGCAAGCAAGCAAGCAAGCAAGCAAGCAAACAAACAACCAACAGGCAAACAAGCAAGCAAGCAAGCAAGCAAGCAAGCAAGCAAGCAAACAAATAGACAAATAACAGGCAAACAACAAACAATAAGCAAGCAAGCAAGCAAGCAAGCAAGCAAGCAAGCAAGCAAGCAAGCAAGCAAGCAAGCAAGCAAGCAAGCAAGCAAGCAAGCAAGCAAGCAAGCAAGCAAGCAAGCAAGCAAGCAAGCAAGCAAGCAAGCAAGCAAGCAAGCAAGCAAGCAAGCAAGCAAGCAAGCAAGCAAGCAAGCAAGCAAGCAAGCAAGCAAGCTGTATTCAGCTATTGTAGGTTTGTCAGGCCTCAATGGCACTATACATGTCTTGGTTTACTGGAATGGTTCCAACATCTTGGCTCATTATTTTGTAGGTGCCAAAACAGTGATACTAATAATGTTCCATATTATTGTCCCCAGTGGTCCATTATCATGATACTGCTGATACAACTGCAGTATTGATCTACCTCTGTAGTTAATCCAGCTGAAGTGATCTTTGGTACCATGAGTGCCGAGACATCACTAATGATTGTGTCCCCATATAAAAAGTCTCCAATTCATGAGGGTTTCAATGCAATCATAGTATTTATGTCCCATATCATTGTCCTTAGTACATTCATTAGTTCTTGGATATGTTCATTCTTTTCTTTAAGTGACTGTGAACAAACAAACATATTAAAAAAAAAACAACATGAAAAACCAAATTATTTCTTTTAGAAAAAACAAATTACAAACTTTTAAGATGGGTGATTGTTTGGTGTCATTGTCTAGGTGCATGTGTGAATGGCCTGAATTAACCCTATGAAAACCCTCTGAATACTTTGAAAAGCCTATGAATACCCTCTGATAATCCTCTGAATATCCTATGAAAACCCTATGAAATACCCTATGTAAACCCTATGAAAACCCTATGAAAATCCTATGAAAACCCTATGAATACCCTATGAAAACCCTATGAATACCCTATGAATACCCTATAAATACCCTATGAATACCCTATGAAAACCCTATGAAAACCCTATAAATACTCTATGAATATCCTCCTATGAATACCCTATGAATACCCTATGAATACCCTATGAAAACCCTATGAATACCCTATGAATACCCTATGAAAACCCTATAAATACTCTATGAATATCCTCCTATGAATACCCTATTAATACCCTATGAATACCCTATGAAAACCCTATAAATACTCTATAAATATCCTCCTATGAATACCCTATGAATACCTATTTGAACTCAGGTGTAAGCACTAAGCAATGATGTTGAATTGTGATCATCTGGGTGTGTATAGTCTAGAGTGTTTGATGCTTGAATGGTTTGAACCTAGATTGCCCAGGTGTATATGTTCTTGAGAAAGACTGTTAGTGTCTTTAGTGTAAATTAAGAAACAAACTGACAGTAGGTAGTATCTATTGCTCACTTTGCTCAGTCAATAGCGTGCATAATTGTCTATATGATGTACTGTATTTGTAATAGGAATAATAAAGTATGTTTCTGGGTTGCTGAATATGATGTATTATATAATACCTTTTGAAGCTGCTGGTGTTCTTTAACTAATGCATCATCAACATTCACCTCCATTTTCACATCTTTTTCTTCATTCTTGAAAGGGATAACATCCTAGGATATATGTATGTAATGTGTTATGTGGTGCTTATACAGTACATTTTACATGTCTCAATGTGCTTTACAATTAATCATGTAAACATAATAATAGTAATAACAACAACAATAATAATGATAATGATATAAATATCTCCCTTAACATCTTTTTATCATCACCATAATCCTTATCATCATAATCATGATCATTATAGCCATCATAATCATCATGTGTCATCATTATCATCATCACCATTATCATGTGCCACCATCATCATTAACACAATCATCATTAACATTAACACTATCATCATAAATGTAGCTATCATAAAAACCATTACTATCACTACCACCACCATCATCTTCATTATCACCATCATTGTCATCACCTTCATTATCATACGTCACCATCATCACTACGACCACTATTGTCATCATCATAGCTATCATCCCCATCATATTACATCATCACCATCATCATCACCTTCATTATCATGTGCCACCATCATCATTATCGCCCCTATCATCATCATCACCATCATATGTCATCATCACCATCATCATCACCTTCATTATCATGTGCCACCATCATCATTATCACCCCTATCATCATCATCATCATCATCACCATCATATGTCATTATCATCATAACACTAACCTTAACTCCTTGTCCAGTTCTTAAACCAAGTCGACTATTTGTCTCTTCGTATATTTTTCTCAATTTAGCAAACAGTGCCTTCATAGTATTCAAAGCTTCTCTAACCTCGCGAGACTGTATTTGACTTTGTCTTGAAGATGTCGAGTCGGATGTCAGTTTGAAATTCTGTAAGCGACGGAACAGCTCTAAAGCCTTATCAACGATATCCTGAACAGCTCTCTGGCCTTGGATTGTTAAAGTGACTTCATTTTCAACATTTATCAATGGTATTTTGCCCTGTAGGGAAACTTTATCGTCTTCTCTTTGTAAATGTGCTTGACGAGCATCCATGTTGAGTGTTTGAAACAGCAATATTATAAGTCAGCGGATCTTCAAATAGAGTATACCAAAGGTATCCCGGAAAAGGTTGCGTGATGTTTGGGTTTCCTGTGTGTCCTCTTTCTATATAATGGCGCATGTGCTTATGAATATGTCTTAGTGAAACGTATTTTTTACATGCTAAAAGGAGCTTGATTTCGCTATGTCGTTTTGCACACTAGCAGCGTATGCATTTGTCTTCTTTCTTGTGATTATTTCGGCGGCTTTTGCAGCTTTCGTGATATATTTACGCCGCATTCGTTACAAATATCTTCATCTTCCCAGCCCTCCCTTGGACAGCTGGCTGTTTGGTCATCTTCCTTCTATCAAGCAAAAACGACAACAAGGCAAAGCATTGCAGGAGATCTATCGAGAATGGTCTTTACAATATGGAAATGTGTTTGTGGTTTGGTTTATACACACTCCGCAAGTTATAGTTTCAGGTAAAGAGTCGATAAAGAAAGTCGTGTTGACGCTCAACTTACCAAAACCACAAAAACTTTACAACGTTCTGAAAAAAGTTTACTATAAAAGATTGTTAGGCAATGGTCTCGTAACAGAGTGTAGCACACAAGTGTGGCTGCGAAAGAGGATGGTTCTGAACCCAGCATTTCATAGGAAATATCTTGTAAAGTTTATCTCAGATTTTAACTCAATTTGTGACAAGTTTATCAAGAAAATTGGAGTTTGTGCTGATGAAAATATTGCAGTAAACTTTGCAGATGAATTCTCAAGAGTGACAATGGAAATCATTACAAAGGTATAAAAAATAACGTCAGACATAATTAGATCCTTATAGAGAGTACAAACACTAAAAGTGTGCAACATAAATACCACTAAATACTGCTAAATTATGCAAATTCTTTTGTTCTCTATTGTTTAACCAACACTATTTAGTGGTAAATAGTACAAAGTATTGCACACTTTTAGTGTTTGTACTCTACCTCTGTAGACCTATAATACTTTACTGCGGTTTTCAACTTTCTGCGAACTCAGACATTTCAACGGCTCGTTGTGAAATACGTTTTTAGCTGCCGTCAATCAAGGATTTAAAAGGTACCGACTAATTAGTTTTGATTGACGGCAGCTACAAACGTATTTCACAATAAGCCGTGGGAATGTAGAAAGTGGAGAACCGCAGTAATATGAGGGGGCCTCAACAGGCCGCTTTTCCTTCCTTGTTTGTTGTCCCATTTCAGATCATGTGATGCTACCCTTGGGAATTGTTTCTTTCACATGTGAATGATATAGCACGTTCATCATAAAGGACAATTCTCAAGGGAATGACATGTAGTCTGAAATGGGCAATTTGCATACGGAGGTAAAATGATCTATTCCACATGCTCTCTACCCCTACATCAAATATTTTTGCTCACAACTCAGCATCCCACATGCTAATCAGAGGTCTGTGGGTCCAAACCCTGGGGGGGTACTCTGGCTGGAAAAAGGCGGGGTGCTCGTCAGAAATTTAAAAAATGACTCCTCAAAGATACCTGAATCTTACAAAGATGGGCGTGGCAACAAGATATTTTACCCCTAAGAGATAGCAGCTAAAATTGGACAAATTTATAGTTATTTTGTATTTTTAATAGTCCCAAAGACGTACACTTCAAACACCTTCTTTTGCTATTATTCTTATCTAATATCTTATTATCTTTAAAAATACCCTAAAAGATACCAGCTTTGACTTCGGTGGCCCAAATGGCTTTTAGAGACCCTAAACAATACCAAACTAATTTTGACCTCTAAAAGATATGACGAGCACCCCCGCCCTACGATATAAGGGAGTCCCCCCCTCCCCCGGGTTCCAAACACTTGTGAACACTACTTTCCAATTTTTAAAATTATTGATATTTATTGGGTTTTTCTTTTCATTTCAAGGTTGGATTCAATAGGGAGTTAAATGCAGTTGAAGATAAGAACTGTCCTTTCTTGCTGTCCAACTATTTAGTAATTAAGGGAGTGCAAGAAATGCTCCAAGATTTCTTCTTTTGGAGATTCAATGTCTTAACATATCCATTCCAGTGGACAGTCATGAAAGCAGTCAAGTTTGTACGAGAGTATGGGAAGAAAATCATCACAGACAGAATTGAAGACATCAAGGAAGGAAAGCAGACGATTCCTAATGATATTTTGCAGCACATCATTCAACTCAAAACCAATAACCCTTCCATTGATATTGAGGAGTTGGTGGACCACTTTGTTACTTTCTTTTTGGCAGGTAATGGTAATAGTATTACAGTGGTGATGATGATAGTAGTGATGATAATGATGATGGAAGTGGAGATGATAGTGGTGATGATGATAGTATTGATGATAATGATGATGGAAGTGGAGATAATAACGATGATAGTACTGATGATGATGATAATAGTATTGGTAATAATGACAATGATGGTAGTGATGATAATCATAATGGTAGTGGAGATGATAGTGGTGATAATGATAGTAATAGGGATGATAACAATGAATGCACTGGTGATAATGATGTTGGTAGTGGAGATGATAGTTGTGGTGATCATGATAGTAAAAGTGATAATCATGTAGAATGCACTGGTGATGATGATAATGATGATGGTTGTGGAGATGATGATAGTAATGGGGATAATAATGATGAATGCACTGTAGACTACTGGTGATGATGATAATGATGATGGTAATGGAGATGAAAGTAGGGTGGTGATGATAGTAATGGTGATAATGATGAATGCACTGTAGACTACTGGTGATGATGATAATGATGATGGAAATGGAGATGAAAGTAGGGTGGTGATGATAGTAATGGGGATAATAATGATGAATGCACTGTAGACTACTGGTGATGATGATAATGATGATGGAAATGGAGATGAAAGTAGGGTGGTGATGATAGTAATGGGGATAATGATGAATGCACTGTAGACTACTGGTGATGATGATAATGATGATGGTAATGGAGATGAAAGTAGGGTGGTGATGATAGTAATGGGGATAATGATGAATGCACTGTAGACTACTGGTGAAGATGATAATGCAGATGTTGATGATAATATAGATGATGACACTAACAATGATCATGATGGATATATATACTAGTAATAATGAAACTGATGATGACAATGATGAAAAAGATGACGATAATAACAATGAGGGCACTTATGTTGATGAAGATCATGATCATGAATATGATCCTAATGATACGGTGTTGATAATGATGACAATGATGGTAAAGATGATGATGATAATAATGAGGGTACTTATGATGATCATGATGAATATGTTGATGAAGATGAATATGGTGCTAATGATATGATAATGATGACAATGATGGTAAAGATGACGATAATGAATATGGAAATGATGTAAGTCATTCTTGTTATTTCAGGACAAGAAACAACTTCTTCCCACTTGGCCTTCACATTGCATGAAATTGAAAAACATACAGATGTTGAACAAAGGTAAGTGTCATCACAATTCAAATATTGCAAAAACATGCTGATCTGCATAATGAGTCATGTTAATGATGACAGATCACTTGGATCAACCTCAGCCTTGATAGTACATGTTGAGGTTTCTCAACATAAACACTGTGAACAATAGTTCTTTATTTTTCTTTACTGAAGTTATTTCCCATTAGGGAATTGTTACCTTTTTTGTATGCACATAATTAGTTTTTTTGGGAGGAAAGACAACTTGACTTTACGTTCACGTTCATGGACACTCTGCTTAATATGGTTAGATTTACTCGCAAATACTTTTGATGGTCCATCATTGAATTTACCTTTGGATAACAAATAGTAAATCATCTTGGAACCGACGACTTTATGGTGCATGTTTATCTAAAATCTTCTTCATCGTAAATTCAATGTGAATTCTGCAGTCTACTAGCTTCATGGCTACAAATACTTCTAACAAATCAAGGCAAGGTCATCTTGGATATTTGACAAGACTCTTCAACGAAATTGAATCTTTGATTTCTGACTATGGGAATATTGTTCGTGTGAAGGAAATACACGCCAAACTAAACGCTGCTTGGAAACGCTTTGAACAAATAACAAATGATTACATAACAGGTCTTGGAGATGAAAACCCAAGTGATCAACAGAGAGCAATCGAACAGTTAATCGACCAACAAGCAAAGATCGACGTATATGGCTCAAAGGTGGAGTTATACTTGAAAGACGCGAACGCCCAATTTAGTCGTCCAATAACTTCTGATTCAGCACAATTTACTCAAGATAATCGTATTACTGCAAATAATACATGGCCAACAACAGTGGGAAAAGATCCGATTGCTAACATGGCAAGTTATTCTGCTCCATCTTCGATAAGTGTAGGATCACGACGATCAATTAAGTCCACTTCAAGCAAAAGATCTGATGTGAGTGAAAGGCTTCGTAAAGCTGAACACGAGTTTGAAAAATCGAGAATAATGCAAGATCATGCTGAGCAACGGATACAAAGATCCTTATTGATTGAATCTAAACGACTTGAGTTGGAACTTCAACGTCGCATGGAGATTGCACGACTTGAAGCCGAAAGAAGTGTTGAAGATGCAAAGAACCGTACTCGTATAGCTATGATGGATGTTGAAATGGCAAAGAAAGAGTTTTCTGATGTAGAAAGACAGGAATATGACGACGAATTCCCACGTGAAGTCACACCCATTCCGTATGGCGGTAAATCTACATCGACATCACTACAAGCTGAACCATCAACGCCTACTTTGAAACCCGAAATAGACCAACTTCATCACTTTACAACTACACCTTGTACAACCTCGCCTCTAAGGAAAAATTGTTCAACAGGACCTGAACTTATTTCAACTTGTGTCATCCCAGATCAACCGACTACACCACTTGAACACAACAAAGATATTCTTAACGCCATGGTAAAGACTATGGAACGAATCAGCTTATCACAAGAAATTCCATTGATTAAAGTGAGAAAGTTCAGTGGCAACCCTGAAGAATTCCCAAGCTTTCGACAAAGGTTTAATCAGTTGGTTGAGTGCAAACCTCTAGACGAGTCACTGAAAATGGCTTCTCTTCTACAGCATCTAGAAGGAGCTCCGTTGAAGATGGCGTTACCCTATGAAACTATATCTGGTGGTTTACGTAAAGCATTGGACCTTCTACAAAGACGTTTTGGTCAACCGTGTCAAATAGTACGTGCCTGTATCGACAAACTCAAGGGACCACAGATTAACTACAACGACCGGAAAGGATTACAAGCATTTGCTGATGATGTTGAAAGCACCTATGAAACTTTGAAATCTATGAACTGTCTTCAAGAGATAAATACAGACCATCTAGAGAGGATCGTGCTTAGACTTCCAAGAAATATGCAGACAAGCTTTGGAGAATATTTACGTAAGCTAGAAGAAAAAGGTCAGACTATGCCAAACTTCGGAAATGTTGTCCACTTCTTGAAGAACAAAACCTGTGCTGTTAACCATCCTTTCTTCTCAAGTGCATCGTCTGAAAATGCCATTGCCAAGAATGTGACGCCAAGACCCATGTTTAAAGCTACTACGATGTCCACTTCAGAGCCTTCTATCAATACGGCCACTCAAGGCTTGAAAGAAACTTCTGCAAATTCTACGCTTAAGTCTTCGAGTGCAACGTGTATATTGTGTTCCAAATCACACCCTTTGTATTGCTGTGAAAGTTTCAAGTCAAAGTCTGTGAAAGATCGCCGCGAATTTGTTGTCAAACAAGGATTGTGCCTGAACTGTATTAGCTCAAGACGTCATATGTGTCGTGCATGTCCGTCATCATCACGCTGTAAAGTTTGTGGGAAAAGTCATCACTCTTTGTTACACGATTCATCGAAGCAACAAGCTGCTAACACACAGCTGTCTAGTACTGTTTCTCTGCCACTCAATACTGTTCAACCTGGTGCTACAACCTCACAAACTAACAACCTGTCTTCTCAAGGAAATGTCTCCGCTCTTCTTCAAGTTATTCCGATTGTAGTCTTTGGTGAGAATAACAAAACAGTAACCACCTATGCTCTCATTGATTCTGGGTCAGATACCACTTTGATTGATGAGTCTCTAGCCTTACAACTTGGAATGAAAGCAGATCCACAGACGTTCTTCATCACTACTGTAACAGACAAGAATGTTAAAGGACATGCATCAAAGGTGAACTTTAAAGTTTCTTCTATTGACTCTCTATCTACTGTGCAAGTAAATGTCTCGACAGCATGGGCAGTGAAGGATCTCGACATACCACTACGTCATTCAAAGAAAGGCATCCACGAGCTTCCACATTTACAGTCAATACCATTTCCTGATGTTGAAAGGTCGAAGATATCTGTACTACTTGGGACAGATGTTCCAGAAGCGTTCGTTCCTATCGATGTCATCAAAGGACTCCCGAGTCAACCGTTTGCCATTCAGACAGTACTTGGTTGGAGTGTCCTGGGACGAACATCTGATGAGAAATCAACCTTAAATGTTAATTGTACTTGCAGTAAAGATAACGCTGTTGAGGAAAGCTTGAAGAGGTTCTGGGAGATCGAGTCAAGTGGCATCGAAAGAAGCGCATCAAAGACTTTGTCAGTTGAAGATACGAATGCTATAAAGATTATAGAGGACACTATTTCAAAGGCTGATGGACACTATCAGATGGGTCTACTGTGGAGAGACGAAAATGTTCAACTGCCGAACAACAGAGTTTTAGCAGATGCCAGATTATCTAGCTTAAAGGGACGTTTAAAGAAGAATCCACAACTCCATACAAAGTACAAAGATGTTATTGATGACTACGTTGACAAAGGTTATGCAAGGAAATTAACTGAAGAAGAAGTCTCAAAGACCACCAACATCACTTGGTATCTTCCACATCACCCAGTCTTCAATGCTAATAAGCCAGGCAAAGTAAGGGTAGTCTTTGACGCTGCAGCTAAGTTTCAAGGTACATCGCTAAATGATCAGCTTGTTCAAGGACCAGATCGTACAAATAACTTGATTGGAGTACTTCTACGATTCCGTGAGGAGCGTATTGCACTGACATCCGACATAGAAGCCATGTTTCACCAGACCAGAGTCATCGCTAAAGACACAGACGCCCTGCGTTTCTTGTGGTGGTCGGATGGAGTTGACAGTCTTCCAAGCGTTTACAAGATGTTAGTACATATATTTGGAGCCAAATCGTCACCTTGCTGTGCTAACAGCACGCTGAAACAAATCGCAGATGATAATGAAGGTGTCTATGATAGCACAGCTATAGACACTGTAAGAAGGAACTTCTACGTTGATGATGAACTAAAGTCAGTTCCAACAGAAGAAGAGGCCATACGTCTAGCCGATCAACTGATTGCTTTGACTCGAGAAGGAGGCTACAATCTTACAAAGTTTATGTCCAACAGTCGCAAAGTATTAGCGTCTATTCCTAAAGAACGAAGAGCTAAACCAGATGTAAATCTTGACTTTGATGAGCTTCCCAACGAAAGAGCACTTGGTTTGAAATGGAATGCTGAGAATGATTACTTCTACTTCAACTCTGTGAATACCGATAAGCCCCAAACGAAGCGTGGCGTATTATCAATTGTCAGTTCACTGTATGATCCACTTGGCTTTCTGAGTCCATTTGTACTTTTGGCCAAGATAATCATTCAAGAACTATGGAGGACAAAGTACGACTGGGATGAGACCATTCAAGAGCCTTATGTTTCACAATGGAACAATTGGTTAGATATGCTTGAGCGACTAAAGAATATCAGCATCCCAAGATGCTACAAGCACCCACTTACGACTAGTGTTACAAGCACACAGCTGCATTTCTTCTCTGATGCATCGAAGCAAGGTTTGGCCGCATGTTGCTACATTAGAATTGTCGATTCTAATGGACTCATTCATGTTACCCTCGTTATTGGCAAGTCACGAAACACTCCACTAAAGGACTGGTCGATTCCACGCCTCGAATTACAAGCTGCTGTGATGTCTGCAAGACTGTATGGTATGGTCAGAGCTGAATTAGACGTGCCTATTGATGAAACCTATCTATGGGTCGATTCTATGACAGTTCTTCAGTACATTATGAATACAACGAGACGCTTCCGTCCATTTGTTGCCTTTAGAATCTCAGAGATCCACGAGTTATCCCTTCCTAGTCAGTGGAGGTACGTTCCCGGAGTCTACAACCCTGCAGATTATGGATCACGTGGAATGAAGATTGATGAGTTCAATTCTAACTGCTGTTGGCTGTCCGGACCGAGCTTTTTACGTCACTCTGATGACTTCTGGCCCTCATCGGCAGTAGGTGAAGTTCCAACAGATGACAAGGAAATTACACAGCCAAAGGTCCAAAGTGTCTGCTATATCTCTTCTGGTTCACCACTAGATCGTCTCTTGAACAGATTTTCTTCCTGGTCTCGCCTCCAAACCTCTGTTGCTTGGGTTTTAAGATTCATCATGGTTATTCAGAAGCAAAATCCTCCTCGGGGTCCTCTTCATATCAAAGAGATCAGATATGCCACCAAAGTAATTGCGAGATTATTACAGCGACAGTTCTTTCAAGATGAGCTCACTTCTCTGCAGTCCGGAAGGCAAGTGAAAGGACAGAGCAAGTTGGCAAACCTTAACCCAGTTTTGGTTGATGGTTTGATTTGTGTTGGAGGCAGAACAAGTTCAGCACCACTAACGTTCCAGAAGAAACATCCCATTATTCTTCCCAAGCATCATGTCGTCACTACGTCAATTGTGCGTTTCTATCACGAAACCAATGCTCATGCAGGTAGAGAGCATGTTGTCTCTCTCCTGAGACGGGTATTCTGGATCATCCAAGCAAGATCGTTGGTACGTTCCGTGCTACGACGCTGCATCGTTTGTCGCAGGCACAATGAATCCACCATGAAGCAGATTATGGCAGATTTGCCCAAAGAGAGACTCACTCCTTATGAGCCCCCATTCACCTTCACAGGGGTGGATGTATTAGGACCGTTTACGGTTAAACGTGGTCGCACTACGCAGAAAATATATGGATGCCTCTTCGTCTGCTTTAACAGCCGTGCTATACACATTGAAGACCTAAGTTCTTTGGAGACAGATAGCTTCATTAACGGCCTACGACGATTCTTCTCCAACAGAGGATTTCCCAAGCAGATTTGGAGCGATAACGGAACTAATTTCGTTGGGGCAGAAAGGGAATTAAAGCAAGCTATCAAAGAGTTAAACCATGACAAGCTGGTTGTGGAACTTCGTCGAATGGATGTGGAGTGGTATAGTTGCCCCTTTGTTGAATGGCGTTTCCAACCTCCAGGAGCGAGCCACATGAGCGGGGTGTGGGAACGACTAGTAAGAAGTGTTAAAAAGGCAATGAAAGGAGTCCTTGGTAACCCCAAAGCTTTGGTAAATCAAGAAACCCTTCGTACTGTGTTTGCTGATGTCGTCACCATCCTCAATGGCCGTCCTCTTTGTCCCGTCAGTGATGACCCAAAGGACTTAGAACCACTCACTCCCAACCACTTACTGCTACAAGGTCAGATGTTGGCGACCCCCCCTGGTGTCTTCAACAAAGAAGATATTTACAGCAGGAAGAAGTGGAAATGTGCTCAGTTTTTGGCTAACTGCTTTTGGTCCAGATGGCTACGGGAGTATGTTCCCCTCCTTCAAGTCCGTCAGAAATGGCTCTCCATAAGACGCAACTTGCAAATCGATGATCTCGTTTTAGTAGTTGATCAAAATCTCCCGCGAGGAAGATGGCTGCTTGGTCGCGTGCAAGAGGTCTTCCCTGGCCGAGATGGTAAGGTTCGATCCGCGCAGGTGAAGACAAAGAGCTCATCTCTTACTCGTCCCATAACCAAATTGTGCTTACTTGAAGAATCAAGTACTTGAAGAAAGAAATACTTTATGGAACATTACGGAACATTATATTAACATTTTCTACAATTTATACTTTGGGCCCCCAGGATGTTGAGGTTTCTCAACATAAACACTGTGAACAATAGTTCTTTATTTTTCTTTACTGAAGTTATTTCCCATTAGGGAATTGTTACCTTTTTTGTATGCACATAATTAGTTTTTTTGGGAGGAAAGACAACTTGACTTTACGTTCACGTTCATGGACACTCTGCTTAATATGGTTAGATTTACTCGCAAATACTTTTGATGGTCCATCATTGAATTTACCTTTGGATAACAAATAGTAAATCATCTTGGAACCGACGACTTTATGGTGCATGTTTATCTAAAATCTTCTTCAGTACATAGCATATACTTAAAAATACTTGTAAATCTCATTAATAGTTCATGAAAAATTGACAAAAGAAATCATAGCCACAAAGAAGATCATATATTTAGATACAAAATTGTCACTATTTGCATACCTTTTAACTTGATTTTTCCAAGCTAGATTAATTTTAATCTTGACAATTTTAGTAAAAATATGAAAGAACTAACATTGGAGTTTCATAAGTACTATACAATATCTGGGTCCAATCTGTATGAGATATACAATGTATTAGAGCAAAAACACTTTATCCATGAAATAAAATTGTTAGTGTGTAATAGTTCTTATTTAGCGACTATTAGTTACTATCAAAGACAAGTAAAGCTGTATTGAGGTATTGTTTCCTTTTGTATTTGACGTTTCTAGTTGAGTGAGACTGACTAAATAGTCACTAAATAGAAACTATTAGGCTAGGTTTACATAGGACCGGACAAATTTTTGACCAGTCAAAAAATCGTCCTGGACATGCTGTAATCGAACAATATTTCCGTCCTGTTCAGACGAATATTTGATCGGTTAGCCGTCCAAATTATTGCAGGTTTAGCACGGTCCTGTGTGAAAGGAACCCTTAAGCGGATGTTTTTTTGACCGGTAGCCTTAGTTAGGAACTACTTTGTTTTTATTTCATGGTTTTATTGTTTTCGCTCTTATATATTTACAAATATTGTATACTGATAAAAATTGTAATACCAATTTATTAATATAGTGCTTATAAATTTCATTTTATATTGTTTATTGTAGAATTGTACAAGAGGTGAAAAGTGTGTTAGAAGGAAAGCCCCATGTTGGTTATGAAGACCTTTCAAAACTGGAATACCTGGGACAGACCCTAAAAGAGAGTCTACGTCTTCATCCTCCAATAGCATCTGTTAATAGGTTTACCCCCAACGACATTGAACTAGATGGACACAAAATTCCTGCTGAAAGTATTATTGAAATAAGCGCTTTAACAGCTCTTTCAGCTGAAAAAAACTGGCCCAACTCAAAAGACTTTGACCCGGACCGATTTGCATCGCCAAATACATTTCCTAGTGAGATCTATTTCCCATTTTCAATAGGCCCCAGGTCATGCATTGGCAAAAACTTGGCACAGTTTGAGTCAAAGGTTATCATGGCACGTCTTTATCAGGAGTTTGAGTTGAATTTAGTGTCACCTGATGAGGAATTGTCTTATGAAGAGAGCGTTACTCTCAAGCCTAAAGGGGGTGTATGGTGTAGAGTTAAAAGAAGGCTATAAATATATAGAATAATAAAGAAGCAAAAAAAAATTAAATACACTGTATGTTTAAAAACATTCTTAGAGTTAATGTGAGTTTAGAATATTTTAACAATATTGTTTTTGCTATTTTAATTGCATCAAATGTATTTGTAAATGATATTAAGGCAGATCAAACGAGAATGCAAGTCAGTGCAAGTTTTGGCTTGCAACAACTTATGTTCATCCATTCAAACAAAGCGCAACCCTCCTTCCTGGTTGACAAATATATCATAACCCCCCTATATTTCACCAGTTTTTACTAAATCATTATAAAACAGCATACAATTAGTAACAACCCCCCCTCCTCCCTACATAGCTTCCAAAAATAATGTTACACCCCTTAATATTGCCAACCCCTCAAACTATCAAGATACTAAATATCAGGAAATAAAAATCAAGGTCAATGTACTATTTGTTTGTTGTTGTTATTAAGACACCTTGCACTCCTAAATTGTTGTTCACATATTGTAATTAATAAACACACACAGGAAGCCCAGAGAAAATTATGTCTGATATTTTTTAAATGAAAATATAATTGATTAACAAGTGCATTGCCCATTAAATAAAAAGAAAAAGTTGACATGAGATTGTTTATTGTGATATTTTCATGGCTTCAAAGTTAATTCTTAAATATGTCAAAG
This sequence comes from Metridium senile, assembly GCA_949775045.1. NCBI lineage: Eukaryota > Metazoa > Cnidaria > Anthozoa > Actiniaria > Metridiidae > Metridium > Metridium senile. The sequence goes on along the minus strand of OX459101.1, from coordinate 1,545,567 downwards.
CTGCAAATAAATGAATGGATATTTTGTTTAACCTCTTTATACTTCGTCTATAAATGAGCCCCTCCCAGGGTTTTTTAGGAAACAAGCGGGTTTAATTTAAGGAAAAAAGGGATACTGCCAAATTATTTGCAGGGAACAAGGGAACAAAATATGATAAAACAATAGTTTTTTTGGGATCATGTAAACATAAAGTAAAACATTTTAGGGAATGTCAGTCATTTTACTTATGGAAAAGGAAGAAAATGCAAAAAGATCAAGGGAACATGGGAGCATGTATTTCCCCCCTAGGAGTGGCTCATAAATGAATAAATAAATGCAAAATGAAATCTTTAGTACCTAACTAATAAAATAATTGTAGTCCCTAAATTTTTAAAACACTGTTACTTGAAGCAGGTTGTGCCGACAACATCCAGCTGCGCACAAATGGCACCAGGACACCACCAAGTAGTATTTGGGTTGGATGATATATGAGAAGCGGAATTGAAATTAGTGAAAGATATTTATATCCTTGGAAAACTATTTTTAGCATGGGAATGCCGAGCGTTAGTGACTTGTGAGTGGAGCAGAACATCATGGCAACAGTGTCGGCTGGCTTGAAGGGTGACCCTGCCAGCGTAGTAACCCAGAATGTCAACAGAAGCAAGAAAGATTGAAGCAGAAAGATGATGACGACAATGACTAGAAGACTTTCTTTGGTAATTTCTCCAACATCGCTGGAGAAAGTGTCACAGAATGTAGTGTAGATAATTAGTAGAAGGACGCAGCTTCCTATGGTACCAAATGGAGGCTTGTTAGTCTCCATCCAATTCTTGACAGCTTCATTATACCTAAATACTTGCCCCAGTAAAATAGGAAATACAACTGTCATAGAAAGTGTGGTAAAGATTGCCGAATATGGAACTGAAGATGATGAACCGACCAAAATCAGCAGTAGGAAGGGAGTTACGAAGATACCAAGGAAACTACCAAACGCTGAGTTGAAGATAGCCGCGGCCTCATTGCCACCCACTGCCTTGGTTAGAATAACAGCAGAAGAAACTGGAGGGGGCATGCAGCCTACGACAAGCAATCCTTTCAATAGCCATTCGTTAATCGCTGTATTTGACAAGATTGAAACGAGTTGAGACACCAACGCTGGTATGAAACACAGGGTAAATGACTGCACAAACGCGTGGAGTTTGACCTGAGTAATAGCATTCTTTAAGTCTTCAGTTCGCAGTGAAAGGCCGCTGTTGAAGAAGATGATTGATACAGCACCATACTTGACTGTGTATTCGGGCCTCAAAATCCCTCCTTTTGCGCCAATGTATGGTGCTAATTTAGCCAGACAGATAACTACAACTATACCAATGAGAAACCAGTTCTTTCGTATTGCGGCAAGCATACTGAAGTTGTATAAACTTTCTAAATCAAGCCACCATTTTGTTTTTGATCGTGAACAGTTCGGTGCCGGCCGATTCGATGCCACGTTCGTCACCACAGGAAGCCCGCAATATAAAAAACATCTGAACAAATAGAACAAACTATAAATACAAACAAAAGTGAAAAACACATAACAAACCATAGTTAATGGACAAACAAACCAAAATGCGCAAAAAAATGTACAATGCAATAAAATAACAACTGTTTTTAAATAATAATTTATTGGTGGCGGGACCTGGAAGTGCACGTGAAAGAAAAATATGCACAAAAACATATTTAATAGCCTAAACTACATTTCGTCGCTAATTTTCACAGTAATGGTATAAATTAATTGCGGAAAGTTTTTAGTTGTCATGGGTTTTTATAGCAATTAAATTTTCAACTTGAAACTCTTTCCACGTTTAACAATCCCACAATGCTCAGCGCGCACAGGGCAAAGATGGCGGCTGTAAAGTATATAGCGTTTACAATTTTAGCTCTCATTTCTTGCAGTTTACCCGCTTCAGGAGCCTCTTACAAGGAAAATGAAAGGGTAAATAGTTGTACTATGTATTGTTCGTGTTTAAGATAGAAAATAATTGTTAATTTACGCTTGATTTTGATGATAGATCGCCATGTTTGTAAATAAAGTTGGTCCTTACTTCAATCCACAAGAGACGTATCATTACTATTCTTTGCCGGTTTGCAGACCAGAAAAGGTAAGATTCTTCTACGATGTCTTTAAATCATTTGTATTAATACATCTAGAAACCATTTTTCTACGCCAGGAGGAAAGAAAATCGCTTTGTAATGCGTTAAATGCGATTCTGTTATTTGTTAAAAGTTCTAAATTAATGTAAACTTTTTTACTAGTTATCTAGCTGATGAAACATGTATATTTATGAATATAGGTTGAGCATCGGAGTTTAACTCTCGGGGAAGTTTTGAAAGGCGACAGAATGGCTGTGGCAATGTATGAAATACGCTTTAAAGGTGAGACGGTATAATTGGATCGTTAGAATAGTTTTATATGATGAATGGGCTATTCCAAAAAAAATCCGCACACCCCCCCCCCCCCCCCCCCCCTGTTGAGGAGGTCTGGAAATTCCACAGAACCCCCACCCCATTCTTACTCAGATCTTCCAGGGAGTAGGCATAAAATCACCTAGATTTTCCAAGGGATTTAACTGGCTAAAGTTGTGAATTCCAGGGGCTCCCCTTAAACTCGGATGGATTTTCCAGGGACCCAGACCCCCCCAAAAGTTGGGAATTCCTGGGGGGACCCCAAAATTTGACATGGAATTTTCATAGGGCCCCACATTTAAAATGTGCCCCCTTAACAGGGGGAGTCTGGTTTTTTTTGGAATAGCCCAAAATGCATAATAGACTGTTTTTAATTTTTTTTGCAATCTACATAGAGTTAGCCTTATTGCAAAATATTATCATCTGTAGATAGTTTTATTCACCTGTTATTAATGGCCTGTTAAGTCAAAAAACATGTAAATGCTTAAAAGGGCTCTAAATTCACTAAAACAGGTTCCCATTTAAATCTGTACTTTCCCATTTACAGCGCAACGCGTAAAAGTATGGCCACTGATAATGTATTCGCATACTTCTGTCTCGCAATCGATCCAATCAGCGTTGTAGGATTGTGTTATCTTGTCTCGGATTGGATCGATGGCGAGACAGAAGTATGCGAATACATTATCAGTGACCATACTTTTACGCGTTGCGCTGTAAATCTGTACTTGTGCAAATTGTGTTGATGTGTGCTAAACACACAGATCAACCAATCAGAGTATATTATTTCTGAAGTAAACTTCTCTGATTGGTTGATCTGTGTGTTTAGCACACATCAACACAATTTGCATAAGTACAGATATAAATTGGAAAGTACAGATTTAAATGGGAACCTGTTCTAAGTATAACATACATGTTCTGGACATTTAAACAATAATGAATGCATCATAATTAAATGTAATATCATTTCCATTTTTATAGACTTCAATTGAAACAGCTTTGTTTTATTTTGTCTTGATAGAAAACATTGATAATAGATTGTTATGTGACACCACCATGAATAAAAATGAGCTTGATCGAGTGAGATCAGCAATAGAGGATTTGTACTACTTTGAATTTGTCTTTGGTAAGTTAGCTTTGTTCTAGAATTATTTTTATTATCATTTTGTATCCCCAATAGTTTTCAGAGTATGTTGATTTGAAATTGTATTGAAGGATATATAGAAATTATTGCCTTATTTTTTGAATATTAAGTACTATTATTATCATTATCATTATATCCATCATCAGCATCACTATCGTTATCATCAATCATCACCATTATTATCACAATTATCATCATCATCACCATTATTATCATCATCATCACCATTATTATCATCATCATCATCATCACCATTTTTATCACCATTATCATCATTACCATTATTATCTTCATCATCACCATTATTATCATCATAATCATCACCATCATCATCATCATCATCATCATCATTAACATCACCATTATTATCACCACCATCATCATCATTATACATGTTCCATTATTCATGTTTCTTTCAAACTGTGCAGATGACCTCCCAATACGTGGATTCATTGGTCATTTGGAAGAGGGTCAAATCCTGCCGCATCGACACAAGATCTACTTATGGACACACTTACATTTCAATGTACTTTATAATGGTGACCAGGTATAAACTTGACCATCATTTATGTTGTTATTACCCTGCGAGTAGTCTACTTTCACCTCAGAGTCATGCAAGTTTCAAGGGACACTCTGCTGCTCATAGTATATGTCATCAATATCATTATATTCTTTATTGAAGGAATAGAAAACGCGCGCGCGTGCTGTGTGCTTTCATAAAGCTCGCGCCTGAACCAATCAAAATATGTGATTTCAAATAGTTATTTTATAACGTATCATAATTAGTATGCTACACTGCATGCTCTTAATTACTTTTTATTTGTTTAGAAAGTTTAACTAATTATTCAGTAGAATTCTACCACTATCCTTGTTATCGTCAATATCATCTATATCATATTACCACCATCATCATCATTATGATTGTATTATTATTATTTAAAACTTTGAAGTTACATTTTATGTTATATCAAACAATATAGACCCTTTTAATAAGTCCCGAAGTGTTGTGTTTTCCATGCTTGACGTCAAATTTATTCTTTTGACATTTGTATAATATGAAAGGAATTGAAAATAATAAATTTGACGTCAAGCACAGCAAAAACAACACTTCGGGACTTATTAAAAGGGTCTTTACATTATATTTATATATAATAGGTTCCAATTTAAATCTGTACTTTCCCATTTAAATCTGTACTTATGCAAATTTTGTTGATGTGTGCTAAACACACAGATCAACCAATCAGAGAAGTTCACTTCAGAAATAATATACTCTGATTGGTTGATCTGTGTGTTTAGCACACATCAACACAATTTGCATAAGTACAGATTTAAATGGGAATCTGTTATATGCTAATATCTTGTCTGATATAATTTCATATCAGGTGATATCTGCTAATGTTACAACCAATGGACATGAGCCTGTCAATCTTGATGAGGTTGAGGTGCCGTTCAAGGTTCAACACACATTCAGTGTGTCGTGGAAGAAATCAAAGTAAGGGGTGGACCATTAGAAGTTGGGGGAGGGGGGGGGGGGTGGCAAAATTTTTTACAGGTTATTCTTTTTCGCCGCCCAGGTTGTGCAAGATTTTTTTTCGACCAGAGAAGTCTTGCACATTTTTCTATTTACAGAATTTTGTTCTCTGAAATCCAAAGCAAAAACAACTGTTTGTGCCTTTGGTTAAACTTTTTTTCCATTTTAAACAACTCGGCTCACATGTTCATTTTTGCTAAGGAATAAAATCGGATAATCCGAAGAAATGCCCTTGTATTGTGGCTTAGGAGAGAAGAACACATCAAAAAAACTCAACTCACATATAATCCATGCCTGAGGCAGGTTTTGAACTTGGACAAAAGCAGTGAAAGGCCAAAGCTCTTAATGTTAGGCCACCCATGCCACCCACAACATCCTCCATGGCTATGGTTTCTTTTGTCAATGTTTCTTGAATTATTAATGAGTTTTATAAGTACATTAAATTAGTCTAACTCATTATTGTATTGTATCATGTAAATTATTTCTCTTTTTATTGTATTGTTCAGAATCATAAATCATTATTTGTATTATTATTACCAACAGTGTTAAGTATTCTGAAAGGAACAAGCTCAGAGGTGGAAGATTTTTCCAAAAAAATTTAGAAGTAAGTTATCATTATTATCATCATCATTATAAACATTATCATCATCAACACCATCATTGTTATCATCATTATCACCATTATCACCATTATTATCATTATCATCATTAACACCATCATTGTCATCATCATTATCACCATTATCACCATTATTATCATTATCATCATCAACACCATCATTGTCATCATCATTATCACCATTATCACCATTATTATCATTATCATCATTAACACCATCATTGTCATCATCATTATCATCATTATAAACATTATTATCATTATCATCATTAACACCATCATTGTCATCATCATTATCACCATTATCACCATTATTATCATTATCATCATCAACACCATCATTGTCATCATCATTATCACCATTATCACCATTATTATCATTATCATCATTAACACCATCATTGTTATCATCATTATCACCATTATCACCATTATTATCATTATCACCATCAACACCATCATTGTCATCATCATTATCACCATTATCACCATTATTATCATTATCATCATTAACACCATCATTGTCATCATCATTATCATCATTATAAACATTATCACCATCAACACCATCATTGTCATCATCATTATCACCATTATCACCATTATTATCATTATCATCATTAACACCATCATTGTCATCATCATTATCATCATTATAAACATTATCACCATCAACACCATCATTGTCATCATCATTATAAATATCATTAATATTATAATCATCATTATTAACAGGTTCCCATTTAAATCTGTACTTTCCCATTTAAATCTGTACTTTCCCATTTAAATCTGTACTTATGCAAATTTTGTTGATGTGTGCTAAACACACAGATCAACCAATCAGAGAAGTTCACTTCAGAAATAATATACTCTGATTGGTTGATCTGTGTGTTTAGCACACATCAACACAATTTGCATTAGTACAGATTTAAATGGGAAAGTACAGTTTTAAATGGGAACCTGCTTATTAATATCATCATTATCACCATCAACACCATCATTGTCATCATCATTGTCATCATTATCATCATCATCATCATTATCATTATCTTCATCTTCATTATCACCATCATTATCATCATCACTATCACCACCATCATAATAATCACCACCATCACTGTCATCATCATCAATGCTGATATCTGTTCTTGTTCTTGTTCTTGTAGATTCACTGGTTGTCAATCATCAATTCAGTGGTACTTGTCTTTCTATTGATGGGGTTTGTCATCATCATCATGGTAAGCAAACAAAGCATAAATCATTTATAAAACCATTCATTAAAACCAATAATCTGATACCTTTACAGATGAGAATTCTCAAGAATGACTTTGCTAAGTATAATGTGAATGACGATGAAGAAATGGAAGAATTAGGTTAGAAAATTGACATTATATATTATTTTGATTATTTTGATATTAATAATGATATTAATTACAGTAACAATTAACACTTGAACCATGAACACTTTCAGTTTTTTTGTTTCTTTTTTTAATCCACATCCCATGAGCGAATAGATTAGAAATAAGATTTATTATGAGCACTTAGTGTATAAAATTTTGAACTCAGTGCTTCAATTTTAGAAGTTTTGGAGCAGTAGAAGGTTCAGAAAATAACAACATGAAAAAGTCAAGTGTTTACGGTTCAAGTATCCTCACTGTAATTAATAATAGTCATGTTAATTTTCATATCATATTTCAATATTTTTAAACTTTTCTATGATACTTTCTTGTAGATTCTGATGAGTGTGGATGGAAAATAGTACACACTGATGTATTTAGATTCCCTCCATATAAGGGAACGCTCTGTGCTATACTAGGTATGTTGTGTGACAAGTTAGTGTTGTGTGACAGTTTGTACTATAGAAGGTTCATTGTTGTGTGACAATTGCCCTATTTCAGTATGACGTCACGATGTGTTTTAGGGGGGGATAGAATCGCCAAAAACAATGGTAATTTCAACTAAATCTTCTTTCTTTTGAAAATTGAGCTTCAAATTATCTAGTTTTTATGTATGTTATGTGTCTATGTTTATACTTTCATATTTATGGCATTTTGTTTTCATCTCTTTCCTCTCCATCTTGTAAATGCAATTTTATCTTGTATTCTTGTATTGTTGTTATGAATCTGTCCCCCACTGGCAACCATGATCCTAAGCGTTAGAACAATAGAATGTTTTGATGTGACGTCATAGTGAAATAGGGCAATTAGGTGCTGTATGATGATTTGTACTTGAATAGCTTCATTGTAGTGTGACAAAGTAGTGTTGTGTTATACACTATACTATTTTATGTGCGTTGTGTGACATGTTAGTGTTGTGTTACACACTGTACTACATTGTATATTAGGTTTATTGTTGTGTGACATGTTAGTGTTGTGTTACACACTGTACTATATTTGGTTTATTGTTGTGTGACATGTTAGTGTTGTGTTACACACTGTACTACATTGTATATTAGGTTTATTGTTGTGTGACATGTTAGTGTTGTGTTACACACTGTACTATATTATTTTGGTTTATTGTTGTGTGACATGTTAGTGTTTTGTTACACACTATACAATACTGGGTTCATTGTTGGGTGACAAAACAAAGTAGTGTTGTTTTACACACTACACTATTGTTGTGTGACATGTCAGTGTTGTGTTACACACTATACTATATTGGGTACATTGTTGTGTGACATGCTAGTGTTCTGTGACACGTAACTAACATTGTTTGTTTGTATTGTTGTTATTATTGTAGGAGTTGGTTCACAATTTCTTGCATTGTGTTTTGGGATCATTATCATGGCCATCTTGGGAATGTTCAATGTCCACAGGTAAACAAAACTCAGTAGAAACTCAGGCTTATTTTCCACTCAACGTCTTGGTATAATAAGAAGTTATTCAAATACACTTTGTTCTCAGTTCTATATTTGGATGGCTCTTATGGCCATTTTACAATGACTTTCTTAGCACCAGCCTTTCACCGCTGTGATCCAGGGTCAAGTCCCAGCTTTACTATTATACCACTGAGTATTCCGTTTTTTCTTCCCTAAGCAAAAATCAACATGTGAGGAGTGATTTATGAAAAATATTCAATGCAGAGGTAGTGAGTGTGAGTGCCAGCAGAAGAATAACCACCATGCATGTGGATCTGCTATGGAAAATATTATTATTAGTAGTAGAGGTTTCATGTTAACATTTGCATTAATTTCTCACCAGACATGGCTCCATGAATACGGCTGCTGTTCTTTTGTATGCTTTGACATGTTGTAAGTACAGCTCTTCGTCTTTCTTTTTCGTTATTCTCCGATGTGTTTGTGATCCTCTATAAACTGTATTGTGAGGATTCTCCTGTCACACATGATGATGTTGGCTACCGTCAGTGAAAATTATTACAGCTATTATTATTTGCTAACTCAATGCTGGACCGTAAGGTGTGGAATGACTTGGTTTTGGACATCTTGATTGGAAGGGCACAATAATGATGATGATTACCATAATTATTAACTTTTAATGTGTATTTTGCTTGCAGGTATTTCTGGGTTTGTGGCTAGCTCATTCTACAGGAAGATAGGGGGTACTAAATGGGTCTGGATCATCATTCTGACTGCTAGCCTGTTTTCTGGTGAGATATTTCTGTCTGAAATATAGGGATATTTGTTATCATCATGTTGATCATCACCATCACCAACTTTATCATGATCATCATAATCACCATTGTCGTCATTGTCATCAGCACCACCATTTTTATCATAATCATCATCACCACCACCATTGTCAACATCATCAACACCAACACCATCATTTAAATTTATCGCAACCACCACCAACATCATCATCATCAACACCACCATAATCATGATCATACCTACCACAATCATTTTTTTTCACAACCACCACCAACGTCATCATCAACACCACCACCATCATGATAATCATCATCTCCACCACCATCGCATCATCACCACCATCATGATCATCATCACCATCATCATCATCACCATTACTATCATAATCATCATGATTATGATGATAATCCCTGTTATCAATCTAACTGTTTTCTGTTTTCTATCCACAGTTCCATTCTTTCTAATCTGGAGTCTTTCCAATTCTATTGCATGGAGTTATCACTCTACCCAGGCTCTTCCCTACACCACTATCATACTACTGATGTTAATATGGCTGATAGGTAGGACATTGTCTCATTCCTCTCCCAGTCCCTCCCTCCTTCTGTAAGCTATATCTTGCAAATAATTATGGCTGATAGGGCAAATACTGTCACACTTTTTTTCATACCTTTTATACTCCCATTACCTAGAATTATATAGTATAAGTAATTGGTTCACAGTCAACTCGCCTACAGACAAACTGGCCACCACAAACTGGCCACCACAAACTGGCCACCAAAAATATTTGGCTACCAACAAATTTGCCTACAAAGAAAACTATAAGTATAACTCCAACTATATATGACTTCCTTGCTTTTTTACTTTTCTTCCTTTCTTCCTTTTCTTTCTTCTATTCCTTTCTTCCCTTCTACCTATTCCTTTCTTTTGTCTTTTCTTATTTCCACCTTTTTCAACCATATTTCAGGACTTCCTTTGTGTATTTTTCTATCTGCATTTTTTACTGTTTCCTCTCAAAATACAATAAGTTAATTTAGTTTATTGTTACAATATATTTATTTTTAAAAACAAATATCATTTTTATTATTGTGTTCTCATTTATTTTGTATTTGTCTTCCACAGTTGGTTTCCCGTTGACTGTGATTGGAGGCATCTTTGGGAAGAACTGGGCAACCACCTTTGATGCTCCCTGTAGAACTAAGAACATTCCTCGCGAGATCCCTCCAGTAGTCTGGTACGTATCACATACTCACATTTATTATATGCCTGGATAATAGTGTTTTACCGAAAAGCAAAACACTCGTATTTTCCATATTTTCACTAGCAAAGATATGAAAAAGTTATGTACCAAATATCCTGTATGTGCGCGTGCATCCTGAAAAAATTTTTTTATCCGTATAATAAAAAGAACATTACACGTTGGCTTGAACATATGAATTTTATTTTCTTGTGTTAAAAACAATATTTTACTCGCTCGCTGTGCATGCTCGTAAATTATTGCAAAAAATAAAATTCATATCTTTGCGGCACCGTGTAATATCCTCTATATACAATCTTAGGAATAAATAGGAATAAATAGGAATACTACCGCAGTAGAGTGATTTCAATATATCCTATCAAATCTTTACACAACATTATCAATTGACTGTGTCATTGTGATGATAAATAATAAGTTCTTCTGAATAATAATTATTTAACCATTGCCTTCATGTTTAGGTATCGTCGTCCATTATCACATATGGCGGTTGGAGGCTTTCTTCCATTTAGGTAAGGATGATGATGATGATGACATGTATGATGATATACCGTAATGATGATGATGTCTATGATGATGGTGATGATGGAAAAAATAATTGTGAATGGTAGTTGTCGTCCCAGTGATGATGGTGAAGTTGATGATGATGATGGTAATATTATTGATGGCAATAATGATGATAATGATAATCATATATGATGATGGTGATGATGATGACGTATATAATGATGGTGATGATCATGACGTTTATGATGATGGTGATGATGGAAATGATAATTGTGGATGGTTGTTATGGTAACAGTGATGATGGTGAAGATTATTATGATGGTAATATTATTGATGGCAATAACGATGATCATATTAAATTACATTGATTGAAATGATGATGATGGTGTTATTGAGAATGATGTTGATGATATCCATACATGAAGCCATAATCTAATATTATTTCATGTATCTTTACAGTGCAATATCTGTTGAGTTGTACTACATCTTTACCACACTATGGGGCCGTGAGCAATATACCTTATATGGCATTCTGTTGATAGTTTTCATCATCCTATTAAGTGTGACGGCATGTATTTCTATTGCATTGACATACTTCCAACTGTCTGCTGAGGATTATCGTTGGTGGTGGAGATCTATCCTTAGTGCTGGGTGAGTCACGCAATGTCAATCAATGCTATTCTAATATGTCACACAACCTTAGTGATATAATCATTATCAACCAATTCTATTTTAATCATGTATTTTCAATGATGTAATCGTAGTTTGTTTTATTGTCAACCATTCACATAATTATTGTCACCTTATCTTAGTCAAACTATCTTTAAGGTTTTTTATTCTTAATCCATAATCATTGTTATGATGTCACACAATCTTAGTGCTGTATTAGGGCCTGGGGGCTAAGTTACAGTGCAACTCTTCTTCTTTGGCAGTTCATCGATGTCGATGACTGTTATGCAAAAAAAACGTTTTGAATCTATGTCAAGTGCAACTACTTAAACCAGAGCCACCTAAACATAATCATACAATCAAGATGGAGATTATAAAAAATAGAATCTCTACAAATGTGAATGGAACAAGATTGAATAAAAAACATTTTAGCCTGTGAGAACCCTCTACAATTTTTTTGTTTGATCTCAAAAAATATTTATTTTGACATTTGTTTTGGTTTCAGTAGTCCCACTGTAAAGAGAAAAACCTTATCCATACTCGTTCTAAATCAGAGCTATTTTTATCAACAGGTCCACTGGTTTCTTTGTGTTTGGCTATGCACTTTTCTACTATTTCAAGAGATCCAACATGACTGGGTTTCTTCAGACTGTGCAGTTCTTTGGTTATACTCTTTTAGCTTGCTATGTATTCTTCCTTATGCTGGGAACAGTGTCTTTCTTTGCCTCTTTGCGTTTTATAAGATATATTTATGTTAATTTAAAAATGGACTAATATATCTTGTGTTTTAGCCTGTTTTGCAGACTCAATTTGCTCTTTAGATGACGGAGCACCAAGTCATTTTATAATGCAGGATTTCTGAATAATCTATGTTTGCAAAACAGGCTATTTGCACATCTAGCTTCAATCTTGTAACTAAGTTAATAACCTTCATCGAATAGAACAAATTGATATGCTACACCAAGGGGACAACTCAGGGCATGCTTGTCAGGAGTTCTCAAAAATACAGAAGTCTTTTTTTTTTCACAAATAATTGCACACCACTTATAGTTACCACAACAGGTTAATATTTGAATCTGTACTTTCCCATTTAAATCTGTACTTATGCGTGCTAAACACACAGATCAACCAATCAGAGAAGTTCACTTCAGAAGTAATATACTCTGATTGGTTGATCTGTGTGTTTAGCACACATCACCCCATATTTGCATAAGTACAGATTTAAATGGGAAAGTACAGATTTAAATGGGAAAGTACAGATTTAAATGGGAACTTGTTCCACATAAAATTGAATAATTGCATAATTGAAAATAATATAATAATGTAATTTTTCCTCAAGTGGCTCATTAATGAGTGTCAAGGGAGTTTGTGTTGTCTAATAATCCTTTTCACAGTTCCGTTCAGTAACCACAAATAATAGTTCCAAGTCAAGGTTCTCGTTGCTGTGCTTAGCAAAACTATAATTTATCATGTGCAGCAACTGGAACCTCGACTTGGAACTATCATTCATGGTCATTGAACAGAACAGTGAAAAGGACTATTGAAGAGCCTGAGAAAAGACGAAACATGCAGCTCATGAGAAAAAGGAGTTGATAGGTTTTACGTAATGATAGCATGCATTATTATCATGCTATATTGTTTGTTTCTGTGGGAAATGGGCACGTCTTCTCTGTGTACTGGACTACATAATTCAATAGAAATAACAAAACACAATGAATGAAGCTAACAAAGAATATGTTGCCAGTACATAGAGAATGACCCAAAATGGGGGGTAGGAATATGTAAGGGTTTAAATAGAGATGTATTATCCAATAGTCCTTTTTACGGCTCACATCCACATCCTCAGTCTCTTTACAATTGAACTACAGCTGGCTGTAATTTGAAGGAATGTACACATTATCAAACAATTGAAGCTAATTGAAATACTTCAAACTTCCAGAGGCTGTAGTCAAATTGTAAAGAATATATAACATGATTAAGGCTGAGGTTTTTGGATTTGATCCATGATAAGGTCTATTGCCTTTTTTTTGTACAAAAATTGTGGGTTTACTGGACATGCAGATGCGGACCCAGACTAGTTTGCAACAGTTTACAGAATACAGTCAGATTTTACTGTTGGCAGATCAATTTTACAAAGCGGTGATCTGAATACTGTACCCTTTGAAAAAAAATTATTGGACTTTGTTGAGTTCAAAAACTGGTTAACTTTTCGTCTGGATCTGCCTCTGCAATACTTGGAGCAGAACAGTCCACACTGTCATAACATGTGTCATTGTGTTGTTCATGTCTGTGTTAATTATTAGTTAGTTAATCACTAAATAGTTGATAACCAATTAAATACTAGTTAGTGAGCAAACAGTATAGTAGGTGCAGACCCCAGCCGTGGTGGCCTTGTGCACCTGTGACCCCGTGCACAGAGCCACCATGGCTATACACTGCGAGCAGAGGTTCCTTTCTTACCTTTCTTTCCTCATCGTTCCAGGTGAGAGAGAAAGAAATCTCTGCTCGCAAGGTACCATGGCTAGGGACTGAGCCTAACAGTATAGCAAGAGAATTATCATAACATTGTTCTTTTTAGTGTTTCTCTGACGAAGGGCTAAAGCTTGAAGCGTCAGTAAGTTAAGTCAACATTTTTTACAGTGTTACAAATTTCATTATTTTACCTATCGTACACTTTACAGATACTGATTGTACTCTAAATATAGTAATTGTTTCAAAGAGTTTTGAAACAATTGACAAGAATATATTAATTAGTGTAATGATATTATTCAAATAAAGATATAAACAAAACTGTATGTAACAAGCAGTGTTATAGGTGGGAGTGACATCCAAACAGAGATACAAGCTCAGTTATTGTTTTATTTTTCTATAAGAAAAGGTTGTTTAGTATAAGATTTCTTGTTTTTTTTTTTTCAATTTGTGTACATTTGCATGTATTGTCAAAATCCAAGTATTTCATTTGAGGGGGAAGTATTTAGGGGCTGTCCCCCCACTAGCGCTGCAATTACCCCTAATTAACCTTAATTTGTTATTGGGACACCCTCCTGACAAATTTCTGGATCCGCCCCGTTTGATTAGAAGGTTCATTAAAGGTTGGGCTTCCTGTGTTATTAAAATAAAACAAACCGCTGACATGTTGATGGAACTTTCATTCTTTTCTTTTTTCTCCAAAACGGCGCTGGTTATTTCATGAATAAATTAAACGAAGCAACGCATCTGGTACTACAGGTAGCATAACACTATATTGATAGAGTCAGACCTAGTGTCCTAGACACCTGCAGTCAAGTTTATTAAAAATGGCGGTTTCGGCCGACGTGGTTTCGCAAAGTTGGCCAAAAGTTGTCCTTTTTGGGGATTCTTTGACGCAAGTAAGTATACATTGTATTGTGACAAACGTTGGATATCTGATGTCAATACATGGGTAACTCAAAAACCGTACATAAGTATTTATCCAATAATGTTTCAAGTGTCGTGTTGTCACTAAAATCAGTTAAGTAAACATAACAACTGTTGGTAAGGTGACGGTTTCTCTTGGATTGGTGTAAAGATAGATAAGAAAACTATCAATTGTCCTAGCTTGGCGGGACTCGTTACCAGTTTTCGTTTGGCTTTACTTAACTGTTGTTTGTCGTTTATCATAGTATTCGTTTGGTGATGGAGCGTGGGGTGGTCATGTTGCAGATCTATGTCAAAGGTATTCTTCCCCTAAACTCAACTCGTCCATTCATCTTTTTCATTTACTTTATATCTGTTAATTAGTTCATATATATATATTGGTTTATAAATTTATTCATTCATCTATCTATTTATTCTTTCACTCATCCGTTCATTCATTCATTTTTCTATCACTCCATTCATGTGAGCAGAGTTGTGTGTTGTGAATATTGAATGTAGCGGAAGTGAGTGTGAGTGAACCTCGCGGAAGAGCCCCGACGGGAAGTGATGGTTTTTTTTTTTCATTTTATCATTTCATTAATCCCCTCATGCATTCTTATATTCTTCCATTTATTAGTTCATCCTTTCATCCATTAATTCATTTTTCGTCCATTTGTTCACCCGGTTATTCACTGTATATTCTGTCGCATCAATCACCCATCATTGCATAATTTATTCTTTATAATTCAAGGCGATGTGATGTTATGAACCGAGGCTTCAGCGGATATACATCAGCAACCAATAAAGTGATCTTACCCTATTTACTCAAACATGATTTCACACCTATTACTTCAATTATTACTGTTATTATTCTTCTTGGCTCCAATGATGCCGTAATCCCTGGGACGGATGATCGAACTGTTACGTTAGAGTCTTATGAGAGTTCTCTAACCAATATTATAGAACAGTTTGTTAAGAGTGGTGTTGCGAAAAGTAAAATTATACTTCTGACACCACCACCAGTAGTGGAAGAAAAGTGGTCTAAAGAACTAGCTAGTAAAGGTAATTGAAATAGAAAAACACAATTGTAACAAATAAGTCATTATCTTTATTTTCATAACCTTGGTAATCACTATAAGCATCATCATCATTAATATTGTATCATTGATTCTATCATCATTATTATCTCTATCATCATCATCATAATTATTATTATCATTAACAACAAACATAGATCATTATCATCACCATTGTTATTATCATTGTTATTATCATTTCTATCATCATTATCATCATCTACTTCACCAGCATCATCATCACTATCACTGCACCTTTATCATCATCACTATTATCACATCATCAGCTTCATCATCATCATCATCATCATCATGATGAACATTATAATTTTTACTACCATAATCATTGCCATGATGCCATGACGATTATCTTAATGTTCATAAATGTTCATCGTAAATGTTCCAGGTGTAAAGATACAGACCCTTTCCAATGAAAGGACAGGACAGTTTGCCAAACAATGCATGTCAGTTGGTAAGGCTATGGGAGTTGAAGTGATTGACATCAACCACGCCATGCAGCAAGACCAGGTATGTCACTGGAAACACATTATAACAACCTATACCATTATCATCTCTATCATCATCATCATCACCATCATCATCATCATCATCACCATCATCATTATCATCATTATCATATCAAAATTATTATCATTATCAAAATTATTATCATATATATTTTTAACATATATTAATTATATTATAAGTATCATACACTAACAGTCATGTCATAAACATTGTTCACTAAAAAGGACATAATTTACGTTAAAAGAAATGTCATGTGACACAACATTCATTCGCTCTAAATGCTTGATACAGTAGCATTAATTGTGAACATAAGTTTCATAAATCTTAATTATATTCCATGTTCACTGTTACTCATGCTGAAAACAAATAAACAAAGAATCATGTGTCACTTAATTGTTGTATTGTTGTATTGTTAATGTTAATGTCATTGACTGTATGTTTTAGCTCTATTGATGTTTGCATCATTTGTTGACAGGACTGGCCTAGATTTCTACATGATGGTCTCCATTTCTCACGAGAAGGAAATGAGTTTGTAGCAAAGTTGTTACTGCCAGTATTAAAACCTAAAATATATTCTTTACCTGTGTTAATGCCTGATTGGAAAGACATAGACTTTAAACACATTGAAGAAAGCTTTGAAGAGTATTTAAGTGATTGAATTGTGGTTAACTATTGTAATTATTAACTTGCAAATTTGAAACTCTATGGAAATACAGTTGAGTTTTTTTTATAATAAAGATTCTTGAAGTGTCTTCACTGATTCTTGTATTCTATCCATTCTTTATTCATTCATCTGTTCATTCATCTATCTGTTCATCTATTTATTCTTCCATTTCATTATTAATCCCATTATTGATTTAATCATCCATTCATTTTTTATAGTCATATTTTTTTCAAATCTCTGTTCATTCATGCCATTCATCCATCCATTTATTCATTTGTCTATTTTTTATTTAGTCATCCATGTATTTGTCTATTTATTTTATATCTATTCATTCAAGATTGCTCTGTCACTCAAAACTTCCATCTTTTCTTCCTAAAATATTTGTCTTGCTATAATTTTTTATTTCCTAATTATTTATTTTTTATTTGGGTAGAAGCCTAAATCCATATTGCAATTCTAAAGTACTTTTTTTCATCAAGTTCCTTTCAAGTGGAGAAGTTTTGCAGCCCTGAGGGAAAAGCCCTTATTTTCAACTCAACCCAAGGGGGTGGGGCATGGTGAGCAGTTGACTAGCCAGATTACGATTCCGCTGACCAACAGGGAGCGGCCAGCTAAAAGTTATTCTGAGTGTATTTTTCTTCGAATCTGAAGCGACTTTATCCTTTTTTGCTAAATTTAGCTATATCTCAGCTTCTTGGAAATTACGGAAATGTTAAAAGTACGAAAATAAACTAACAAAAGACATGTTAAAACTTGTGTAATTAAGATTTCTGCGAAACGATCCAGAGTCCCGCAGAAAATCATTCCACCAATCAGAAGCCTTGTTACATGTTGAGTAGCCAATAAGAGTTCTCGTTATATCGATTTTATGAATGAGTACATGGTCCACGTCCTCATGTGCGCTTCAAAGGTTTTGAACGTGTTGTTGGTTTCGGGTGTGCGTGTTGGTAAACAGGTTTTCAATAGCAATTCTAGCATCCTAAATCCTCGATCTTTGGTCGCTGTATTTAATAGAACTATGGCTTATAATGTAAAAGAAAGCGGAGCTCCAAACTCCTTGGAATATAGAATGTATTTTCGTAAGTAAAATTTCCAAATTTCTATTTCGACATTTTCGCGTGGATTTTCTTAGTATAGCAACCAAACTGATTTTTTTTACCTGTAAATTTATCAACTTGAACAATATCTAATATCTAATTATTTAAAGTTTTGAAATGCTCCTCATTTTGATTTATAATTTGATGTTTCGTGATCAAGTCGAGTACAAAGTTCATCGCGTTTGACCGGACAGGTTGCTCAACGTGCAATTATTTGCAAGCAACGGTTTGCCAATATCATATTCAAAACTCACTGATATTTGAATCGATTTATCACAGTTTTTACACCACACAGACCATAAACTTCAACTCAACAATTTCTAAATTCCTCAAGAAAGTTAAAACTGAACGGTGATCATTTTAATTTTACAATAATATCTAGATTATTATACTGTTATTAACATAACAATCAACATACAAACTTAAGAATTTAGCTCAAGTATTTTTCAAAGAATAGAGTCTAAGGTTAACATTCTCTATTAAAATAAGACGCACAATAAATATCGATCAATTTACATATAATACTGTGCAATATATAACTTACATTTCGCCACATTTCTCATCACATTTTTTCTATTTTGATTTATACTATTATTTTCTATTTTCTCTTTAATTTCATTCCATTACTATTTTTTTCCTTTTTAAATGTATCTCGGCCATTTCATGCCTTTTTTCATGCTTGTTATGTCAATGTACAAAGGTTGTAGTTTAATAATTAATAATTATATGTGTTGTAATTTTGTTGCTATTTTTGAATTGATTAGACAATACAGATGGCCATGCTATCTCTCCTTTTCACGATATCCCTCTATATGCTAATGAAGAGGTAAATATATGATCAAAATAGTAATGATGATGATAATAATGATGATTGTGATGAAGTTGTTGAGGATAGTGATGTTGATAATAATGATGGCAATGATAGTGCTAATAATGATGGTGGTTTCATGATAATGATATTGCAGATGGTGATGTCATTCATGGTAATGATAGTGATGATAATGTTGATGGTAATGATAGTGCTAATAATGATGGTGGTTTCATGATAATGATATTGCAGATGGTGATGTCATTCATGGTAATGATAGTGATGATAATAATGATGGCAATGATAGTGCTAATAATGATGGTGGTTTCATGATAATGATATTGAAGATGGTGATGTCATTCATGGTAATGATAGTTATGATAATGTTGATGATAATGATGGTAATGATAGTGATGATGGTGGTTTCATGATGATGATATTGAAGATGGTGATGTCATTCATGGTAATGATAGTGATGATAATGTTGATGTTGATGGTAATGATACTGATAATAATGATGATGGTTTCATGATAATGATATTGAGGATAGGTGATGTCATTGAAGGTAATGAAAGCAATGATCAAGTTGACATGTAATTATATTTGTGCAATACAGAAAACACTAGTCAACATGGTTGTAGAGATCCCTCGCTGGAGTACAGGGAAGATGGAGGTAGATCTATTGTTATGTATATATTATAAATATCAAATGACATGCAACTCAGTATTCATTCACACAGAATACAAATAATAAAATCTATGTTCATTATTAATGCTTGTATCCAGTACTAAAAGCGAACTAATGTGGTGCCACAAAAATGAATTAACAGGGTGATCCACCAACAGTTGACTCTAGCTCTTTATTGACGTACTAAGTCAACATTAAAGAAATAAACTGTACTGTACACATGACATTTCTTTTAGTGGTTTTTGGTGGGTAATAGTTTACAGTGCGACTACTGAAACCGGGGCCACCCAAACAAATGTCAAAATACATAGTTTTTGAGATCAAACAAAAAACTTGTAGAGGGTTCTCACAGGCTAAGATGTTTCTTATTCAATCTTTATCTATTCCTTTCACAAATAATGAAAATTATTAGCATTTTAAGCAAAAAAAGTCAAACATTTGTAGAGATTCTATTGTTCATATTCTCAATCGTGATTGGATAATCATGTTTTGGTGGCCCCGGTTTCAGTAGTCGCACTCAGTAATCATATTGACTGTATATGTTTTAGTGTTATTTGTTTGTTAAATACTGAGGATGATGCAGACCAGCAAACCAGACAGACACTCGTCTCACTGGATCTGTGCCTGTTCAATCCTCTCAATTGTATTGGCTTTTCCATGGTAGATTAATACTAAGGAAGCAATGAATCCCATCAAACAAGATGTCAAGAAAGGCAAACTACGATTTGTGAATAACTGTTTCCCCTATACTGGATATATCTGGAACTATGGCGCATTACCACAGGTATTTATTTACTCAATAGCAAATATTAAGTACTTATTGACTGAGTGTGAGGGCCAGACGGGAAAATATTTGGCTTGTGGTCATGATGTACAGACCTAGCGCAGCGAGGTCCGTACAAATGATCAAGAGCCAAATATTTTCCCATACGGACCAACATAACTTAGTCAATAAGTTATTTATCATATGACCCACTTTTTTTTATTTAAAGGCCATTTTTTTGTGATGTTTCGAGTAGCGGGTCCATACGTGTTTGTACGGACCAGGTGAAAAAATCGTGACTTTTTCTGAAGGTTTTCTTTAGAGTGCATGCAGACAAAATATGGGTCATATGATAAGTATAGTTTAATAAACTCGCAGATCATGTTTTATCAGGATTTAAAACCACGAGGCGAAGCCAAGTGGTTTTAAACCTGATAAAACATGATCTGAGAGTTTATTGAACGACTTCAAAAACTCCAACCTATATTTTGTGTTTTTGTAAAAAAAAATCAAGGATTTATGAAAGTTTATTAGAGAAAATTAAGGTTAAAGTTTATGTAAATTAGGTTTAATCTATATCTTCAGTTAAAACACTCGTCACGGTTACGATTTCTTTTGCAAATTTCTCATGAATTATTCATGAGTTTTTGAATCTACATCTTACTAAATGATTTGTTAAGAGTTTTGTTGTCATCATTATCATCATCCACTATCATCATCATTCACCACCTTTCCATTGCTATCATCATCATTCATCATCATAATCATACATTGTCATCATATTTAATCATCATCATCTATTATTACTTTCACCACCTTTCTATTGTTATCATCATCATTTTAATATTATCCTAATCAATGTGTATTCTATATTATTTGTAGACATGGGAAGACCCAAACCATAAAGATGAGGCAACTGGTGCAACTGGTGACAATGACCCAATAGATGTCTGTGATATTAGCACTATGGTAAAATAACACAACCTCTTACTTGCTAATAAGCACTTTTATTACTTGTATATTTGTTACAAAATTGTCCAGATTTGCTTAATAAGTTTTAATTTTAATTTTCTTGATCATATTAACTTTTATCTTGAAAATTTTAGCAAAACATAACTAACTTCAGCATTTCCTAAGTAAAATACAATAACCGCATCCATTTTCCTCTGTGGGTCCCTGTTGTAAATTCCATACAGAACAGCTATTTGATGCACAATATACAATATGAGTGACCAAATTATATACAACATTAAAACTTCAGGAAACATAGGAAAAAGTAATTTATGAAGAAGTTGCCTAATATAAAGAATTATTAACTAGTGTAAAGGCCCGGGCAAACCGCTTCAACATCCATTTGATTTTGTTGAATGGTAATGTTGAAGCCGTTTGCCACCCCCTTTCAACATTGTTGAAACCATTTGCCCCCTATGTTCAACGGCATGTTCAACAACCATTCAGCAACAGCATTCAACAAAATTGAACCAATGTTGAAGCAAATGTTGAAGCCGTTGCCCGTGCGTTAAGGGTGGCATGGGATCGATGCTGCAAAGTGTGAATCTGGCTTGTTAATTTCTCTCTCTATTGTAGGTGGGAAAACGTGGTGAGGTAAAACAAGTCAAGGTTCTTGGTGTACTTGCTATGATTGATGAAGGAGAGACGGATTGGAAGGTTATTGGTATTGATAACAATGACCCTATGGCTAAAGATATGAATGGTATATAACATTATTTACAGCCATTATTATCATTATTACCATCATCATCATAATTTTCATCATCACTTTCATCATTAACATATCATTTTCATTATCCACATCATTGTCATCACCAATTTCATCATCTTTATCATCATCATTTTTATTATCACTTTGGCCATCAATTTTGAGATTAAGCCAATTTTGTAACTTTGTTTTACAGATATTGAAGATGTGGAAAAACACATGCCTGGATTACTGAATGTAAGAAAGATTTCATAAAAATTCATTTATGTGCTGTTTCGAATAGGCAATTTTCAATATGGCGTCATTTTACTACAAATTTGTTTTTTATCTCCCTAATTAATTAATGATGGTGTTCATATACTTTGAAGAAAAATATTCATTGAATACTATTGTTGTCCTTAGGCTACTGTGGATTGGTTTAGAATATACAAAGTTCCTACTGGAAAACCATTTAATGAATTTGCTTTCAATGCTGAATGTAAAAACAAGGTTTGTTTGTTATTTATACTGATTTAAGTGTGGTTAATATATTGAACATTTGATATACATCTCAATTAACAGATAATTAGAACAGCTGTTGCATACTGCAGCCACAAAGCATAGGGGGCTTTCATTTATCAGTGTATAGGGGGGTTGACAAAATTATATGTTGTCTTTCCAAATATTATGCAACCCCCCTTCCTGGTTAAAAAAAAATATTATAACTCCCCTATATTTGCCCAGTTTATAACTAAAGCTGCATAAAATTAGTAACACTCCCCGTATATAGCTTCTGAAAATAAATGTGACCCCCTCGATATTGTGCCCCCCCCCCCCCCAAACACTTATAGTAATAATAATAAATGAAAGCCTTGTTACAATCATGAGGGGTTAGTATGTTTTATAATATAGCACAAATATAACACACTCTGATAAAAAACTTATGTACTCTTGTTAAACTCATTGCTATAAGTGGAATGTATCATGGGTTGAGATAATATGATTGTCTGGCCACCTAGACTGACCAAATTTTAAAGTATGTATTGTTATTTTTTATAGACATTTGCAATGAAAGTTATTAACGAGACACATGCATTCTGGAAGGACCTACTCTCAAACAAAACTGAAAACAAGGGAGGCTTAGCCTGGTATGTAAATCTAGATGGGGTTTTAATAGTCTTGATCAATGTTATTTACCCGCTTAATACGGCCACCCCATTAATACAGCCACTTTGGGCTGTCACTTTGGTGGCCAGATTAACGGGTTTCCACTGTAGACGTTGAAATGTTATTCCAAATCTACAAGATTTGTGAGACAGATTTTCATACATTTATAAGAAATAGTAATATTAATATTTTCAAAAGAGTGGCTTTTGGACGTTTCGATGTCGCTGACATAAACCTCACTTGAAAATGATGTCAGCGACATCGAAACGTTGTGAAATAGGTGTTCTGTCTTATATTATTAATATTAATATGTTTACATTATTTTTTTTTGACAGTAAAACAGTAACAGTAAATGATTCACCTTACAAATTATCTCAAAAAGATGCTGATGCAATCATGAACAATGTAAGATATCAATGATGATGATTGTAGTTGAGTATGATGATAATCACAGTGATGATGGTGATATAATGATAG
This sequence comes from Metridium senile, assembly GCA_949775045.1. Lineage (NCBI taxonomy): Eukaryota > Metazoa > Cnidaria > Anthozoa > Actiniaria > Metridiidae > Metridium > Metridium senile. The sequence goes on along the minus strand of OX459101.1, from coordinate 1,521,472 downwards.
CAATAATGATCATGATAATCATAGTGATGACGATAATGTTCATGATAATAATAGTGATGACAATGATGGTGATAATGAAATCACGGTGATGGTGTGGTGATGATAATGATTATGATTATGAAATCACAGTAATGGCAGTGATGGTGATAATGTATGACAATAACAGGGATGATAATGGTGATGATGATGACTATAATGAGTAATGATGATAAAGACAATGATAGTGATTTGTGTTGAAGGTTGTAGCCATTGTTTATCATTTAAAGTAATAATACTATATTTCTTCTAACAGGCACCACCACTTGCTGCTGCACAACCAATAGACCAAGAAAGTAAGTATAACATCTATTAGAGTACAAACACTTTGTCCATGAAATAAAATCATCTTGTTGGTGTGTAATAGTTCTTATTTAGTGGCTATAAGTCACTATCAAAGACAAGTAGAGTACAAACACTTTTGAAATAGTGCAAACACTTTATCCATGAAATACAATGGGTTTGTTAGTGTTTAATAGTTGTTATTTAGTGGCTATAAGTCACTATCAAAGACAAGTAGAGTACAAACACTTTTGAAATTTTTTGTCTATTATTCACTGTGAAAAACAAGTTAAGTTGTAATGAGGTATTGTTTCATTTTGTGTTTGATGTTTCTAGTTGAGTACGGTAATACTCACTAAAATAATAGTCACTTAATAAATACTTTTTGTAAGCAACTATTTCATTTCTATTTTATGGTTTCCGCTGCAACTTCAAACTTTCAGATATTTTTATAGATATTTTTCTAAAAAATTAATATTTTAAAACATTTGTGTTTTTTTATCTGCAGCTCAACGTTGGCACTTTGTTAAACGTCCATGACAATTACAGCAAGAATTCAACTCAATTCTGCACAAGTTGTGACAGCACGCTTGTCAACATTTTTATAAAAAAAAACAGAAGCTTGTTTCTCCTGTGGATTAGTAAAATGTCATTATATAATCATACACAAGTAGCTTGCTCTTTGAATTCACAATAAGAAAAGACAATGTATTAGTTGCATAATTAACAATATTTATAAAAAGGCATTGACACCATATTGGGATAGATTTTAGAGTTTTGTCTCCTTAAGATGAATTAATATAAATTTAAAGCTATTATTTTTGGCAATAATGGACGGTTGGAGTATTGCAAAGGTAAACTTTACAACATGCAAGGAGTGAGAAAAATTACTGATATTTTTGGATTGATGTCCAAAACATCACATATTTTTTTAATTATATGGTGCATAGTTTGTCCTGTTTGGCAACAAGGGATGGTTTGAGTATTATAAAGGCAACCTTTTCACAAAGCAAGAAGTGAAAAAAAATTACTGATATTTCTGGATTCATGTCTAAAACATCAATTATTTTTTTAACTTTTTATATGGTGCATAGTTTGTCTTGTAACTCCAAGTGTTTTCTTGGCCAACATTTATCGTCATATTTCTAGTGACAACCAACTTACTCCTGACAACACTAATAATATGTACTTAAAAATGTTTTCAAGGCATTTTTCAATTCAATTTTATGCTGGGAATGTGATATATTCCATCCCATGTTTTAGATGATTGTGTAACTTAGTTATTTGTGATATTAATTTGGTAATTTGTAGAGAATGGTATTGATGTACTCTTTAGCAATACTTCTACTGGAAATAAAAGCTTTAAAGTTGAAAGATAGTTGTTGTAATTATTGTACAGTACATCCCAAAACTAAATATGTATTAAATATGCACATTTCTTATGACTGAACATGGAACAATAGGTGGGCATACAGTGTCATATTTTGTTATGGCTTTGTAAACCAACTATTTGTACTAGGATTTCCATGACTGAACATGAAACAATAGGTGGGCATACAGTGTCATATTTTGTTATGGCTTTGCCAACCTACTATTTATAGTAGGATTTCCATGACTGAACATGAAACAATATGTGGATGCACAGTGTCATATTTTGTTATGGCTTTGCCAACCAACCATTGTTACTAGGATAAAGAAAATTAAAAAATCTGATGGAAATAGTTGGCAAATTAGCACCACAATACCAATATTTGTAAACACTAGAGTAGACACACTAAATCCGTGATAATTAGTACTAATTAGTACTATTTCATAAAAAAATTATTTGTTTTCTATTGTTTTATCACTATTTAGTACTAAAAATTAGTATTTGTTTCACGGATTAAGTGTGTCTACTCTATGCTCACCAATAGATTCCAGTAGATCCTGTAGTGGATGAATCTATACATTCACTGTATTCTATCTAAGCCAGCCTCAACTGGAATCTATTGTTTAATGTTGTCCACACTTGTAAATTAGTTATTCTATGGTAGATACCTAAACACTTAATAGCTAAATATACTATTATGCTCTAAATAGTAGTTTAACAAAGTAATGGTGTGCACACAAAGTATTCATGATAATGTCAAATAAATAACGAAAAAAAAATGAATGAATGAATGAATGTATTATTTAAGGAGGCTCGGGTCAGTAATTTTCGCGCTCACCCAGCGACGTTTGAAAGGCCGTAGTTCCCGCGTCAGAGGGTATTTTGACAAGATTTTTTAACACTTGTCTACATATAGAATAAAGTTTTTAAAAAAGTTATTTTTAATAAAATCGATAATATTTTAGCCGACAAATGATAACGCCGCCGAATTTCTATGTAGCCTATTTTTGGGAAAAATCGACCTAAACTTTTAAAACCACATAGCCTATTTTAAAGCTGTTACCTAGGTCAACAATCTGGCAAAGTTTAAAAAAAATTCATCTCACCGATTTGGAATAAAAACGGGTCATTGTTTTTCCTAGCAAAAATTCATTGTTTTATAATATTTACCGATAACAACAGACTTTGAAGAGATAAATCAAAATCCTTCCAGCCAGGTATTAACAGGACATTTGTCTATATTGTCTGTGAATTTCAACTAATTTAGTCCACGGGATTTCTTTTGGGAAAGGATACAAATCGGCAAAAGTTTGTCAGTTTTTGTGCAAAACTTCTAACTTTTACTTCTGAGCACGCTAACGAAAAAATCTGAGATAACTTTTTTTTATTTTTTAGCTATCAAAAGTTCACCATATTTTCAAGTGCGCCTCTAAATTTTATAGTGATTGAAATATTTTGAGGCGGTCAAATAAAATTCTGAACGTGGGTATAAAAAAGCAAAAGCATGCAAATCATGTATAACTCGAAAATAAAAACAAACCGGCCGCTGCAAAGCGAAGGCAAATATACCCACGTTCAGAATTTTATTTGACCGCCTCAAAATATTTCAATCACTATAAAATTTAGAGGCGCACTTGAAAATATGGTGAACTTTTGATAGCTAAAAAATAAAAAAAAGTTATCTCAGATTTTTTCGTTAGCGTGCTCAGAAGTAAAAATTAGAAGTTTTGCACAAAAACTGACAAACTTTTGCCGATTTGTATCCTTTCCCAAAAGAAATCCCGTGGACTAAATTAGTTGAAATCCACAGACAATATAGACAAATGTCCTGTTAATACCTGGCTGGAAGGATTTTGATTTATCTCTTCAAAGTCTGTTGTTATCGGTAAATATTATAAAACAATGAATTTTTGCTAGGAAAAAAAATTACTCGTTTTTATTCCAAATCGGTGAGATGAATTTTTTTTAAACTTTGCCAGATTGTTGACCTAGGTAACAGCTTTAAAATAGGCTATGTGGTTTTAAAAGTTTAGGTCGACTTTTCCCAAAAATAGGCTACATAGAAATTCGGCGGCGTTATCATTTGTCGGCTAAAATATTATCGATTTTATTAAAAATAACTTTTTTAAAAACTTTATTCTATATGTAGACATGTGTTAAAAAATCTTGTCAAAATACCTTCTGACGCGGGAACTACGGCCTTTCAAACGTCGCTGGGTGAGCGCGAAAAATACTGACCCGAGCCTCCTTAACTTTTAAGTTAAAAAAGTCAACAATTATGTGTATTTCATTTTTTATTTATAAAATTATCCAAATTGTAATAATTGTTTTAATATATAGATGTAATATAATTCTTAATGTGTACAAAAATAAAATATTTCAATGTACACAATTTATATAATAAATATCTTATGAAATGGAAGAGAATATATCAAAGGAAGGCAAGTCATCATCATCACTATCATTACCATCTGTGACTGGGAAATCATTGGCATCTGTGACTGGAATATCATTACCATCTGTGACTGGAATATTATTACCATCTGTGACTGGAAAATCACTATTATTATGGTCTGTGGCTGGAAAATCACTATCATTACCATCTGTGACTGGAATATCACTATCATTACCATCTGTGACTGGAATATCACTATTTTTACCATCTGTGACTGGAATATCACTATCATTACCATCTGTGACTGGAAAATTATAAGTGACTGGAATATCACTATTACCATCTGTGACTGGAATATCACTATCTTTACCATCTGTGCCATCTGCATCATCTGTTGAGAGTATCAAATCATCATTTGCTGGACATTCCTGGACATTTTTGTTTTGGTTTGTTTGCTCAGTTGGTGTCATCTTTGCTTCAATCATTTGACAGCTAAATTCTTCACTGTAAATACTTGGTGAGGTGCTATTATTGCAATCTGTTTGCTGGCAGTCATTAGATGGCAATACTTGTTTCATTTGTTCTTGGTTGTGTTGCTTGTTGTCACTGCTTTGTTTTATTACATCATTTAGCTGTTTATCTAGATAAAGATCATCATGCTCTTCAAATATGAAGTCATCTGACTGCTGTAAATCGTTTCCCATAGTATCCTCATCGTGTTCAGTTTTGTCATGAAATTCTTGACATAACACGTGATCTTCATCATCAAACAGCATCTTCTCTGAAAGCTTACATTCACTAGTTGTGGACAGTGTGTTTAGGTTTTTCTTGTCGTCTTTCACATAATCTCTGTCATCTTTTGTATCTTCATCTGTACCATCATCTACAAGGCTGGCGTCTTTCACATAATCTCTGTCATCTTTTTCATCTTCCTCTGTATCAGATAAGATAATCTCATCACCTACAAGGCAATCATTCCATTCTTGATCGTCAACCAGTACAGATGCAATGTCTTCAAAACCAGTTTCACAATCATCTTTGGTACTATCATCAAATTCCATCCATGAATCTGATTGGTCATCTTTATCTTCAACTGTTTCTGGTAGTTCTGCTGGTTTGGTGTTATGATTACCTAAAATAGGTGGAGATTGGCTTAGTTTGCAAAATCATGGTGGTGATGATGATGATAGTGATGATGATATTGATAGTGATGATGATAATGATAATGAAAGTGATGGCATTGATAGTGATGTCAATGATGATGACAATAATGATGTTGGGGAGAATGGCAGGAGTGGCGGTGGTGATGTTAATGATGGTTATGAAAAAAATGATGACAAAAGTCAATGATAAAACCCTGATGATGATGATGATGATATTGATGGTGGTAGTGCTGATATAAATGATGGTGGCTAGATGAAGACAATATTATAATGATGACTGATGATAATGGTAGAACTATTTAACATGATAACGTTAAAACCTACTATTCTCAACATCCAGATCGTTTTTCCAGGTTTGTTGGAAATTCTTTGCTGATACAATACCTCCTTTTTGATCTGTAGAACAATATAATTACATGTAGATTATTTTTAAGATAATTAACAAGGTCAAATATCTATATTAATGTGTTACCTTCGCAGTGTTGAATGACATTACTCCACATTCTGTTACTGGACAACATTCGTTGGTTACCAACTATCAGTAAATGCCTGGTCATGACAAGAAACAAGTAAGAAGATGATGATGGTGATGATCATGATGATCATAATGCTGATGATCATGATGCTGGTGGTGGTGGTGGTGCTAAGGCTGAGAATGAGGATGGTGATGGAGATGGTGATTATGTTGTTGGTGATGATGATGATGGTGGTGGTGGTGGTGGTGATGAGGGTGATGGTGATGATGTTGATTATGGTGGTGGTGGTGGTGGTGGTAAGGGTGATGGTGGCGATAGTGATGATGATTTTGATGGTGGTGATGATGATGATGTTTTGGTGGTGGTGATGGTGGTGATGATGATGATGTTGATTATGATGATGATGGTGGTGGTAAGAGTGGTGGTGGTGATAATGATGGTGGTGATGGTGATGATGATTTTGATAGTGATGATGATTTTGATGGTGGTGATGATGATGATGTTTTGGTGGTGGTGGTGGTGGTGATCAGGGTGATGATGGTGAGAATGAGGATGAGGATGGTGATGGAGATGATGATGACCTTGATTATGATGGTGGTGATGGTGAAGATGATGGTGTTGGTTGTGGCAGTGGTGGTGATGACAGCAAACGACCCAATAATTATCAATGATTTTTCACAGTGAATATGTTCACAATGACCCTTCACCTTTTAGCTCTGGTAAGTGCCACATTAGTCCGCCTACAAGCAAAACAACAACACAATAATATATTAGTTAATAGTCCTTTTCACAGTTCAGTGACCACTAATAATAGTTCCAAGTCAAGGTTTCAGTTGCTGTGCATAGAAAAACTATAATTTATCATGCGCAGTAACTGGAACCTTGACTTGGAACTATCATCCATGGTCACTGAACTGAACTGTGGAAAGGATTATGACATTACCAATATCAACGTGCTGTTTACCTATCACAATCAATGAATCCCACATGGTCTGTCCGTACACATGACAAGAAGATCACATCTTTCTCTCCCCCTTGAAAAGCATCCACTGTTGAAATCTAAAATACAATAAGAGGCAAAATGATTATCACATATTCTATTGCTCATTTTTATATTTTGTTGTATCAGCATACTATATACTATATACCTGAACTGACTTGAGTTCTTTAAATGATGCTGACCTGAACAAAAATAAAACAATGACTTGAATATTCTCTTTCAATTGAAAAATTACAGATTTGAAAGAAAAGAGAGAAGAGAGCACTACTTATATTCTTAAATATCTCTTCCCTTTCCTGAATTACATATACAAGTGTTATACATAATTTTATTAATATTTCTCATAATAAAGCAATTCCTTTGTAAATAGATGTTTATTCAATCTCTCTAATCACTTCATCTGCCTTGATTAGTTTTTACTGTTGGCAGATGAAGTGAACAAAACGTAAAATATTCATTGAAAATATCAATAAACTTGAACATGAAAAGGTGGACGTTAAAGATCCTGTTGTGCTGTTCGAAAAGTGTAGGGGATTGTCTCCCGGTACAACAGTCAGGCCTTGGAGGCATTCACTAACCACATTCATGATTGTAAACTGCTGGTTTACAGCAGTCAGATAAGTCCTCCACATATTCAGAACTGTAGACTTGTAAAGCGCTATGAGCTTTGGGAATAGCGCTATAGAAATGAGGCACATTATATCATCATTTATTGAACTTACTGGCTTTGTGTCAAGATAGATGAGATAGTTCTTAGTTGTGATTTGTACAGAGTGATGACACCTACAAGACAACCATTCAGTACTAGTTAGAATGGTAAATCACTCCCTGCCATTGTGAATCAACTAAGCCAATTACCTAATTGTGCAGGCTCCAGCCCTGACTCCAGAAAGCAGCCTATTAGAAACACTATGAACTTGGCCTGAAATATTAGAATCATACATGGCGATGTTAGTGTGAGACGCCTGATTAAGACGCCAAAGGCCGGTTGTACGAAGCCTGAATAGCCCTATCAGCCTGTATCTATAAATCCCTATCCAATGGATAAAACCTATACAAATTCTATACACTGGATAACTTTTATCCAGTGGATAACTCTATCCAGGCTTTGTACAACTGGCCCAAGAATATTAATATGTTAACTTAACTCATTAACTAAGGAAATTTGGGAATGAGCATACAACGCAATCTATGGATAAGCATTGCGCATGCGCATTGCCGATCAGTCTTTAACGTGAGTGATACAGAACAATAGGAACGAAGGAGTAAGGGAAGGGAGGGACAGGGCATGTGACTCCTTCATCAGGACTGATGACATGGTAGAATCTCAATCAAACTTCAACTTACAGGTAAGTCTTGTTTAATTTCCAATCCTTTCATGTCATCAGTCTACGTCATCTATAGTTTGTGACCACATAATAGATAATACCCATAATACCCCCTTGTATATAAGCTGATACCCCCTTGTATATAAGCTGATACCCCCTTGTATATGAAGTTTGACCTCATCAAAGTAATATATTATTATAAGTTCCAGAAAGCATCATTGTAATGTGTCTTTTATAACATCATGGTCTGTATAACATCAGCATGCGAACAGGACAGGGTAAAATACAACAAGTACATCACCTCTTCTTCATTGTAGTAGCTACCATCTTGTCCACATTTCTCTTTCCCTCTAGACACATCATAGAAGCATAAAGTTGGAGCAAAATCCTGGTGACATCAATAGAGGCTTTACTTTTTATCAGCCTTTTCAGTTTGTTATTCATTGTAAATTATAATGAGATTTTATCTTCCAAAACATGACTTACAACTATTGGGGCACGTTCCTCTTCAGATACTCCATTCTTTAGATGACCTCCATAGAACAATCTATAGGAAAATAGAAGGTTTTATTCATCATCATCATCATTATAACTACCACCACCACTTTCCATCATCATCCATCAGTATTTTTTACCTGTTGGCCACAGCACTAATAACTGGGTGGCAGCGATACTACATGAATAGACAAGAATTAAGATATGTATCAGTAAGTACATTGAATAATTGTTCAGATTTCAAATTCAAAACTCACAACATATGTTGTAATTAATACTCACCTGTGTTCTTAGAAGTGTGGTTTTATAGCCCTGAAAATAAGAAGCACAAATTGTAAAATGAATTAAATGTTTTAGTAGACGTTACTACATACATGTACACCCCTGAATCAAAACTAATAATATATGTATTGGGTAACTAAATATAATAAATACTAACTTGTGGATAAGCTTTTCTAACAGCCGCACAACTTACCATTTTGACAAGGCGATCAAACATAGTCTGTTCAAGGCCATCATCATGGTCAGGTTGGGATCCCTGTATCGTTGGACTCAATTGCTATGACAACAATGTATAAGGTGTTCATTAATTCAAACATTATTCATCTGTTCACTGTTATTGGAATAATACCCATTGATTCATTCATACATACAAAGATTAATTAATTAATTAATATATTGTAACTTATAACAATTTGTAATTATATTATTTTATATTATCTTTAATTTGAGGGCCCTAAGTTAGAAAACTGTTAAAGGTTATTATGTATCCCTCGTTAAATAAAGTTATTGTATTGTATTGTAAAGATTCATTCATTCATTTGACCATTCATCCATCCATTTTGATCACTCATCCATCCATTCCTTCATCTATTTATACCCATTCATTCATACACTCATTCATTTTTTTTGTTCATTCATTCGTTTATTCTTTCTTTTATTTATTGGTTTGTTCATTCACTCTTTAAAAAGAAAAAGAAATACATCATTCAAGAGTATGTAGCATGTAGATTAAATAAAGAAAAACAGTTCAAATAAAATACATAACAAAAAACATAAAGAGAAGAAATGAAATATATAGAAAAAAAGTACAGTAATTATAATAATTTTAAAAATCTTAATATTTTGTTGTTTTCCCCCAGATTTTTAAATATTTTTGTTCATTTACTCATTCATTCATATAAACAAATTTGTATCCTATTTGTATACAATAGACCTCTTTACCTCCATATGCAAATTGCCCATTTCAGACCATGTGTCATTCCCTTGAGAATTGTTCTTTTGTGATGAATGTGTTATATCATTTCATGTGAAAGAAACAATTCCCAAGGGTAGCATCACATGATCTGAAATGGGACAACAAACAAGGAAGGTAAAGAGGTCTATTCTTGGACTATGAATATCTCTCACCTTGGGATCACCAACAAGAACAAGTTTCTGACAGCCAAACCTTTGAATTCAACAACAGATAAAAAATGTCATTGAAGATATGAACAATTGGTAGAAAGAAAAAGAAATAATCCCTGTACCTTGCTAGAGGAAGAAGAGTTGCTGGTTCTGTCATCTGACTACATTCATCCAATAACAAAACCTGGAAGAATAACACATTGTCACAGTAACAACAGACATAACATGACATTTTCATGATGATGATGATGATGATGATGATCATTGTGATGAATAATTGTGATGATGGTGATGGCAATGATGTTGACAATGTTGTGGATGATGATGGTGATGCTAATGATCATGATAATGGCAATGATGTTGACAATGTTGTGGATGATGATGGTGATGCTAATGATCATGATAATGGCAATGATGTTGACAATGTTGTGGATGATGATGTAGATGCTAATGATCATGATAATGGTAATGATGTTGACAGTGTTGTGGATGATGATGGTGATGCTAATGATCATGATAATGGTAATGATGTTGACAGTGTTGTGGATGATGATGGTGATGGTGATGCTAATGATAATGATAATGGTAATGATGTTGACAATGTTGTGGATGATGATGGTGATGCTAATGATCATGATAATGGTAATGATGTTGACAGTGTTGTGGATGATGATGGTGATGCTAATGATAATGGTAATGATGTTGACAGTGTTGTGGATGATGATGGTGATGCTAATGATCATGATAATGGTAATGATGTTGACAGTGTTGTGGATGATGATGGTGATGCTAATGATCATGATAATGGTAATGATGTTGACAATGTTGTGGATGATGATGGTGATGCTAATGATCATGATAATGGTAATGATGTTGACAGTGCTGTGGATGATGATGGTGATGCTAATGATAATGGTAATGATGTTGACAGTGTTGTGGATGATGATGGTGATGCTAATGATCATGATAATGGTAATGATGTTGACAATGTTGTGGATGATGATGGTGATGCTAATGATCATGATAATGGTAATGATGTTGACAGTGCTGTGGATGATGATGGTGATGCTAATGATAATGGTAATGATGTTGACAGTGTTGTGGATGATGATGGTGATGCTAATGATAATGGTAATGATGTTGACAATGTTGTGGATGATGATGGTGATGCTAATGATCATGATAATGGTAATGATGTTGACAGTGTTGTGGATGATGATGGTGATGCTAATGATAATGGTAATGATGTTGACAGTGTTGTGGATGATGATGGTGATGCTAATGATCATGATAATGGTAATGATGTTGACAATGTTGTGGATGATGATGGTGATGCTAATGATCATGATAATGGTAATGATGTTGACAGTGCTGTGGATGATGATGGTGATGCTAATGATAATGGTAATGATGTTGACAGTGTTGTGGATGATGATGGTGATGCTAATGATAATGGTAATGATGTTGACAATGTTGTGGATGATGATGGTGATGCTAATGATCATGATAATGGTAATGATGTTGACAGTGTTGTGGATGATGATGGTGATGCTAATGATCATGATAATGGTAATGATGTTGACAATGTTGTGGATGATGATGGTGATGCTAATGATCATGATAATGGTAATGATGTTGACAGTGTTGTGGATGATGATAGTGATGCTAATGATCATGATAATGGTAATGATGTTGACAGTGTTGTGGATGATGATGGTGATGCTAATGATCATGATAATGGTAATGATGTTGACAATGTTGTGGATGATGATGGTGATGCTAATGATCATGATAATGGTAATGATGTTGACAATGTTGTGGATGATGATGGTGATGCTAATGATCATGATAATGGTAATGATGTTGACAGTGCTGTGGATGATGATGGTGATGCTAATGATAATGGTAATGGCAATGATGTTGACAATGATGGTGATGCTAATGATCATGATAATGGTAATGATGTTGACAGTGCTGTGGATGATGATGGTGATGCTAATGATCATGATAATGGTAATGATGTTGACAATGTTGTGGATGATGATGGTGATGCTAATGATCATGATAATGGCAATGATGTTGACAATGATGGTGATGCTAATAATCATGATAATGGTAATGATGTTGACAGTGTTGTGGATGATGATGGTGATGCTAATGATCATGATAATGGCAATGATGTTGACAGTGTTGTGGATGATGATGGTGATGCTAATGATAATGGTAATGATGTTGACAGTGTTGTGGATGATGATGGTGATGCTAATGATCATGATAATGGTAATGATGTTGACAATGTTGTGGATGATGATGGTGATGCTAATGATAATGGTAATGATGTTGACAATGTTGTGGATGATGATGGTGATGCTAATGATCATGATAATGGTAATGATGTTGACAATGTTGTGGATGATGATGGTGATGCTAATGATAATGGTAATGATGTTGACAGTGTTGTGGATGATGATGGTGATGCTAATGATCATGATAATGGTAATGATGTTGACAATGTTGTGGATGATGATGGTGATGCTAATGATAATGGTAATGATGTTGACAATGTTGTGGATGATGATGGTGATGCTAATGATCATGATAATGGCAATGATGTTGACAGTGTTGTGGATGATGATGGTGATGCTAATGATAATGGTAATGATGTTGACAGTGTTGTGGATGATGATGGTGATGCTAATGATCATGATAATGGTAATGATGTTGACAGTATTGTGGATGATGATGGTGATGCTAATGATCATGATAATGGCAATGATGTTGACAGTGTTGTGGATGATGATGGTGATGGTGATGCTAATGATAATGGTAATGATGTTGACAATGTTGTGGATGATGATGGTGATGCTAATGATCATGATAATGGTAATGATGTTGACAGTGTTGTGGATGATGATGGTGATGCTAATGATCATGATAATGGTAATGATGTTGACAATGTTGTGGATGATGATGGTGATGCTAATGATCATGATAATGGTAATGATGTTGACAGTGTTGTGGATGATGATGGTGATGCTAATGATAATGGTAATGGTAATGATGTTGACAATGTTGTGGATGATGATGGTGATGCTAATGATCATGATAATGGTAATGATGTTGACAGTGTTGTGGATGATGATGGTGATGCTAATGATAATGGTAATGATGTTGACAATGTTGTGGATGATGATGGTGATGCTAATGATCATGATAATGGTAATGATGTTGACAGTGTTGTGGATGATGATGGTGATGCTAATGATAATGGTAATGATGTTGACAATGTTGTGGATGATGATGGTGATGCTAATGATCATGATAATGGTAATGATGTTGACAGTGCTGTGGATGATGATGGTGATGCTAATGATAATGGTAATGATGTTGACAGTGTTGTGGATGATGATGGTGATGCTAATGATAATGGTAATGATGTTGACAATGTTGTGGATGATGATGGTGATGCTAATGATCATGATAATGGTAATGATGTTGACAGTGCTGTGGATGATGATGGTGATGCTAATGATAATGGTAATGATGTTGACAGTGTTGTGGATGATGATGGTGATGCTAATGATAATGGTAATGATGATGTTGTGGATGATGATGGTGATGCTAATGATCATGATAATGGTAATGATGTTGACAGTGTTGTGGATGATGATGGTGATGCTAATGATCATGATAATGGTAATGATGTTGACAATGTTGTGGATGATGATGGTGATGCTAATGATAATGGTAATGATGTTGACAATGTTGTGGATGATGATGGTGATGCTAATGATCATGATAATGGTAATGATGTTGACAGTGTTGTGGATGATGATGGTGATGCTAATGATCATGATAATGGTAATGATGTTGACAATGTTGTGGATGATGATGGTGATGCTAATGATAATGGTAATGATGTTGACAATGTTGTGGATGATGATGGTGATGCTAATGATCATGATAATGGTAATGATGTTGACAGTGCTGTGGATGATGATGGTGATGCTAATGATAATGGTAATGATGTTGACAATGTTGTGGATGATGATGGTGATGCTAATGATCATGATAATGGTAATGATGTTGACAATGTTGTGGATGATGATGGTGATGCTAATGATCATGATAATGGTAATGATGTTGACAATGTTGTGGATGATGATGGTGATGCTAATGATAATGGTAATGATGTTGACAATGTTGTGGATGATGATGGTGATGCTAATGATCATGATAATGGTAATGATGTTGACAATGTTGTGGATGATGATGGTGATGCTAATGATCATGATAATGGCAATGATGTTGACAATGATGGTGATGCTAATAATCATGATAATGGTAATGATGTTGACAGTGTTGTGGATGATGATGGTGATGCTAATGATCATGATAATGGCAATGATGTTGACAGTGTTGTGGATGATGATGGTGATGCTAATGATAATGGTAATGATGTTGACAATGTTGTGGATGATGATGGTGATGCTAATGATCATGATAATGGTAATGATGTTGACAGTGTTGTGGATGATGATGGTGATGCTAATGATAATGGTAATGATGTTGACAATGTTGTGGATGATGATGGTGATGCTAATGATCATGATAATGGTAATGATGTTGACAGTGCTGTGGATGATGATGGTGATGCTAATGATAATGGTAATGATGTTGACAGTGTTGTGGATGATGATGGTGATGCTAATGATAATGGTAATGATGTTGACAATGTTGTGGATGATGATGGTGATGCTAATGATCATGATAATGGTAATGATGTTGACAGTGCTGTGGATGATGATGGTGATGCTAATGATAATGGTAATGATGTTGACAGTGTTGTGGATGATGATGGTGATGCTAATGATAATGGTAATGATGTTGACAATGTTGTGGATGATGATGGTGATGCTAATGATCATGATAATGGTAATGATGTTGACAGTGTTGTGGATGATGATGGTGATGCTAATGATCATGATAATGGTAATGATGTTGACAATGTTGTGGATGATGATGGTGATGCTAATGATAATGGTAATGATGTTGACAATGTTGTGGATGATGATGGTGATGCTAATGATCATGATAATGGTAATGATGTTGACAGTGCTGTGGATGATGATGGTGATGCTAATGATAATGGTAATGATGTTGACAGTGTTGTGGATGATGATGGTGATGCTAATGATCATGATAATGGTAATGATGTTGACAATGTTGTGGATGATGATGGTGATGCTAATGATCATGATAATGGTAATGATGTTGACAATGTTGTGGATGATGATGGTGATGCTAATGATAATGGTAATGATGTTGACAATGTTGTGGATGATGATGGTGATGCTAATGATCATGATAATGGTAATGATGTTGACAGTGCTGTGGATGATGATGGTGATGCTAATGATAATGGTAATGATGTTGACAGTGTTGTGGATGATGATGGTGATGCTAATGATAATGGTAATGATGTTGACAATGTTGTGGATGATGATGGTGATGCTAATGATCATGATAATGGTAATGATGTTGACAGTGCTGTGGATGATGATGGTGATGCTAATGATAATGGTAATGATGTTGACAGTGTTGTGGATGATGATGGTGATGCTAATGATAATGGTAATGATGTTGACAATGTTGTGGATGATGATGGTGATGCTAATGATCATGATAATGGTAATGATGTTGACAGTGTTGTGGATGATGATGGTGATGCTAATGATCATGATAATGGTAATGATGTTGACAATGTTGTGGATGATGATGGTGATGCTAATGATAATGGTAATGATGTTGACAATGTTGTGGATGATGATGGTGATGCTAATGATCATGATAATGGTAATGATGTTGACAGTGTTGTGGATGATGATGGTGATGCTAATGATCATGATAATGGTAATGATGTTGACAATGTTGTGGATGATGATGGTGATGCTAATGATCATGATAATGGTAATGATGTTGACAATGTTGTGGATGATGATGGTGATGCTAATGATAATGGTAATGATGTTGACAATGTTGTGGATGATGATGGTGATGCTAATGATCATGATAATGGTAATGATGTTGACAGTGCTGTGGATGATGATGGTGATGCTAATGATAATGGTAATGATGTTGACAATGTTGTGGATGATGATGGTGATGCTAATGATCATGATAATGGTAATGATGTTGACAATGTTGTGGATGATGATGGTGATGCTAATGATCATGATAATGGTAATGATGTTGACAATGTTGTGGATGATGATGGTGATGCTAATGATAATGGTAATGATGTTGACAATGTTGTGGATGATGATGGTGATGCTAATGATCATGATAATGGTAATGATGTTGACAATGTTGTGGATGATGATGGTGATGCTAATGATCATGATAATGGCAATGATGTTGACAATGATGGTGATGCTAATAATCATGATAATGGTAATGATGTTGACAGTGTTGTGGATGATGATGGTGATGCTAATGATCATGATAATGGCAATGATGTTGACAGTGTTGTGGATGATGATGGTGATGCTAATGATAATGGTAATGATGTTGACAATGTTGTGGATGATGATGGTGATGCTAATGATCATGATAATGGTAATGATGTTGACAGTGTTGTGGATGATGATGGTGATGCTAATGATAATGGTAATGATGTTGACAATGTTGTGGATGATGATGGTGATGCTAATGATCATGATAATGGTAATGATGTTGACAGTGCTGTGGATGATGATGGTGATGCTAATGATAATGGTAATGATGTTGACAGTGTTGTGGATGATGATGGTGATGCTAATGATAATGGTAATGATGTTGACAATGTTGTGGATGATGATGGTGATGCTAATGATCATGATAATGGTAATGATGTTGACAGTGCTGTGGATGATGATGGTGATGCTAATGATAATGGTAATGATGTTGACAGTGTTGTGGATGATGATGGTGATGCTAATGATAATGGTAATGATGTTGACAATGTTGTGGATGATGATGGTGATGCTAATGATCATGATAATGGTAATGATGTTGACAGTGTTGTGGATGATGATGGTGATGCTAATGATCATGATAATGGTAATGATGTTGACAATGTTGTGGATGATGATGGTGATGCTAATGATAATGGTAATGATGTTGACAATGTTGTGGATGATGATGGTGATGCTAATGATCATGATAATGGTAATGATGTTGACAGTGCTGTGGATGATGATGGTGATGCTAATGATAATGGTAATGATGTTGACAATGTTGTGGATGATGATGGTGATGCTAATGATCATGATAATGGTAATGATGTTGACAATGTTGTGGATGATGATGGTGATGCTAATGATCATGATAATGGTAATGATGTTGACAATGTTGTGGATGATGATGGTGATGCTAATGATCATGATAATGGTAATGATGTTGACAATGTTGTGGATGATGATGGTGATGCTAATGATCATGATAATGGCAATGATGTTGACAATGTTGTGGATGATGATGGTGATGCTAATGATCATGATAATGGCAATGATGTTGACAATGATGGTGATGCTAATAATCATGATAATGGTAATGATGTTGACAGTGTTGTGGATGATGATGGTGATGCTAATGATCATGATAATGGCAATGATGTTGACAGTGTTGTGGATGATGATGGTGATGCTAATGATAATGGTAATGATGTTGACAATGTTGTGGATGATGATGGTGATGCTAATGAATGAATGAATAAACTTTATTTAAAGAGGGTGACACATAACAGTTACAATTTACAATAATCGTACTGATAACCTAGTGGCCCTAAAACAATAAGAAAATAATGATACTGAATAATAATAAGTGAATATCTATATATAGATCAATATATAATTATATATATATAAGTAAATTTATAAGAATAACAAAGTATACAAAAACTATGATATATAAGAAAAATATTAATATAATTTGTAGTAAAAAGAGTTAAAAATGTAATATATATATGTATAAAACGCTAAATATTGAATGAGCTATTTTAAAATTACAAGGAGATTATTATGGATTGAAATTTATAATCGTAATGTGATGATAAAAATTGCAAAAAATTGCAAAAAGTTTTAAGTGAATAACTGTAAATTGTCTACACTAAAAGAAGGACTGTGTTTCTTTTTGTTTTTGAATAAAACTTGAAAAAATACTTTTTTTAAAGTTTTTGACTGATTTGGACTTTTTTAAGTCATTATCTAAGGAGTTCCAAAGTTTACTATTTCGCACGGCAAAAGTTTTGCCTCCCTCCGTTTTCCTCTGAAAGGTTGGACAGTTAAAGTTAAGTTTACAAAAACGGGTGATTCTACTATGAATGTCAGAATTTGTTAGCAGCTTCTCCTTCAGATAGTCGGGTGTCTCGCCTGAGATACGTTTATACATGATAGATGCGCTGTGGATAAGTGACTCCTGATAAAACGGTAACCACCCAAGAGAGTTGAATAAGTTGATTGACCTTGATTCGGGATCAGCACCAGTTGTTATTCTAGCCGCGCGTTTTTGAAGGCTGAAGAGTCTATTTAGGTTATTTTTATTGCATATAGTCCAGATTGGACAGGCGTACTCAAGGACAGGTTTAACTATAGTTTTGTAATATGTTTCCTTTTGTTGACGTTTGAGATAGGGGCTAATTTTTCTTAGAACTCCAAGTCGTTGTGAAACTCTTTTATAAAGATCATCCACGTGAGCATCAAAATTTAAATCATCATCGAGAATTACTCCAAGAACTTTGTGATTATGTACTTGTTCTATTTCAGAGTTATTGATATTAATGTCAAGGTCAAGGTCAAGGTCAATTTCGTCGTTATTTAGGCGTTTACGAAGGCGTTTCCCCAAAATAAACATTGACTTCGTTTTTGTTTTATTTATCTGTAGTTTGTTGCTAGCAGACCACTTGCTGATAAGTTGTAAATCTTCGTTGATCTGTTTAGAGATGCAGTTAAGTTGTTTTATGTTGGAGCTCACTGATAAAGTAGCATCATCTGCGTACACCGACAGTTTAGTTTGTGTATGAAGAGGATCATGATAATGATCATGATAATGGTAATGATGTTGACAGTGTTGTGGATGATGATGGTGATGCTAATGATCATGATAATGGTAATGATGTTGACAGTGTTGTGGATGATGATGGTGATGCTAATGATCATGATAATGATGTTGACAATGTTGTGGATGATGATGGTGATGCTAATGATAATGGTAATGATGTTGACAGTGTTGTGGATGATGATGGTGATGCTAATGATAATGGTAATGATGTTGACAATGTTGTGGATGATGATGGTGATGCTAATGATCATGATAATGGTAATGATGTTGACAGTGCTGTGGATGATGATGGTGATGCTAATGATAATGGTAATGATGTTGACAGTGTTGTGGATGATGATGGTGATGCTAATGATCATGATAATGGTAATGATGTTGACAATGTTTTGGATGATGATGGTGATGCTAATGATCATGATAATGGTAATGATGTTGACAGTGCTGTGGATGATGATGGTGATGCTAATGATAATGGTAATGATGTTGACAATGTTGTGGATGATGATGGTGATGCTAATGATCATGATAATGGTAATGATGTTGACAATGTTGTGGATGATGATGGTGATGCTAATGATAATGGTAATGATGTTGACAATGTTGTGGATGATGATGGTGATGCTAATGATCATGATAATGGTAATGATGTTGACAGTGTTGTGGATGATGATGGTGATGCTAATGATCATGATAATGGCAATGATGTTGACAGTGTTGTGGATGATGATGGTGATGGTGATGCTAATGATAATGGTAATGATGTTGACAATGTTGTGGATGATGATGGTGATGCTAATGATCATGATAATGGTAATGATGTTGACAATGTTGTGGATGATGATGGTGATGCTAATGATCATGATAATGGTAATGATGTTGACAATGTTGTGGATGATGATGGTGATGCTAATGATAATGGTAATGATGTTGACAATGTTGTGGATGATGATGGTGATGCTAATGATCATGATAATGGTAATGATGTTGACAATGTTGTGGATGATGATGGTGATGCTAATGATCATGATAATGGCAATGATGTTGACAATGTTGTGGATGATGATGGTGATGCTAATGATCATGATAATGGTAATGATGTTGACAATGTTGTGGATGATGATGGTGATGCTAATGATCATGATAATGGTAATGATGTTGACAATGTTGTGGATGATGATGGTGATGGTGATGCTAATGATCATGATAATGGCAATGATGTTGACAGTGTTGTGGATGATGATGGTGATGCTAATGATCATGATAATGGTAATGATGTTGACAGTGCTGTGGATGATGATGGTGATGCTAATGATAATGGTAATGATGTTGACAATGTTGTGGATGATGATGGTGATGCTAATGATCATGATAATGGTAATGATGTTGACAATGTTGTGGATGATGATGGTGATGCTAATGATCATGATAATGGTAATGATGTTGACAGTGTTGTTGTTGATGGTGATGGTGATGTTGATGCTAATGATGATGATAATGGTAAATATATTGACAATGTGTGGATGATGATAGTGATGATGATTTTGATGTTGACAATGTTGTTGATGATGATGTTGATGCTAATGTTGTGGATGATGATGATGATATTGATGTTGATGCTGAAGATGCTGATATTAGTGATGGTAATGATATGTTGACAAAGTTGTTGATGATGATGTTGATGTTAATGGTGATAATGTTGTGGATGATGATTGATGATGGTGATAAGCATGATGGTAGATTAGTTAATGGCAATGATAATGGTAATACTTATGATGATGATAATAATGAAGATGATGATGATGATATTCTTACATGAAACTTCATCTTGTCAAGACATGGAAATACGCATGCAGCACAAGTCACTCCCACCACAGGTACATCAGCTAATTTCTGTAATGGAAAGTGAACAAAATAAGTCAAAATCCTGCTGAAAATATGTCAGATAAAAAAAGCATCCATATATCCTGTTGTTTACCTGTTTGTTACCACCTTTTCTTTGTTCCTCAATAGTCTTTTTGATTACCCTGAGTATAAGATAATAATATTAACGAAGGGCTAAAGCTCAAAACGTCAGTAAAGTTAAGTCAACATTTTTTACAGGTTACAAATTTCATTATATTACCTATTGTTTATATCAAACACTGATGCAGCCTATACTAGTTTACTCGCTAGTTTCAATTAATATTAATAATAATTTATTGAGCAAAATACAAAGTTTCGATGCTTTACAAATTGTTTTATTCATTTATTTAGAGGATTTCACCAAGAACAATTACAAACAATGTACAAACAAACAATGAATACAAAATAAGAAAAAACTACAATTGTAAACGGTGAGGGAACACGCTAATGGACTTGTGGTCCCAATAGAGGTGGGCCCCTAGAAATACGGAATAATTAAAGACATTTACAAAACAAATATGGAACAATTAATATATAAAAGCATGATAAATGCAGATTAACAGCAATTAATTTTATTGGATTATTCAATGGATTATTCAATGAAGTCACCAATCATTAAATTGATATTAATTACACTAAACAAACACAAAGACCATCAAACAACATCATAATATTGTTACTACAAAATACTTTTATAAATTAAAATACTTTTATGCATGGATCCTCCTTACATTCGTTCAGCAGGTTCAAGATCATCTTTAAGTAGCGCCTTTAATTCTTTGATCTCTTCAGAGCTGTTGCCACTGCCATGGATACTGTATGGGAGGAGTTTCTTAGCAATCTTACGAACACTACCAACACGCACAAACTCTTCAAAACCAAGGTCTAGAAGACTGAGAACAGAAAAAGATCAATAAACAAACAAATATCAAAAGAACAATTAGGTAGTCCAAAATATTTGAAAATTTGATATGTTTGTGAAAAAAATTAACTGTATTCAACTATGTGAAAATATGAAAATAATAAACAAAACACCGGCCAAAGACAATATGGAGTGGCCAAAGACAATATGGAGAATCCTAAATTACCGGAAAGAGTAAAATTTACCCTTGTATTAGCCAATCAGTGTCGAGTATTTCCGATATCTGTCAAGAACGGTAAATTTTACTCATTGTCATGATAACATGTTTATCATTGAACCTCACTATTAATTAAAGGGGTCAAAATGAAAATGACCTGACTTTTTCAGCTAATTTTCAAACTTTACACAAATCATCCCACATTACACCTAACAACTTGTTTTAGTTATTAAAACATGAAAATTTCCTATGCTTTTGAAAAAAAAACTGTTCTAAAAGAGTGAAATAACATAAACAGTGTAACAATCTTACCCAAGAAGGATACGATCTACTGCAACATTGGTAGTGGTGGACACTAATATCTTGGGCTTATGATCAGTGGTGTTGAATATCTTGACAAGATAGAGGATGATGACAGCTAAAAGATAGCTTTTACCAGCTCCAAATACACCTAGAGAATTAACATTAGATAAGCAACAATTAACAAATACACCTAGAGAATTAACATAAACAACAACTAACAAATACACCTAGAGAATTAACATAAACAACAACTAACAAATACACCTAGAGAATCAACATAAACAACAACTAACAAATACACCTAGAGAATTAACATAAACAACAACTAACAAATACACCTAGAGAATTAACATAAACAACAACTAACAAATACACCTAGAGAATTAACATAAACAACAACTAACAAATACACCTAGAGAATTAACATAAACAACAACTAACAAATACAGTCCTAGAGAATTAACATAAACAACAACTAACAAATACACCTAGAGAATTAACATTAAATAAGCAACAACTAAAATGATAGAGGAATAGAGGATGAAAGAAGTACAGAGGAAAGCAAGAACGAAGAAAGGAAAAAATAAATAGAAAGTGGGGATGGAAGATTTGAATTTTATGGAGTGATCAGAAATTAAAGGAGGGTGAAAGTGCAGGAAGTGCAGGAAGGCAGGAAGGAAGGAAGGAAGGAAGCAAGCAAGCAAGGAAGGAAGCAAGCAAGCAAGCAAGCAAGCAAGCAAGCAAGCAAGCAAGCAAGCAAGCAAGCAAGCAAGCAAGCAAGCAAGCAAGCAAGCAAGCAAGCAAGCAAGCAAGCAAGCAAGCAAGCAAGCAAGCAAGCAAGCAAGCAAGCAAGCAAGCAAGCAAGCAAGCAAGCAAGCAAGATATCTTACCATGAATCAATGAGATGTCCATTGATATATTTCCAGTACTATCTTCACTGCTAAACATCACTGCACAGTCATACAAGGCAGCCGCTTGGTCCTACAGGGAGACACATAAACATCAAGAAAACAGCAAATAAAAAATCTGTTTTTAGATAAAAAGTGAAGTCACTCATATCATATGAAGGCAAAGTCACTGATACAAACCATGTTTAAGTGATATCCCTTGATCATGTCTTCTGCAAGACCAAACTGAAAAATGAACAGAATAGATGTTATTAATGATGATAAAGATGATGATGTTTGTATAGTTTAGTAATCGAGCAGGAGTGTTTTATCAGGATTTAAACCATGCAGTAGTTTAAATCCTGTTAAAACACAATCTGCAAGTTTACTAAACGGCTTAAAAAACTCCAACATATATTTAGTGTTTCTGTAAAAAAAATCAAGGATTTATGAAAGTTTATTAAAGAAAATTCAGGTTAAAGTTTATGTAAATTAGGGAGAATCTTTATCAGGATTTAAAACACTTGTCATGGTTACAATTTCTTTTGTCAATTTGGACAAAATAGTCATGAATTATTAATGAGTTTTTTAAATATTGATAATGATTATGATGCTAATAATGATTACTACTATCATGATGATGATGGTAACAACAATGATGATTATGGTAATGATTGAAATAAGATTGTAATGATAACAATGAAAATAATGATTATGGTGATCAAAATGATTATGATGACAATGATGTTAATGATTGACAGTGCTTACTGCATAGTCTGCTGGGATATCCTGGCTATGGGTTCTAGTTGGAGGAACAAATGTTGACTGCTGATATATCCTTGATGTTGATTCTGTGTCGTCATCAGGTCTACAAATTTAAGATATTATGTATAAATTAAATTTGAATTAAATTTTTTCTCTCTTTGTATTGTGTATCATTGCTCACCGGGTAAGTAGCCTTGGCAACAGTGGCATGAGTGTGGTCTTGACATTCTCATCAATGTTCTGGATGCACATCAATTCATTGCCTGCATTGCAACCATGTAATGCAAACACTGTATCTACAAAACAACAGGATGAAAAAAGAATATCATTGATAGAAGTAAAACAGTGTAAGGAATTATGCACCCTCCCCCCTAAGGGACAGTTTTCTTGTTATTTGTTCGTTGCATGTTTTGTAGTGACGAGTGAGTATGAGTGTGTGAAGAGAAGAGAGAGAAGAAACGCAAGATGTTTTACTGGGATTAAATGATTTTTAAAACACAAAACGAGTTTGGGGCTACTTTAGTACAGTACGCTATCGATGCTGATGTTAAAACTACATGGTTCAGGAATAAAGGAATGGATGGATAGATGGACAGTTGAATGAATAACAGTTGGAATTAATGAATGTATAACCAAATGAATGAATGAATAAATGAATGAAAAATGGAATGAATGAATGAATGAATGAATAATGGAATGAATGAATGAATGAATGAATGAATAATGGAATCAATGAATAAATGAATGAATGAATAATGGAATCAATGAATGAATGAATGAATAATGGAATGAATGGATGGATGATTGAAATTGGAATGAATGAATAACTGAAAGAAAAATGGAATGAATGAATGAATAACTGAAAGAAAAATGGAATGAATGGATGAATAATGGAATGAATGTCTGATGGAAATAATAAATTGATTGATTAAAGGGTAGAACACGAACAAATGACTGAATTACAGAACAAATAAATGGGTGAATGAAAGAATGAATGAGCAAGTCAATCAATTGACTAAATGAACCAGAGTAGAACCCTTCTTTCTTGCTAGTAGTACATTGAGATTTTGAAGAAATAATTCTTTTAGTTTTAAATCAAAAGCACTTACCACCTGATCGCCATTTTGAAGGGGAATAACCACTAGAGATTAAAAAATATTTCTATAAGGGTAGAAACTGATGAATTTTTTTTATATATCATATGATATATTATTGCCTGCTATCGATGCTGAGGATGACCTACAAGAACCATGAAATGGTCGGTTATATCCACACAAAGATTTACTGCTTGCGGTTAGTTAAGGAATATACACTAATATACTATTGAAATAGTATATATTACACTCTATTGAGGCTAAGGTTGAACTATGAGAATTGTGAAGGGGTCTAATATATCCAGTCAATGGTTTATCATATGACCCGTATTTTGCCTGGCACACATTCTTAAGGAGGCTCGAAATGGTTTTTCGAGCGCGCGCGCAATATCACCAATTTTACAAGACCCCTCTGACGCGTACAAAATGTATTTTTATTAATAACAATACAATGAAATGGTAGATTTTTTTTATTTTTTGGCAATTTGTTCCAATTAAGGTTTAGATTTAGTAGATACATTTTTAAGAAAAATCTGTAATGAAAAAACATTTATATCTAGAAAAAATCATTTTTTAAATATTTTAAAGGTTTTGCATTACAGATTTTTTTTTTATTTTTCCTCAGTTGCAAGACCAGGTAGGGAACTAGACATGTACAAGTTTAAAAAAACTTTCACCTAAAGGATTTGGAGATATCAGCTTTAATAAAGGAATTTCAGGTCCTTTTTGCAGCGGCCTGCTGTTGTCATGACAACGTGAAACGCAATAATTTAAAAAACAATGATATCCTAGATCCATAAGCTTTAAAATGATATATCGGTTAACTGTATAGCCTCACAATAATGCTGCATAAAGTAGGTATATCAATATATACAGAAACCATTTCGAGCCTCCTTAAGAAAACCTTCAGAAAAAGTCACGTGATGGGGTCCGTACAGCTTTTTTCACCTGGTCTGTACAAACACGTACGGACCAGCTACTCGAAACATCACAACAAAAATGGCCTTTAAATTAAAAAGTATGGGTCATATGATAAAAAACCTATTGACTGAGTTAGGTTGGTATTTGGCTCTTGGTCATTTGTAGGGACCTCGCTGTCCCCATTCTGTACGTCATGACCACGAGCCAAATATTTCCCCGTATGGCCCTCCCAATCAGTCAATAAATACTTATTACTTACCTTATTGGGGATATTTCTAGTTCTCCATTTGAATATGGCCCAAAGTAAACACTTTTAGCAATGAATGTAGAGTGTTTGTCAAAGGGTAGTGTCTTGGATATGATCCAGATATCATCTAATACAATAACAACAAGTCAGATTATCTTAAATTTATTAATTATCATGATCATTATTGTTATCATCATCATCTTTGCCACCATCATTATCTTCAATATCATTACCATATCAATGTCATCATTATTGTCATCATCATCATTACCCCATCCATTATTACCATGATTATCTTCATCATCATCATCATTATCATCTTCATCATTATCATCTTCATCATTATCATCATCATCTTCATCATCATCATCTTCATCATCCTACCTTTACTATATGCTGTAGAAGTCTCTCTTCTGCTCAGTTCCAGGTACATCACATTCTTTCCTACATCCCCATCACTACAATCATCCAAGTTTCTTTTGGAGTACCTCTACCATGATGACAAAGAACATACAGTCAATGTCATGAACAATGTAAATCCATATAGACATTGACACTAAAAAAATATTATGTGACACCACATACATTATACATGTAACTTTTTTACCTTATCAAAATTTCTCACCAACTAAGATAAAGAGCTAGGGTTGTGGTGGGGGTACTTCCTTTGTCCATCCTCCCCCAGGATAAAGAGACATATATAGGCTTAGTTTTGCCAATATCCCAGCATAATGTACTTACATACTTATCTTTACCAAATCTCTTGCTGCCATAAGGGGTCTTCTTTTTTATTACAAGGCGGCACTCACAGTATAATGATACATTCTGAAAAAAATGAATGAATGGTAAATGAATGAAAAATTGAATAGATAGAAGGTTAAATGAATGTATGTATATTAAATGGATGAATGAATAAACAAATAAATGAATGGATGGATGACTGGTCAAATGAATGAGTGAATGGATGAATGACTGGTCAAATGAATGAATGAATGGATGAACAAATCAATGAAAGGACAGATGAATGAATGAATGAATGGATGAACAAATCAATGAAAGGATAGATGAATGGATGGATGAATGGATGAACAAATCAATGAAAGGATAGATGAATGAATGGATGAGTGGATGAACAAATCAATGAAAGGATAGATGAATGAATGGATGAATAGATGAACAAATCAATGAAAGGATAGATGAATGAATGGATGAACAAATCAATGAAAGGATAGATGAATGGATGAATGAATGGATGGAT
Source organism: Metridium senile (assembly GCA_949775045.1). Lineage (NCBI taxonomy): Eukaryota > Metazoa > Cnidaria > Anthozoa > Actiniaria > Metridiidae > Metridium > Metridium senile. The sequence continues at coordinate 1,493,966 of OX459101.1, read as the reverse complement.
GACTGGTCAAATGAATGGATGAATGGATGAACAAATCAATGAAAGGATAGATAAATGAATAAATGGATGAATGACTGGTCAAATGAATGAATGAATGGATGAACAAATCAATGAAAGGACAGATGAATGAATGAATGGATGGATGACTGGTCAAATGAATGAATGAATGGATGAACAAATCAATGAAAGGATAGATGAATGAATGAATGGATGGATGACTGGTCACATGAATGAATGAATAGATGAACAAATCATTGAAAGGATAGATGAATGAATGGATGAATGAATGAATGCATAAATGAATGAATGAAAGAATGGATAAATAGATAAATGAATAGATGGATGAACGAATGACATGGATATATTAATGAATGAATGAATGAATGTAAAAGTAAGCCCCATGCATGATTACCTGGCTTTTAAAGTATGTTGTGATTTCTCCAGCGGTAGACAGTGATGGTTTTTTAGCCTGTAAGTGTTCTTTGTTTGTAGACACTCCCATTTGTTTGCATTCATCTGCCCATTTAAAAAGCTACACAAACAAACAACATTTTTACTTCTTAATTCAGTTTGAATATTAGATGTCATGAAAACCCTATGAAAACCTTATAAAAAAAATATGAAAAGCCAACTAAAAGCCTATGAATAACTTTGAATGCCCTATGAAAAACCTTTGAAAAAACTATGAATACCCTATGATTCATAATTCCCTATGCATACCCTATAAATTAACCTTATGATAGTGTACTACAGCTGTACCTTGCATTTAGAATTAGAAGTTTCTGAGCAACAGTAGAAGAGACGTCCCTACAAATTAAAAACAAGACATTGTAAACAGTGCTATTCCTCAAAACCAAACAAGCGAATAACATGCGTGTAAAGCCACCTTATTTCTTCCATCTTTCTTCACTGCTCTCAATGTAGCTAGTCCTGAAAAGTGATAATAATAATAATCAATGATTTGACAAACATGAATGGTGGTTGTGTCACTTTTATAATATTGCACTGAAAGTAACTCATACCATGTGGACACCTTGGCCTTCCATCTTGATGTGGGTCTAGAGAAAACAATATCCATGTTATCATTATCATTATAACTATCATCATCATCATCATCATCATTAATATTGCCACTACATGTATTTTCATTACAATCACCATCATCATTACTATCAGTGTCTAACTCGAAAACTAAGTGTTAATTTAGACACTGACATTCCAAAAATTTACTAATAACAAAAATATGAGAAAAGAAAAATGTAATTAAACAATTTATTTGTAATTAGAACATAAGTATTTAAAAATATAAAAGAATGTAAATAAAAGTATTGTATTGTATTGTATCATCATCATCATTCATAATTGCCACCAACATCATTATCATCATCATCACCACCACACTCACCATCACTATTATCACAATCACCATCACTATCTTCATCACTATCATCACCACAATCATGACCACAATCATCATCATCATCACCAACATTATCATCATCATCATAATCTTCATCACAATCACCATAACAATCATTATAATTATTGTAATCATAATCATCATCATTGCCAACACCATTTTATTTATTTATTTTATTTAATGATATTTTAACAGGATGCTCCTTCACATTAGTGATTTTCAAGAAGGTCCTGTAAACTAATTATATATACCATATGACGTAGTTAAAATGAAGAAGGCAAATTATCGATACAAAGTGAGAAAAAATACAATAATGCAAAAATGTAAATATTAAATAAACAGTTAAATAGTTGGTTTAGAAAAAAGACTTAAGTTGGTTAATTTTTGAGGATTGTTTAACAGCCTCACTTAGAGTGTTCCATTCCTTAATGGCATGATATGACAGCCTTTGTTTCCCCCAATTTGTTTTTACTGTTGGTAAACGATACTCGTTTCCATGCCTTGTGTTATGTCCATGCTTATTTAATTTGGTGAACATCAGATTAGAGGATTGCAAATTGTTCTTGCATTTGAAAACATACAAACATCGATGATAGTGTCTACGATGATTTAACTCTTTCCAGTTAAGTTCCCTTCGTGCTTCAGAAGCCGATGACTGGAGAGGGCGATCCAGTATGATCTTGGCAGCTTTGTTGTGCAGGATTTGAAGTGATTGCATCAGCGTGATGTTGTCTTTATCTCCCCATACAATGTCCCCATAATCAAAGAGTGGTAAAACTAAGCTATTGAAGTACAACAGTCTAGCAAACTTTGGTAGAAGATATTTGATTCGCTTCAGTAGACCAAGGCGTTTGTTGATTTTGGTCAACTGTTTTTCAACACCATTGTCTCCTTATTATCACCATCATCATTATCACTAACATCATCATCACCATCACCACCATGATCATTGTAATTATTGTAATTATTGTCATAATCATCACCAACATCATCATTATCTCTTTATTATCACTAACATCATCATCACCATCACCACCATGATCATTGTAATATTATTATTATTGTAATCATTGTCATAATCATCACCAACATCATCATTATCTATTTTATCATCATCATTATCACCATCATCATCATCATCATTGCCAACTAAATGTAGTACCTTGTTCCAGAGTGCTATACTGGGTGATATTGACTTTCTTCAAGCCAACATGGTAACTTTGGGCAAGTTCAAACAGTATGATGTTCAGGTGTTCTTTTAAAGAAAAAATGGAGTACCATCACCATTATCATTGGGTATAATTATCATAACCTAATTATGTAAATAATCATTTATTATTATAATCATTATCATCATCATCACAACAACCACCATCATGATCTTCTTCTTTTCTCCTAGATCCTTGCAGAGCATGGGGCAAGAAACAACTCCCACCACTGTCCTGTCTGCCACAATCTGTTCAGCCTTTTTCCAGTCCCGCCACCCCATCTTTTTCCTCTCTTTTTCAATTGTTCTCCTCCATGTCTCTATTGGCCTTCCCCTTCTTACGCTTTCCCTCTGTAGCCCATCATGGTCATGAACTATTTATTTATTTGTTTATTTATTTATTTACCATTTTTTTAATAAGTCTTAATTCCCTACTGAATATTGAAAACTGTTGTAGATTATCGTCACCATCATCATCACAGACTATGACTATCACAATTATTTAATCAATCAATCAATCAATAACTTTATTAAAGTCTAAATTCTTCTAGTTTTACATGAGCACTAATTGAGGAGACTGTAGCTAAATAAATCTTACTCTGTGTAGCTCTTTTATAGGAAAATTATAGAAGCAATAATCATAATATAAATTATAGTATAAAATATCTATCTAAATCCTGCAATTATTGCTATCCCAGTGTGAATCCCTACCTCTTAGAGCTGTCTTTATTGTGTGTCTATATTGCTGTTCACTGGTAAATGTAACTGGTATAGTGGCTTGTCGGCTTGGTTTGACAATACCATCACATTCTTTAGATGTAGGAAACATCAGTTCACCCATCATAGTGTTCTATTTAAAAGAATATAAAACCTTGTTGTTAAAATACTAAGTTAGAAAATATTATTTGGATAATAAAGTTAGTAAAGTTAAGTCAATATTTTTTATGGTGTAACAAATTATTTCATTCTATATTACCTATTTTTTATATCAAACACCAACGCAACCTATACTAGTTTATTTGCTAGTTTCCATTTATGATAAAAACATTACCTTAATTGTGTTACTATCCATGAATGTGTTTTGCTCAGACTTCTGTCCATGTCCAGATCTCTGGATGGTGTTTCTATGTCTTGGCATCAATGCTCCCAAGATGGTTCTTCCTGGTTTACTCATGCCTATTCTTCTAGTCTGACTGGAAAACTTGTTGGACTGCAACATATCATCTGCTATTGGTATTGTTTCTACTCTCTTGGCTGATAGATCTTGACTGGAAAACTTTGATAGAGTATCACCTTGTATTCCTGGACCAAGACCATCTGCTTTCCTGTACAAAACATTTTTCCTTGGAAATTCCCCAGCTATATGTTGTTGCATTGGCATATTATTTGTCTTCCTGGAATAGACATTTTGACTGGAAAATTTTGACATCTGATCATCTTGTTTTGGAAATGTTCTGATAGATGGTTGGATATCAGGGTTTGGTACTTCAGCCTCTGGTTCTATAAAGCTACTGGTTGTTTTGTGAAATGGCTGTAATGTTGGAGGACAGCTAGTCATTGGTTCTCTTTTTCTTGCACTCTGTTAGATTAAAACATAATTCAAATTACTCATCACCACTATAAACTTTCTTATCATCATAATCATCATCACTCTAATTATCATCATCATCACCATCAACTTTCTTATTATAATCATAATCATTATCACCATTATTATCATCATTATCACCATTATCATCATGACAATTACCATCACCATTATTATCACCACCACCATCATCACCTTCATCATCAACAGCACCATCATCATCATAAGCACCACCACCACCACCATCATTATCATGAATCACAACCATCACCACTATCATCATCATCATTAGCATCACCATCACCACCATCATTATCATGAATCACAACCATCATCACCACTATCAGCATCAGCATCATCAGCATCATCATCATCATCATCATCAACACCACTATCATCATCATAAGCTTGCACCACCATCATCATAAGCACCACCACCACCACCACCATCATCATCATCACAACCATCATCACCACTATCATCATCAGCATCAGCATCATCATCATAATCATCACCATCATAATCACCATTTGATATGATTTTGATATATGCAGTACTTACAAACTGCGGCACTTTCTGTGAGAAACCACCACAAGAGCCAGGGAATGTTTCTTGTAACCTTCTGCCATGCTTCTCTCCCCATGGCCCATTACTGCACCCATCAACTTGAGATACACCTGAATAAAAACACAGAAAAATATAACACTCCACATTTTTACATATTAAACAAATCTTTTTATTACTTACAAGAATTCGAGTTTGACATGCATGGAGTGATGGGAAATGCTTTTGGCCTGGCAGGTGTCTGTCGTATCACTGTATTGCTGGTTAAAGATCCCTTCCAGTTTGACATTAAGTCTGTTTTCTCCTGAAAAAGACAACGACAAGTCTGTCTAAAACTCATTGGCTTGCATGGGCAGATTTGTACAAATGGTGTAATGTACATGCAATTAAAACAAAGCGACAAATTGCTGCGTGCTTGCAACGTGTCAATGTGACAGGTCAACTTGTGTGTAATGCTTCTATTTGTTGCTGCAAACGTGTGCACCATTTCTACCAAGATTGATTGTGCAACTTGTTGTAGACAAAATACTTTGCTGTGGGGGCAAAGATTTTACCACATTACTGGCAATTCAACGTGTCACACAAGTTGCAACAACTTGGAAAATATCATAACTAAGGTTAACTAGCATAAACAAACCTGTTGAGACTGTTTAGAAATCTTATCCCTTGATGCAGAGGAACCAACCATGTTAGATGTAAATATCTCATTCACTACACCATCAGAGAATTCATCATCATCCATGCTATCAAAAGCAGACAAATCAAGATCAGGAACTTGAAACAGGTCCACCATAGATCTTTTCTGACTTTTGATTCCAAACATACTTGAAGCACTAGACGTTTCTTGAAACATTGAATCATGTGTGGTGTTTTCCCAATCTGATGGAGAGTTTGTTTCTAGAAATGGTGTTGTAGAGTATGATTTCTTTGACTTGTTGAACAGTGTGTCAGCTCTGTTATTCCCATCTACAATGCTATCAAACAAAGACAAGTTCTGAGTCCTTTCAAATCTATTCACTCTATCTTCACATGTGTCTCCAATGCTGTTGAGCAAAGATGATTTTCCCATCTCTTGAAATCTGTTTTCCTTTGCTTCAGATGCATCTTCAATCCTGTTGAACAATGAAAGTTTTCGCACCCCTTCAAATCTATTTCCTCTGTCTTCACATGTGTCTCTGACTCTGTTGAGCAAAGCTGATTGTCTCTGTTGACTTTCTCTGTTTTCCTCATCTTTAAATGTATCTCCAAAAGGGAAAGACATTGCTGAATGATCTATTGGCAAGCCAGGAGAGGAACTATTCATTTTACCACTGGCATCTTCATGAGAGAGATTTGCATTGAATGATCGTGTATTTCCTGCTTTAGCCTGTTGTGGGTTGTGTTTACTATTTGACGAAAACATAGCCAGTATCTGTGAAGAATTTCTCTTGCTTTGTGCTTGTTGTTGTTTGGTATTGTAAGTGTTCTTTGAACCAGAACTGTGATTGATTGAGTCAGGGCCATAATTTCTTGGATGAGGAGCATGCCTTACTGAATTAGAAATATCATGCATTGTTGAGTTGGAAGCATGGCTCATTGAATTAAGATCATTATGAATCATTGGCCGAGGTCCACTGATAGTTGAACTAGGAAAATGCTTGCTTGAATTAGGATAGTAAGCATGACTTGTTGATTTAGAAAAAGAATCCATTGAGTCAATAGCATGGTCCTTTGTATATGGAATGGACTGGTTCTTTTGTTGAGAGTACAGTGAGAAGAACTGGTCTCTAGTTACAACACCAGCAGTACTTGGTCTTTCATCTGGACAATTTACTTGATTAAATCCTCTCTCATCCAGTGGTTTGAACTAAAAGAAATAACAACATAAGGACATTAAACCAGATGTCCCGTCTACCCACACACATTGTACAGAGGGATATAAAAGAACCCACTCCACTACATGTATTTGAATAAGAGTAGGGCACTGAGCTCCCGGTGGTACAGTTTGACCTATCTACACTACAGGGCCCACAGTAATTGGTGGAAGCTGGTGTGGTGTCCCTGCCTTTGTATGAAGTTAAGGTTATAAAATAAAATAAAATAAACTCTTTGCTAAATAGCTATTCCAAAAAAAGGTTTTATTTTGAATACTGAATACCCAATAGCTAGTGCATACCATAGACATAAAGTCTAAAGTTATATTTTACTCTACTATCATACTGAACTCACCCTTTTGTCTGGCGGCCCACTAGGCAAACCAGTGTGGACTCTTTTCTCTGTCGCAATAAACTTTGGTTGTTGAAAACCCTGTTAAGAGAAATAAAAAGTTTTTAAAAGTCAATACTAGATGATAAAGACCTCAAATTAACCAATCACAACACACCTTTCTCCTGATAGATGGCAGACTGTAGTTTCTTGTGACTGTTTGACGGCCATTACATGTAGTTTTGTCTTGTTGGTTAGAAACTTTATCCGTTCTTTCATCTTCTATTGTAATAAGGTATCTGTCTGATTCAAGGTCCATTCCGCTGTATACCTGGAAAAAACAATATTAGAGTTACTGGTTAATGCACAATTATAAAACAATTTTTCCAGGAAATATTGTAAGTGCAGTTTACCTGGCCACTGGAGATGAATAGTGAATCCAGTAAGTTTTTCTGTTCATCATACAGGATAACCTTTAAATCATAAAAAATGTTTGGTACAAACTAAATATTTAGTACAAACATTTCAATCGTGAATCACAATTGTAACTCAGCCTACGTACTTGTGCAGTATTTAAAATTTCTCTTTCATTGAACAGTGAGCATCTGCCTGTATTTGCACTCTGTATTTGCTGATAAAGAACTCACTTCAGTCTCTAACCTCTAACCTTGACTTTGTCTTGGCTATTATTCGCCAATATTCACCTCGCCTTCAGTGAATAATCAACCTGAGCCTCGGGAAACATTGACATTCTCTGGAAACAAAACTAACTGTTTCCCTCAGGACCAGTCATTAAGTGCTAATTAGTCGAGCTAGAGGGCCCAACTCTAGGTTTACCTTTTAGTCAATCTATGTATGTATGTATGTATGTATCTATCTGTCATGTTGCGTATAGTCCCCCATGATGCTTTGGGAATGAACACAGGAAGCCCAACGTAGAATTGTTTAGCCTCCTGTGTTGATTTTATGACTAGCCTGACTTCACGCTCCTAGAGCGTCTAGTTAGTGACTATTTTAAGTCACTCAAAATAACATCAAACACAACAGAAACCTTATTACAACTTTGCTATTCTTTTTGAATTCTTATTATTAATGTTTCATAGATATAATGTTTGCACTATGTACACAGTAGTAATTTTATTTTATGGTTGTTTGTGCTCTAAGAGATATATGATTATGCTGAATTTAAAAGTCTATACTAAACAATAGAGTACAAACACTAAAAGTGTGCAATACTTTGTAGTATTTACCACTAAATAGTGTTGATTAAACAATAGAGAACAAAAGAATTTGCATAATTTAGCAGTATTTAGTGGTATTTATGTTGCACACTTTTAGTGTTTGTACTCTAACATTAACGGATAAATACAAAAACTCACTTTGTTATTATTCTTCTGGAAAAGAAGACTGCCATCCTTCAGAGAAAACAACATACAATGTATAAAGGATTGAAACAATTATAGGAAAAAGCAAGGGGAAAAAGACTTTTCCTTGAATTTTTGGTTCGCAAAAATTATAACATATTTTAGTGAACACAACATTCATCAAAACATAAACATCATTTACTTCACATAATTCAGTTTCTAACTATCTCACCTGCCACGTTTTACGTTTTTTGGTCTTCTGGTGCGTATAAAGAACCTATTAAAACGACAAACACCAACAACATACATGAACCAAGGCTCGACAAGCTGACAGTTTTAAATTGAGGATTTTCTTACCGAAAACTCCTTATTTTGCATGGTTTGTCCTCTCAGTTGACAAAAGGGAGCATTTTCCTTACAACTAGACCATTTACACTCATTTTTACAAGTTAAAGCCTGAAAATTTTACATTTTTCTGCAGCCCTTAGACGTCAGTCGACCACCGGCTCGACCGCCATGATTTCAACTTTGGCGGTGTTTCTCACTTGCTCGCGCCAGACTCCAATGAATAACAAACCACAGGGAACCCACACAAACTTTTAAGTTTTAAAATTGTTTCAACAATAACTTTATTTCATTTCTATTCATAATTTTGACAATTTTTTGTTTTTAATGTTATATTGAAATAATACAATAATTTATTGGTGATTTGAATTTACATTTTCAGTATATGCAAAAATGGGTCAAACTATTAACACACTTTTCATGTACAAAATTTTGCATCAGTTTTTCTAACTAAACTAATTGATTTGTGCTTCGCAAAGTCATAAAAAAATGAATTATCCGATTCAAATATATTTAATCATTTTCTATCCCTTAGTGGGAGCGAAATTGGCAACTTCTTCACCATGTAAAAGAGTGCGATGTGGGATATTAATTTTTTGCTAAAGAGTGTGATTTTGGATATTAATTTTTCCCTAATGATACAGCAAGACGTCAGTGAAGATGGATTCTAGAATCAGACATGTTCCAACGAAGTACAGAAACCAGAGTTTTTCTGTTGGAAGTAAACCTTTTCTTATCCAAAAAACCTACAGGTTAAAAACAAAAACACAATTACAATAATATTAATTTGATTTTTAACATTTGTAAATAAGTGTTGTAAAACTTCACAGAATTGGTGCTTAATAGAACACAATTATTAATAATTATAATTATTATTATTATTATTATTAATTTATAGTTTTATATATGTATATTCAAATAAATCATTATTATTAAATTGATGAAAGAATAAGAAAGTCAATCATTTTATAACCACATGAGATTTAACTACAACCCGTAGTAGTGTGATACATTCACAGTACACAAACAAACAGTTTAGTAGCTTGAAAACTCAATATCCTATATATAGCTATGAGTCACTTGTGTTTTCTAATATACACATGAGCCTTTGGGCTTTTAGGTGAGTGTGTATACAAAGAAAATACAAGTGACAAGTGGGATATTCATGGTATTTCACAAGAAAACATTGATTAACTATTTTATGTTGACTGGGACAAAAAAGAGTACATTATGTGCTATCAGGGATGAAGTTGATTGGACCACTAAAACCATAAATACTTATAAGATTTGACTTTTGATCTAATATTTAAAAGAAAAAACAATGTGGATAATTCGACATTTCGATGGCATCCTGCCATCATTATCAAGAACTTTATTTCCTTGATGGCAGGATGCCATCAAAACGTCAAATTATCCGCATTGGTTTTTCTTTTAAAAAACATCAATGGTCCATAAATTTATACATACCAAAATCCCTTGCAAAAATCCCATTGCTGAAATTAAAAATATGCATGTTTAATTTATTAAATTACAAAATGTGAATCAGAACTATGATACATCAGATATAATAAATATTGAATAATTTCAACCCTGGTGTATGTGATGTTACTGGGGTTTTTGACTTTCTGCAAACTCAGACTTTTTAACAGCTTATTGTGAAATACGTTTTTAGCGGCTGTCAATCAAAACTAATTTGTCAGTACCTTTTAAATCCTTGATTGACGGCAGGGAAATATGTATCTTTAGTTACAACTAGGTTTGCTCAACTTTTTTTTCCACCCTCAAGCAGTGCACATTAGTTCTTATAAGCTGGCTTGATATTGTTTGTTAAATGTGAAGATGCACAAATATTATTTTTTAAGGATCAATTAAGACCAGAGTGAGTTGCTCAATATTTTTTTCAAATATCTTATGGTCCATCCCACACAATGTTATAATTGTGAATTCTGAAGTAGAATACACTTACATATGATACTAATTCCTAGTAAAAGATATGTTGCATTTCCTTCACTACCTCTGTACATTGATATTATTATTGTAATCTGAAAAAAATACATGAAAATAGGTCAATACATTTTCATGCTATCTAGCAGCACTGTTCTATTTTGGCAAGGGTACATTTACACAAGCTAAAATAAGCTAAGCCTCGATTTGCTGTAAAAATATTTACAAATTCCAAGCAGAGCATGAAAAAATGTTATCGCTTACAATATAAAATACATTTGAATTTACTTGCATTGTGGCCTGTGCAAATGTGCCTTTTGTCAAATAGTACAGCAATGCTAGATAACATGAAACTGGTCTATTATAAATAATGATTATAATGACAAGAATGATGAAAGTGATGATGATGATGATAATACTACTAAGTTATGGTGACGATATTACAGTGCGACTACTGAAACTGGGCCACCAAAACATAATTATCAAATCACGATCGAGAATATGAACAATAGAATCTCTACAAACGTTTAACTTTTTGGCTTAAAATGCTAATAATTTTCATTATATGTGAACGGAATAGATCAAGATTGAATAAGAAACATCTTAGCCTTTGAGAACCCTCTACAAGTTTTTTTGTTTGTTTTAAAAAATACTTTATTTTGAAATTTGTTTGGGTGGCCCCGGTTTCAGTAGTCGCACTGTAATGATGATTTTTTATCATCATTCATACAGGTAATCATTAATATTGAAAATAAGTACCAACGTTACATTGTCACTATCATCATCATAATCAACATAATCATGAATGCACCCATCAGAGACTATAATCACAATCATCATCATCAGCATATCACTGTTAATTTCATCCTCACCATCACTATAACCATTATCATAATCACTATATAACCACCATTACAATCATCACCACCACTTCTACTTTCACACCATAACCATCATCTATATATCTTTATAAAATAACTATTTGAAATCACGTATTTTGATTGGTTGAGGCGTGTGCATTATGAGAGCACACAGCACGCGCGTTTGCATGTTGATCAATTTGTATTTTATAAAAGAAATAGAAAACTTGCTTTCTGTGCTGTATGCAGTTATTTAAAGCACTTGGGGATTGTCAGAACACTCAAGAAGTGTTGAGAAGCACTTCGCTTTGCGTCGTGCTTCTCTTAACACTTCTCTCGTGTTCTGACAACCCTGCGTGCTTTATAACTGCACACAGCACACGTGCGCGTTTTCTATTTCTTCAATAAATTATCATCATGACATTGACAACATTATTATCATCATCATCATCATCATCATCATCATCATAAACGGCAATTTCATTATTTTTTACTTACCAATATCATAATGACTACAAACCCTACAAAAAGGTACATAAACAACCTCTGTAATAAAAAAAATATTAAATACTATAGCTGTCAATCAATTAGAACAAGCAAAAAGACAATAAAAACACGAATATGACAGTTCCAACCCACCCTTACACACAAATGCACGTCATTTTATTCTGGGAACTTAAAATATCTTTTGATAAACATATATAACATAAATAGATAATGAAAAATAGTAACGAATTTACAGAAGATGAATCATGTTTTTGTAAGATGCATGCATGGATGGATGCGCTGCTCATTTCATAGACCAAAACAAACATTACAGAAAATGAAACTAAATCTAGGTTAACCCCCACGACTTGCGTTTCAAGCAATAAGCTAATTCAATAAGGCTTTCGAAAGTTAATTGAAGCAAACGAAAATGAAAACAAATATCATTTTGTAAACTTTCGATATTAAGTTAATTTAAGTACCTGTACGCAAGCAAAATTCGCGCGCAAGTTTCACAAAACACAAAGTACAAACGCACCTCTTTTGGACTTCTTCCCTTTTCATGGAAAAGAGTTTGATCGCTCACAGGAATACCTCCAGTGATCAAATTGGACTTGTCGTCCGCCATTTTACTCAGAATAATCAAATCCGAAATTCGCCGAAGTGTAATTATCCCTTACGAACAATGAACGATAACATTCGGTATAAACTCGCAGTGTTCGTGTTGCATTCGGTAATCCACGTCCCCACATATTCGAATCACATGATTTGATCGTGAAGTTGTTTATGTGTAAATATGGCGGACAGTGAGACAAGCCCGAGCTCAGATCCTCTTTATCACGATGTCGATCCTAAAATTGTAAGTACTTATTTGCTTTTTATGAGTGTTTAGCCATTGTGCAATGGTCCATTGGCTCACTTGATCGTTTGGGATTAATTTAATTACGACAGATCATAAATTGTCCGTCGAAATTTGACATTTGAGAGTGAAATGATTTTGCATCTTTCCAGTACAAAGGGTAAACTTTCCTCTCTTTGATCTAAAGATTATATTATTTGTAACTTTATCAAATATTTCATTTGATTTCATTTAGTTATATATTATATTTATAAAGGTTGGACTTTCATACCACAGGAATCCCATTTTGTTAAAAAATAAACTCACTTATATATGCAAAAAAATAATTATGCCTTTCTTTCTTTGTTAGACATTTGCCTTAAGGGTTTATGGTGTCGTTACTGCATTCTTAGTATTTGTAAGTATGGCACATTCAGCTATATTGCTATCATCATAATTTGTTCACTTCACCTCAGTACTTCACTGATTTATCTTGCAACCTATTGGTTTATATCTGTATTAGCTATACCGTTATTATCATTGTTATCTATATCAGCGATAGTGTTGTTATCATCATCAACATGTGACCAGAGTTGTGTGCTAAAATATTTAACGTACATGGGCAGTGTATACAGAAGTCTGAATTTTCCCATTATTAAGGACACTTATGCATGGTTAGAAAATTTGAGACCTTAAAAAGTGATTAAGTACCACCAGTGTTGGTGATGGTTTTCTTTGTCAAGACCACCAACATGGCTGCCATTTCCTCCCCGCTCAATTCATCATGGTTGCAAACCACCAATAGATCACCAACATGGCTGCCATTTCCTCCCCTCTCAATTGACTATCCTGGAAATGGTTGCAAACCACCAATAGATCACTAGCATGGCTGCCATTTTTTGTTCAATTCACTCTCCTGGGAATAGTTGAAAATTTATCTACCTATAGCGTATAAATAGAAAAATATATTTATGTGACAGTATTATGTTTCTTACAGTTAGCCCTGATATTTTGCTTCATCAAAGGGGCCGATGATCCCAACATGTACTTACTGGCTGTCAATATGCTTTGTAAGTAATCTCATTTTCTCTTTGTTAAATAATTAATTTATGTATTAAACAGTGTTTTTTTGCATTGCAGTGAGCAGTCTAATTGGAGCTGTTCTTGTAAGTATTATCATTATTTAAAGTGCAAGTATCACCAAAAATAAGTGGTTTGATTTTATTATCATTAGATCGAAAAGTGGTTGCTTTGTACCTAATATCATTTTAAAAATATTAAAAACATCGAAATCCATGTTATTTTGCGCAAAAAAGCGAGCGTTTTTGCCAAGGTCAATTTCAAGGTCATATGACGATCCGTATCTGTGACGTATGAGGAGGAACGATTGTCACACAACACTCGTGCGGATTTGAGGGAAAGTTTGTCATCGACACAGTTTTTTCAACAAAAAAGGATTTTAAAAACAATTTTATGGATAAACTATCAATGGATATTATTTTTCTGTAAGTAGAAAATTGTAATAAATCTAACTATGCTGTCATGGAGTTGTTATCGTTTTAATTTTATGCGTTTTTCAGTCTTTTCGACAAATCTTCACTTACAATCAATTCGGTAGTCTTTTCAACTAAAACGTGCTCAAAATTGCATTTTAGACAAACAATACCATTCGTTCAGAACTGTTTTGAAAAGCTTAGAATGTTGTACAAAGGTTAGACCTATCTGGTATTGTGTATATTCTACATGATCAGTTTTAATAATGTATTTAAAATGCAATTGTTTTGAAACGGGTGAAACCTGAACCCAGCTGCTTATCGGCCGTGTTTGACGTTCTTGTACTTTTATTTTTCTAACTTCACTTCAAGTCCACAAGACAAACAGTGCACTGTATTTCTGTATGAAAATAACCTAATTGTTTTTTTTGTTGTTGTTTTTTTTTTCATGCTGAAAAGAGATCATTTTCATAAACTGTGTGATTTTCCGTATCTTGAAGAGAAACCATTGAGTTCGATGCGTGACAAATTCATAATTTTTCGTCCGTTAACTGACATTTTATGTTTTGTACATTTATTTTGGTAAAATTGTGTTGTAAAAAAACAAATCGATAAAATAATTTCCTAAAACAAAAAGGATTAAATTTGGCTAACCCTAGGCCTGTGGCGTTCTCGTTTAGAATAGGCGTTTCTTGTTGGTTTGCCGGTGTGAGCAGCGATGAAAACTGCTATACGCTAGTACTGCTCTTTTAGATTTTGTTTTTAGTTCACATCGGCTTGTGCGTTGATAGTAAAGAGTCTAAAGATAATAACCAAATTAATAAAGAATTAGCTATTAGAATAAAGAATTCTAAAAACCAGTGCACTTTCTTTGGACTGAATCCCAATGATGTTTTGATATAATTGTCAACAAAGTCCGATGAAGGGAAGTTTCTTGAACATCAGTATACAACTATATCAGACAAATTAATTTTATCCATAACTACGTGAAAGAACTGTGTTTTTCGGTAATTTATACAAAGAAACACCATCTGCTCTTGTGCAGCTACAGTTTTGGACAACACATCGCATAGGCATTGAGCAAGTTTTCGTGATTTTATTAAAACTACAATGTACAACAAGCAGACAACAAACGATTCCGCTCCCGGCCGTGCGAAAGCGTTCCTCTTGCTACGTCACAGCTAATTTGCATAATTTCTTGACTTGCGGCTTCGACGATGTATATTTTTCGATTTTTTCCGCACTTCGAAATAATTTTTGGTTATAAGATATTTGGATTCGAAAATAAATCATTGAGAGCAATCATTTCAAGCAAAGTTTATTTTTGGTGATACTTGCACTTTAATATTCTCTTCAAATAAAGATGCATGACAGACTGGCTAACTAATTGGCTGAATGACTAAGTGATTGTCTGACTGACTGACTAATTGGCTGACTGATTGACTGACTGACTGACTGACAGACTGACTGACTGATTGACTGACTGATGGATTGAATGACTGACTGACTGACTGAATGACTGACTGACTGACTGACTGACTGACTGACTGATTGAATGACTGACTGACTGACTGACTGACTGATGGATTGACTGACTGATTGACTGATGGATTGACTGACTGATTGATTAATTGAATGACTGGATGATTTATTGACTGACTGACTGATGGATTGACTGATGGACTGACTGAATGAATGAATGAATGAATTACTTAGTGACTGACTGAATGAATGAATGAATTACTTAGTGACTGACTGAATGAATGAATGATTACTTAGTGACTGACTGAATGAATGAATGAATTACTTAGTGACTGACTGAATGAATGAATGATTACTTAGTGACTGACTGAATGAATGAATGAATTACTTAGTGACTGACTGACTGAATGAATGAATGAATTACTTAGTGACTGACTGAATGAATGAATGATTACTTAGTGACTGACTGACTGACGTACTGAATGCATTACTTAGTGAGTGTCAGGCCAACACCAACAAACTAACCTGTGTATTGCATATTGTAGGCATGGTGGTACCGTAAAGGAATTATTGTAAGTAATTAGGAATATCTTTATTGCTTACTTTAGTAAGAAATGTCTTTTTCCTCTTTGTTCATGTATATTTTGTTGTTTATTCATTGATCATACTTCATTTATCCATCCATCCATTTCATTTATCCATCCATCCATTTCATTCATCCATCCATTCATTCAGTCATCTGTCCATCTAACAATCCCATTCATCCATTTATTCAGTCATCTGTCCATCTAACAATCCCATTCATTCATTCATTCATTTATTCAGTCATTTTTTGAAACAATTACATCTACCCATTCTATTTATTTCTTGATTTTGAATCATAACTCCCTATATTTGCCCAGTTTATTACTAAAGCTGCATACAATTAGTAACAACCCCCCTATATAGCTTCCTAAAATATCATAACCCCCTTAATATTGCCGACCCCCCCATACACTAATAAATGAAAGCCCCCCTATTCATATATTTATTCATTCATTCATTTATTTATCTATGTATTTATTCATTCATTCATTCATCTGTTCATTTATCTATTTGTTCATTTATTTATTCATTTATCTATTTATTTATTTATTCGTTCATTCATTTATTCATTCATTCATTCATTCATCTGTTCATTTATCTATTTCATTTATTTATTCATTTATCTATTTATTTATTCGTTCATTCATTTATTCATTCATTTATTCATTCATTTATCTATTTCTCAGGAAGCAGATAAAATTGGATTCATGGTACTCCTTGGTGTCTGCATAATGTTCCAAGCCATCGTATCTGACATCTATGTTTACCATAAGAAGCCAACCCCATCCAAAATTATCCCTGCATTTCACAATATGACTGCACCAACAATCAGGACTCCAGCAATGTGACAAGACAACATTAGCCCTGCAACTCAAAATATATCTGCACAAACAATCATGACTCCAACGCCAGCAATGTGAAGTGTGTGTGTGTGTTGAGGGGGAGGGTTTTTTAAAACAAATTGAATCCCACAGCCTCGTTCCCAGGGCCCTCTCCCTTAAAAGCGAAGTGAGAGGGCCTTGGGAAGGAGGTTGTGAATCCCAAACAGCACGCGTATTACGATAAAGACTTGTGTCCATTTTTGGAAGCACTTGTCTCACTTATAGTTTTTGCCGAGATTGTAGTATGGACTACATTAACATTTCTTAAAAACCTTGAACAAAAATGATTTCTGAGTTCTACAATTGCTGTCAAAGTACACTTGACATACACTCTTTCCGAGAATGTTTGTAACCCGTCGAAAAGCACACAAGCTAGTGGCGCAAAGGATTATGGATCAGTTCAGAAAACAAAATGTGCATTTGGAACGCCTTTCTTGTTGTCTAATAAGTCAAAATGGTCATTTCTCAATAACATATTGACAAGTGTAGCAATGTGGCCATGAAATCCCTGCGTTCTAGTTAAGTACACATCAGATTACCCATAGTTCCCTAAGCTACTAGCTTGTAGGCTTTTCACTTCTCGTGTGGCGAAGTTTCTCGGGAAGGGTGTATTACACGCTACTAGTATTTACCCTCGTTCTCGGTTTTGTCCAATGTTACTATATATGTATTTATTCATACTACAGAACTTTGTTTTCAGGACAAATATGAACACGTAGGAAGAGATTTTCACATTCAACCTGATTGAAATGATAAGAAATATTGTTATATAGCTAATCATTTTGACTATATAACGAGCATTCTCATTGGTTGATAGATGCTCACGTGATATTAGTTAAATCTAACTGTATCCCGACCGGGATACAAGTGCCCAGCGCATTGAATAAAAATTCAAATTTTCTTAATTGACTTGTCTAAAATGATTAGCTATATAACAAAACGCTTAATGACTGAGTGTATATTAATTTAAAGGTGTATAAGATTAAATTAACTATTCATTTGTAAATAGTTTAGGATTAAATCCCCGGGGGAGGGGGGGGGGTACTCCCTTTAACCAAGTACTCCCTTTAACCATTGTCATTCAACAAAATCGAATGGATGTTGAAGTAAATGTCGAAGTCGTTTGCCCGGACCTTAAATGTACAAGCAAAATGTACAAGCAATATACCAGTGAAATATAAAGTACCAAAATGTACAAAATAGTGCTAATTACAATCCAATCAAAAAAACTATATTTACCGAGGGTGGCGTAACAACCTTTAAATTTATCTAACTTACGACCCAAGTTAGAGTGGTTTTCATTAACCCGTGAAACAAAGTGTATTCAGTAATTAAAGTCAAATAGTCAAATAACAAAAGAACAAAATGAAATTAGAGTGTATTTTAAAAGAGTAATACACTAAAGAGTGTTTCACTGCACGGGTTAATGAAAACCACTCTAACAAATAAAATAATTATAATTTTATACTTATAGAGTGGTTCTCATTAACCCGTGAAACAAAGTGTATTAGGTAAAGTGTGATAGTCAAATAACAACAAAAGAACACAATGCAACTAAGGTGTATTAAAGAGTAATACACTAAAGTGTGCATGTTTCACGGGTTAATGAAAACCACTCGAATGCGCCAAATACATATGGATATGATCTAATGTGCAATACGTAAATGGTATAAGATAAAACGTTATCAGTAAATATAGTTATAATGTACAAATCGAACAATAGAACTAGAATAAAATAAATACTGTTTGCACCCTAAAAATCATTTTATAATTAATTAAACAAGTTATACGGTCGTTTTGTTTTTTCTTATGTCTGCGTTTGTTATTTAGTGGCATTTTCTTCTTTTTTTCTTCTTTCCTTGTTGTTGTTGTTGTTGTTTTGCACTGGTCTGTGGTCCTTTTATGTTTTTGTTTTGCTGGAAGTTTTTCAAAATAAATCTGTGTTGTTCAACTGATTTAAAAACAACTTAAAAAACATTTTCACGCTTTCACATTGTGTTTTCAAGACCTGTTGATATACTGAATGGGTCAGTTAATGCTTCTGCCTCGCCACTGCTTTTCAACGCAATTTTAAAACCTTTAAAAATATTTCAAGAACCATATACTTTTTGCAAACTATTTCCATTGTTTTCCCTTTCTGTCAAATTCTAAAAGTGTATTAGGTTACTGGAGACTTTCTTGTAGAAATGACGAGCAAGTTTGGGATGATGGACACCTTCAATGAAACGTGCAACTCTTATTCATTAAAATCACTTCTCCGTGTCAGACAAATCGCTATGCTATTAAGTCAATATTTTTCATGAGCTTGTCATGTTTTTATAGTATATTTATTGTTTATATTTATATTATTATTGTTTTTACGATGAAGAATGTTGTGATATTGTTATTGAATCTACTGGGAAGTTGTGTCGCAATTCCCGTCAACTCGAAGGAGGGAGAAAGCTTGAATTCTAACAAGGAAAATTTGGCCGTTGATGTTGTGTTATTGCTCGACCAGAATGACTCGATGCAACAAATGTTTGAGAAACCATTAGCGGAGAATGAGAATGAAGAATCGGAAAAAGAACGTGAAAGTGGAACAAACGAGTTTGGTAGGTAATGTAAACTATATAGAAATTACTTCATGAAAAGTGCGCGCGTACAGTTTATATTCACGAGTTGAGAAATATCATAAAACGAACAAGCGGAGTCCTAGAACGCGTGCAAGTTGTTTTCTTTTCATCATATATATGTATTATATATATATAGTATTATATCTGTTGTTATCTTGATTTCAAGTTGTTTGTTTGTTGTTTATACACTTTGTTTCGTTCATGGATTCGGGTGATTATATGTACCGTATTTACTATAATTATAATACTCTGCTGAGAACAGCATTGGAAATCTATTTTCATCAAAAGCTATATGTTCTTCAGTTCAAAGTTATTATATTTCACCTCTCGCCCATTAAGTTATCTCCCCAATATTCGTAGTTCAAAAGAAAGTAAATAGTTTTTCCAGCAATAAATGTTACACGATAAGTGTTTGATTCAGAGCTGTTTTTTCTATTTTGTTTTTACAAGAAATGTTCGCTGAAGTCAGCATGGCTAGTCCGCGACATGATGAAATCAGTGGAGATGGCAATGAAAATGGATCGGGTAGGTTATTGGAAGTATATTACTGCAGTTTTTCTCCAACAAAGGACAAGGGAAGAAACACATAATATCATTTGCATTGCACAACACAGTTTAGAGTCCCTCCCAGGGGTTTTAGGGATCAAGGGAGCACGCGGGCATTTAGTATAGGGAACAAGGAATACTGCCAAATTATTTTCAGGGAACAAGGGAGCAAATTATGATAAAACAATAGTTTTTTGGGGCCGGGATCATGGGTAAACATAAGGTAAACCTTTTTTGAGAGACAGTTATTTTACTTATGGGGAACAAGGGTGAAAATGCAAAAAGATCAAAGGATCATGGGAGCATGCACCCCGGGAGGGGCTCAGTTTATCAAAAAGAGAGACTGAGAATTTTTGTCAGATAATATTCTGCAAGTTTCTTATATTGCAGGTGAATCATCATTCAGTGCAAGTGGAAGTGGCGACGATAAGGTAGAAAAGCGCAAAAAAGGTACGAAAAATTGATTCCTTTGTCATAATGGCAGCCAACCAATTATCATAATATATATAAAATTTGCAGACATAATGAAAGTTTGTGTCTTGGTTTCTACTTAATTGCATCTATTTGATAATTGTTTCTTTCTGATAAATGTACTTCGTTGCACGGATTTCCCGGCGATAAATGTTTCACGATAAGTGTTTGATTCAGAGCTGGTTTTTCTATTTTGTTTTTACAAGAAGTGTTCGCTGAAGTCAGCATGGCTAGTCCGCGACATGATGAAATCAGTGGAGATGGCAATGAAAATGGATCGGGTAGGTTATTGGAAGTATATTACTGCAACCTCGTTCCCAGGGCCCTCTCCCTTCGGTTTGCCCCACCCAAAAGCGAAGGGGGAGGGCCCTGGGAACGAGGTTGATATTACTGCTGTTTTTCTCCAACAAAGGGCAAGGAAAGAAACCAAAAACATAATTTGCATGGCACAACACAGTTTAGAGCCCTTCCCAGGGGTTTTAGGGATCAAGGGAGCACGCCGGCATTTATTTTTAGCAGGTAATGGGCTCCTGTTTTCAGGGAACAAGGGAGCAAAATATGATAAAACAATAGTTTTTTGGGGGATCATGGGAACATAAGGTAAAACATTTTAGGGAAACAGTTATTTTACTTATGGGGAACAAGGGAGAAACAAAGGAGTATGGGAGCTAGCATGCACCCCCCCCCCCCTCCCCCGGGAGGGGCTCAGTATATCAAAAAGAGAGACTAAGACTTTAATATTTTTGTCAGATAATATTCTGCAAGTTTCTTATATTTCAGGTGAATCATCATTCAGTGCAAGTGGAAGTGGCCAGGATAAGGTAGAAAAGCGCAAAAAAGGTAAGAAAAATTGATTCCTTTGTCATAATGGCCGATAACTAATTATCATAATAATAAATTTGCAGATATAAGGAAAAGGGAAAGGATAGACATTCACCATAACAATAATTTGTGAAAGCTAGAGAAAAAAAGATTACATTTTCAAGAAGCCGACTTTGTAAACCACGTCCATATAATATATATATCATATATCGAAACGTTGATAATAGAGTACAAACATTATATCCGTGAAACAAGTAGTACTAATTAGTACTAAATAGTGCTAATTAAACAATAGAAAACAATAGAATTAGCATAAAATATCACTATTTAGTACTATTTATGTTTCACGCTTTTAATGTTTGTACTCTAGTGTGTTTGTTTTCCTAGTAAAACCAGTTCAACACATGGATACTGGATGTTCTTGTGAAGGACTATCATGTGAATGCTGTCTAGATGTTGGCATTGGAAAGATTGGTGGAGAAGGTAGCCATTTTATATATCATATCATTCTGTATTATTTCGTATCTTCATCACTCAGTCCACTATCGTTATCATTATCGTCACCGTTATCATGATATCCTTTAAATATTAATTAATTAATTCGTTAATTCATTCATCCAATCATTCATTAATTAATTCGTCCAGCCATTTATTCATTCATTCAATCATTCGTCCATCCATCCATGCATCCAATCATCAATTCATTCGTCCATCGTTCCATCCATCCATCCATTCACTCATTCATACATCTACCAATTCGTCCATTCATTCATTCATTCATTCATTCATTCATCCATTCATTCATTCATTCATTCATTCATTCATTCATTCATTCATTCATTCATTCATTCATTCATTCATTCATTCATTCATACATACATACATACATACATCCATCTATTCATTAATTCATTCATCCATTTATCCATCCATTTACCCATGCATTCATTGCTTTCTGTTTTCTTGCAGCATGTATTGTTGTTACTCTTCTCAAGGAGGAAATGGTAATTAACGAACCAAAAACTGACCGTTTTTGACATAATGACGGATATATCCCGAATCTAACATAACCTGAATTTTTCCAGGGTTTGCAAGTATCATTTCTGTGGAAAGGAGAAGACTTATACAGTCAAAAAATATCAGGTAAAACTGCTAGTGGCGGCCATATTGATGACGTCACGAATAACACCACAGGGTGACCAACAATAAAACGTTCACAGTTTCACATCTCATAGGTTCTCTTTTTTCCCATTTCAGCAAAAAATCCACCATCCATTTGTTTCTCCCATCCACTTTTTCGGTTTATCAAGGTGTGTATTAAATTGTCCGATATTTCTCTCGACCATGACAAGTTTGGTGGTTGCATTGCTATACAGCTTCGGCTAGCTCTAGTATCGAAGGACTTCACACTCGGCTGTTTTTACTCACCTGATGCAAGCTCACTCGGCCCAAAATACGACAAGAATCTATCTCACCATAGACGCAGCAAAACTAGGAGAATATACAGTTTAAAGACGCGTACAGAAAAAGATTGAACATAAATACTTTATGAATCTTGCTAGTTTTTAATCTTCAAAAGTATGCTTTTCACACACATAGTAAAAAAAATGAAATCTACTTCTTATATCTGCTGCATAAACAAAAATCTGCAGCATAGAGATATAACGAAAACAAACAAAACTCTACTTCATTGACTGGTTGAAGAATAGTAACTTGTAGTAAAAGAAAAGGATAAAAAAATATCACATAAGAAAATATAGATTGCGTATTACAGTGCGACTGCTGAAACCGGGGCCACCAAAACATTATTATCCAATCACGATCGAGAATATGAACAATAGAATCTCAACAAATTTTTGATGTTGTTGCTCAAAATGCTAAAAAATATCCATTATATGTGAACGAAATAGATCAAAATTGAATAAGAAACATCTTAGCTTGTGAGAACCTTGTACAAGGTTTTTGTTTGATCTCAAAAAAATATTTATTTTGAAATTTGATTGGGTGGCCCCGGTTTCAGTAGTCGCACTGTAACATGTGATAAGCAAAAAAATACACAAGCAAATTTACAAGCGAATAAGCAAATAGATAAATAAACAAATGAACAAATATGTATAAACTGCATGGCTAGTCTGACATACGGTATGTTTCGTCCCGGCCAAAGGACTCATCAGAGACATTTGCGGATATTGCTAACTCGTTAAACATCACGTCCCGTTAGCAACGCGAGATGGATGGACAAATACAAGTAAATTAAAAAATAGTATTCTACGTCGGAAGTCCCTTCAGCCGAAGCTGATCTTCCAGAGAGCCGACGGTGCGCTCATTTTACTCCCCCTCTCTCCATCAGTGCTCCGTTTTACGGGTATTTAAAGCTACTTAAAGCTACACGGAAAGAAGAGAAGTTGAAACAATAATGTGAGATCACTGGGAATCGAACTCGGGACCTCTCGCACAGAACGCCGCGCACTAACCAACTGTGCCATCCTTGCTTGTGAATATAAACAAGCAAATTAATAAAAATATCAAAAACAAATAAAAACATTATGATAAAACAAATACAAAAAAGCAATAAAAACGTGGAACCACACGTAATTATGATAAAAAATTTCAATAACAAAAAAAATCAATCAAATAAATACGAAAAAAAAAACAATAAAAAAACACGCAACGAACAACAAATAAGTGCTTAGTACGGCCCTCCCACTCAGTCAATAAGTACTTATTACTCGGGCTTCTTTTTGCGGTTGGCAAAATAGATTGTAAAGGTATTGACAACATTTGACATTAAGTTAAATGTTTTCCCAGAGCAAGATTTAATGTTTACGCAATTACAAGTCAGTTTAAAATTAAGTTTACAACTTGTTAATATAAAAGCACTATAAACTTCATGGTTATTGAGTGCATTACAAGATAAGCATATAGATATATTGATAGTGAATATTCAAATAATAAGTAAACACAATAAGTATACAAATTACAAAGAATTATACACATATTCAAGCCTTGGGCGATTTATACAATATTCCGATAGCCGTGCCTTCATGAATTCATCTTGTTGAGAAATGGCTTTTCATTACCGCCAATCAAGGCCAACTATAAATTAGCCTTGGATGTTCTTATCCAAAGTGAAGCTCGCAACACCCGAGTTTCAAGTTCACAGGTTTATCGAGAATCATTGCAAAAGCCAACTAATAAATAATAATAAAACTTTAGCTATAGTACAGCATGATTATAGCTTATTTCGTATTATTGCAAAATATACGATATATAATTATTCTATATTTATAGAATAGTAAATGTTTAAGACATCAAAGCTTTCTGCTGCAAAAAATGGACGTTTGGCGAAGGAATTGCTTCAGTATTGTCAGAAACAAGTATATACAAAATGGCGTGATAGCAGCAGATTGATCTTGCAGCACTGCGCGCGCGGCGAGGCGGTAGCACTTGAAGGCTTCCACACTATAGCAACCAATCAACGACCGTTAAAAATACATTGACAAGAACCTGTCAACGTTTCCATGACAGCAATATGACTTCGCGGGCTTTTAGTTTTTACCTTGTAAAAATTGTGATTAAGGTACAAAATGACGGGTAATTTTCCCTTTTAAATTTAAAACTTTGAAAATAAGGTGTAGTATTACATATTGGTTTGGTAAAATTGTCGCGCAGGACACATTCAATTCCAACAGGTTAATTTGTCAAAAAAGCCGTTAGACGAGTTGAGAGACGTTAACCCATCAGACAAATGATAGTCCTACACTCGTCAGAATTGATAGTCAAAAAGGTTTCATACAAAAATAGTTATTTTATTGAATTGAAAAAGAGATATTTTATAAAAAGGTGCTTAGAAATTTACAAGTTTCGCCATTATATTTTTCACATTCTCAATATTCTGCAAACTCGGTTGTCATAAGTTGGATATTGATATTTTTTTTAAACTATCATCAGTCAAAAACTCAAGAAAAAAAACATTCACAAAAAAGTTCTAAAATCCATCAGTCTGACAATTTCTGGAAATGAGGAATAAAGGAATCCTAGCATTTTGTGAAAAATCATATTTTTACCACATTTGATAATTTCCTCGCTTTCTGATTGGTCGAGAACCGTGGTAAATAAGAGTACATACCACGCGAGCAGTAAAAATATTTTTAATGTGGTAAAAAACAAATTCACGATAGTTTCTTATGGTATCGGTTTGTCCTTCATTGTTTGAGTTTGCAGAATACTGAAAATCACTCTAATCATCCTAAGAAAATTTGATTTGATCAAGTTTTACTTGAGTAATGATTCAAATGGAAGCGATTCAAGTTCTACTGCCTCTTCCGCCTGATGCCTTAAATTACTACTAAAATAGCTGTTATTACAGTTATATGCAAATGATTTTGAACAATGGGTTGAAGTCGAGGCTTTCGGGCGAAAACAATAGGTTTGCCAGAAAGCCTCGATTTAAATCCATTGTTTGAAATCATTTGCATATAACTGTAATAACAGCTATTTCGGTGTCTATGATGAAACATGCCAATATAATGAATACTAATATATGCTAAACAATAACATTACTTTTATAAAATATGATCAATGTGCACAAGTGCATCATGAGAAACCAAAAACACACACAAACACAAGTTTTAAACAAAGTGTTCAAAACACGTAATAAAACTGATATTTCTATATGAAAGGATCAGCTGTTCAAAGTCTAAATCTATTCAGTTACTTTCATTCATTCATTCTCCCGTTCATTCATTTTCTCCTTCACGACAATTGAATACAATTCTTTACATTTCTTTTTTACTTTTCTTCGATTTATGTTTACTTGACAAGGTCTACATTAGCTCTTTTTCTCCTCGTTTTTTTTTCATCTTTTCTTTCTTTATTTTTTAGTTCCTTTTTCTCGTTTTCTTTGCCATTTCCATCATTTGATATTATTTTCTTCATATTAAATTAGAGTATTACTTTTCTATCCATTATGTTTTTTCTTAACCGTTCATTTTTCTTCGATCTTATTAATTTGTTTTATCATCCGTTTTCCCATTTTAGGATCCCATTGAAACGTATCCAAAAAACTGTTTTAAGTTAAAATAATAAATCTTTAAATGCATACAATAGCTATAGAATGCTTATCGATATGCTTCAGCTATGAAAACTTGCATATACACCTATTTCAAAAAACGTTGTCAGAAGGAGATCTGAATCTGCAATCTGAGACCGAAATGAATTCAGGAAAATTGCGTACTGCAAAAATTAACCAGGCCTGGCCCTGTTTTTTTTTTTTTTTGGTGCGTAGCACCTTCAGATTGATATTTACCAACGCCATATCCGAAGCCAGAAAGTGCCGACGCAATGAGAAAACTGCCGTACCCCACAATTCATTTCGGTCTCAGATTGCAGATTGCAGATCTCCTTCTGACAACGTTTTTTGAAATAGGTATATACAGCGGTTTCAAAAAAGGTTGACACGGAATACTCAATTCCAAAAATTTACAATACCAAATAGATTAATTTGCTTGTCAAATGAAGAAAGATGATGTACTAAAAATCGCATTAAAATATGTAATTTATATCTCTAAAATTGTAATTTTAAAAATTATAATGTAGTCAACCCTTTTAGAAATAGTTATATGCAGTGAATCAAAATAAAGTATAATAATTTTTCACTGACTGAGCTCCCATTTTGAAATCACATCGTCACAATGTGAACATAAGGCAGGACAGTCAAATAACGATAATTGTTCATATTGGCCGCATTCGTTTTAATTCATGCCGGTATTGCAAATTAAATGTAAGCTAAACTTGAATTTGTATACTCGGTTTCGCTTCATTCAAATCAACTAAAATCACACACAAAAATGCGCTACAACACTAAGTTATTTAGCAGCATCGAAAGATCACGGACACGCGCGTGATTTTTCATGCGGAACCACAACAATAGAGACACTTTTTATCACCTGCTATATACACCTATTTCAAAAAGGTTGAAAGAATTGGCGATTGCACGACCGAAAAGAACTGTGGTTCTTGATATAATTCGTAAATGGCACTTTCAGTCGTTCAATCGCCAATTCTCTCCGACAACCTTTTTGAAATAGGTGTACGCCTGTTTCAACAACCGTTGTCAAAGTGGCAGACTACATGTAATCTAAAGCCTGCAAAAGACCTTGGTATTCCTTTTTTCATGAAATATTTTGGTTGTACGCGTTTATAGCATATGACCTTTCCGAGTGTGTACTGTAACTTTGATTACGACAACGATTTTGAAATTGGTGTAGATTGTACCCTTTTAGGAAAAACGTCGTCACCTGTGAAGTGAAGAGCCAAGAGTATGTAGGGTTTTCAGATTCGTTACTCTGATTGGAGTCAAAAAGGTGTTTCTTCATTAACACCCTACCCCTTTTAAATCGAACAGCTGTGTCAAAATGAACATCAGAAATGAAAAGAGCACCTCCATATTAGTAAGAAGCCAAAGTTTTAGCTCATAATGTTGAGCATGCATAGGAGAAATAGCATTAAATATAAAATTCAATATTTTATACTGAAGGATTTGTATGGAAAATGTCCACTGGATGGCAAAGCTTGCAATCCAGAGCAGGTTTTCCATACAAATCATAATAAATTATTGAATTTTTAATTTAATGCCATTTCCCTCGTGTTACATTTTAGGAGCTGATATTTCGCCTTCTTCATTTTGACACAGTTGTTCGATTTAAAAGGGGTAGGGTCACGTGACCTATTGTTGCAAAAGGCCTATTATTGTATATACATATAGACTACCCACGGTTGCTTGGGACACTAGCCTGCGTAAAAAGACCCTTACTCCCGCGGAAAGACGTTTCGAGCGCTAATAAGGGTGTTTACGCAGGCTATTGGGACAATTGCTTCTAGGTTTTTCACTTGACAGATGACAAAGTCTTTTGGAAAAGTACGTATAACATATTTCTTCCTCATAGCTTGATGTTATTGTCCAACTTATAAAGTCTATATATATTTTGTTTATTTAGTGCAATAATTGTATTGTTTTATGGCAAGCAACATTAAGCAGGTGGTAATACAGAGTCAACTACTGTTTGTAACTTCGTATTTAAAATCACGGCGCATGTCCGTATTCATTCGATGCATTTTTCAATGTGGTCAGAAAAGTTTTGAACGTCTTGTTCTAAGAAAGAACGGTGGCAACGAGGGCATGATATTATAAGACTTTGACCTTGAATGGGACCGTCGGGGACCTCACGTCCCAGTCCTCTAGTATCTGCCTGCACATCCCCGCCGTAAAACATCTCGTCTGAAGGACGTGCACCTCTTGGACGCAATGGCTGATGGGTAGGAAATAAATCGATTTAGCAACTCATGGAGACAAAAGGCGAACTATGTACTGTGCGACTCGCCGTACCGTAGTCACTTACAAAAACGTTTGATGAATTTTTGACATTATTTTGACATTTTTTCATCTCAATCGGACCAATCAGGTACAAGTTTATATCGAGAGGCGGAGTTTATATCGAGAGGCGGAGACTTTGGGAATTTTAAGATCTGTAATTGGTCTGATTGAGATGAAAAAATGCCAAAATAATGTCAAAAATTCATTAAAATGTTTTTGTAAGTGACTACGGTACGGGGAGTCGCACAGTAAATAACCTTGACTGACAAGCCTTTTATAAACGTGGAAATACTTACTGCGCTGTAGCGTGATTACGAGGCTAGGCAGTCAAGTTAATCAAGCAAACACATAAAGAATTCAAAACAGACAGACACAAAAGATAAAGCAACAGACATACATTATATAGACAGGAAGACACAAAGTGACAGTAGACAGACAGACATCAATGCAGAGAGACAGACAGACACACAAAGTTTCAAAATACACATACCTGATATCGAGTTTGAAATACTTCTGTTGGGTAACGCTGCAAAAATCAAAACAAACAACAATTTTAATAAATCAAACAAATTGTTCACTCCAATTATTTCCTTGTAGTACAATTGATTTCTTAGCAATACAACGCAGCCAACACTAGTTAAACCGCTAGTTATCGTACATTTTACTCCAATTGTTTCCTAAGAAACACTGACGCAGCACACACTAGTTAAACCGCTAGTTATAATCGTACATTTGTACTGCAATTGATTTCTAAGCAACACAACGCAGCACACATTAGTTAAACCGCTAGTTGTCATTACAACATAATACATACTCTTGGTGGAGGAAGTTCTGGTTCAGGACGAATAGCCATAACTCTGTCCTGCAGTCCTTGCTGTTGCTGTCGTAGAAGTCTTTCCTCTCGTTCGTACTGTTCACGAAGAGCTCGCATTTTTGCTTGTGACTCTGCAACAGCCTGTGCCTTTCTTGTCATCTGAGTGAGTTGAGACTCGCTTTGATTGTTCTTGGGAAACAGAACACAGTTTGTTAACAAAAACATATTATAAATGGTGAAGAGAATAACGTGGGTTAACATTGATAGTTTCCAATGATCATGGTGATGAAGATGATCGTAATGATGATGATGGCGATTGACCATGGCAATGTCGATGGCAATAAAGATTATGATAACGATGATTATCGTGATGATCATGTCGGTGATGATAAGCATGATGATAATAGTTTAACTTTAGTGTTCACGCGTGAAGTGCATCGACTATAATTCTTGTTTTGTCCTTCAATACAAAGTGCCTTTAATGCTTTAATGTTAATACTCCTTACTCAGTAATCACTATACTAGGAGGTGCCTCTAAATAATGAGATGGATTGTCTTCTAGTAGATCTTTGGCTCAGTCCCCAGCCGTGGTGGCTTTGTGCGCCCGCGATATTCCGCCGCCGCTCCACCACGGCTGGGGACTGGGCCTGGTCGCTGATGGTACAGTTTCTCCATCTTATTTTTTTGTTGAATGTAATAATTACCTCACGATTTGTTAGCATTTGACGAAGATTGCTCTTCAATTGTTCTTTCTCCACAGTTTCCTTCCTGAAGTCTTCTTGGTACAAACGTACCTTAAGTAAATTAGAATTGTCATGGTTAATATTTGAATGATAGATTTACAAAATAAAAAAGAACGAAAATGAATGCGATGGAGGGAAGGAAGGAAAGAGGGTGGTAGAGAGGGGAGGAAAGAGGGAGGGAACAAGCAAGGAAAAAGCAGCGTGTATGGTTAAGCGGACGAGACACGAGATTTTCTACGCTCATTGGAGCGAATTTCGATCGCCAAATCGTCAAGTGTGACTGCTGCTGCGACTGTGAATATTTTTAGCGATCTTAATCAGCGTAGTCAGCGATTGAAATCACTCACATCTGACATGTCAGATACTGGCGAACAAATTTGCTAGCGATTGGCGACGTAAAAATTGGCTTCATTAAGAGTAGAAAATTGGCTAGTATGTCGTCAGCTTTAGTTTACCTGTTCTTCCAGCATTGTTATTCTTTCCTTTGATTCCTTCAAATCTCCTTCTAGTTTCTCTTTTTCTCCCTGCATTCTCTCACGGTCTTGACGTTCACATGTAAAGTCATCAGCGTATATCCTCAACTGTTGTTTAAGGACTTCAATCTCCTTCACTAGATCAGAGGACTCCCCTGCTTGAGCAGCAAGACTGCTAAGTGGTGTTGATTGGAAACCAAAATTCAAAGCTGCAGTTGGAGGCTGAAATAGAGAAATGATGAATTCCGGATTAGTGATGGATGGATTAAAGATGGGAAATCAAAATGAAGGTAGGAAGGAAAGGAAGGAAGGAAGGAAGGAAGGAAGAAAGGAAGGAAGGATAGTAGGAAGGAAGGAAGGAAGGAAGGAAGGAAGGAAGGAAGGAAGGACCATTCCATGTACCTGTACTTGTGATTTTATCTGTTGTGATCTTGATTTCTTGACCTCTTCTTCAAGTTCTTTAACTTTTTCATCAAGTCTCTGTACAAATCGAGAAATAATTTTACCATCATGTTTGTTGTTGACTGTTACACTGTTACAAGTATAGATCCTTTTAATAAGTCCCGAAGTGTTGTGTTTTCCGCGCTTGACATAAAATTTATTCTTTTCAATTCCTTTCATATTATACAAATTTCAAAAGAATAAATTTGACGTCAAGTGCGGAAAACACAACACTTCGGGACTTATTAAAAGGGTCTATACTTACTCTTTTGTCCTCTAAAGCATTTTCTTTCATTTTTCGTTCATCATCAATGACTTTCTTGTATGAGCTTCTCACAGCTTCATACTTTTTCTGGGTTTCTGAGGTTTTGTAGAATTCTACTTGGCGTTTGAGTTCTTTAATTTCTTTTGTTGTCTCAGTCTTGAGTTTCTTGTACTGAACATCCCAGGCATGATTAACATCAAGAATCTAAAACAACAATATTTGATAACAATGAATTGTGGCAATGATAATATTGTTGGTGGGGACAATGATCAATGATTGTTATAATGATCAATGACAATGTGATAATAATGATAAAGATAATGATCATGATGATGCATGATAGTGTGATGATAATAGTTGTGATGATGGTAATGAAGATGATAGTGAAATTGATCATGATGATTATAGTTGTGATGATGATAGCTGTTATGATGATAGCTGTGATGATGATGGTAGTGAAGATTATGATGTCGATGATGGTGGTGATGATGCTGATGATGGTGGTGATGATGATGATGGTAGTGAAGATGATAGTGAAATTGATGATGATGATTATAGTTGTGATGATGATAGCTGTGATGATGATAGCTGTGATGATGATGGTGATGATGATGGTAGTGAAGATTATGATGTCGATGATGGTGGTGATGATGCTGATGATGGTGGTGATGATGATGATGGTAGTGAAGATTATGATGTCGATGATGGTGGTGATGATGTTGATGATGGTAGTGATGATGATGATTGATGTGCTAAATATGATGTTTTCTGTGGTGTTAATACACTGCAAAAACGGCTGAGTAGATACACCTCACTATATTGAGTGCATGATTTACTCAATATAGTGAGGTGTAAGATAATGATAAAGATAATTGTCATGATGATGATGATGATTGATGTGTTGATTATGATGTTTTCTGTGGTGTTAATAATGATGACAATGATGATAAAGATAATTGATAATGATGATGATGATTGATGTGTTGATTATGATGTTTTCTGTGGTGTTGATAATGATGACAATGATGATTAAGATAATTGTCATGATGGTGATGATGATTGATATGTTGATTATGATGATTTCTGTGGTGATGACAATGATGTTGCCATTGATTGTCATGAATACTTCAATGGTGAAAGGCACATTAAAATAAAAGAAATTGTTGACAGAAGAAATGAGTAATAAAATGGAGGCAAACCTCATCTTTCTGTCGTTCAGCATCTTTAGTAAGCTTCACAGCCTGGTTGAGTTGTTTGAGGAGTTCAAAACATCTCTCACATGATGGCCTTGTCACAGTGACTTCTGATTCCAGTTTTCCTTCATCTCTCTTCTATAAAGTCATTAAATGCAATTCTTATCAGGGGTGGATCCAGAAATTTGTCAGGGGGGTGTCCTAATTGCAAATGAAGGGCTCTTAAGGTGTTAGGGGGTGTCCGGTCCCTAAATGTCTTAAATAAAATAGTGGTAATTGCGGCGGTAGGGGGGTGTCCGGTTCCTGAACGGACACCCCTCCCTTGATCCTCCCCTGCTTATAACATAGTTTGATTACTCAGCTCAATTCCCTTTGAAGCTCTGGAATGTTTTTCAGGCTTCTCTAATGCAAGGACTTAAGTTGAATAATTTACCAAGAAGATCATTATCATAATATAAGACAGAACGCTTATTTCACGACGTTTCGATGTCGCTGACATCATTTTCAAGTAGGGTTTTAAACCCTACTTGAAAATGATGTCAGCGACATCGAAACGTCGTGAAATAAGTGTTCTGTCTTATATTATAAAAATCTGTCCAAAAGCCACTCTTTTGAAGATCATTATCATGATTTTAATGTGGTACTCTGTCCAGGTGTGATACCCTGGATAATATCCAGTTCTATCTATCTAGGACGTTATCTTAGTAAGTTAGTCCTAGTGAAACTTCATCAACAAGATATGATGGTTGTTGTAATACATTTGAATAAAATTAAACTGCATACTTACAATGATAACACTTAATGATAAAAAAGTAAAAAGTACTATAATTTATTCAGCGTCATGCAGTAGTTCAGCTAACGATGATCTACCTTGAACCGTCCATGAAGGTCCTTTCTTTCCCCCCTCTCTGCATCAATGCTCCGTTATACTGGTATTTAAAGCTACTCAAAGCTACATAGATTGGCAAGATGGAGATTTGTGGTTATGTTCAAATAGAGCAATTAACATTATCTAGTCCATAGTACACTTTATTTAAAGATTCGTACATTTAATACAATGTACAGGTGAAACGAATAATAGGACATATGTCCCCTACAAGATTCGATCACCTTTACAACACCTTACTCCAAGAAATTACCTTTGTTGTAACTGATTGTCCAGTACTTGTCCCACTGACTGATGTACCGCGGGACGACATACTCGCAAGGGAGAGGTCTTCTTTATTCACCATTTCAGCATCACCAAACAGATTGATTTCATCTTGGATACCTTGCAGTTCTTCAGTGTATTCTTTAAGTTCAACTTTGAGATTCTCAACGACTATCTCTTGGGAGACCTGTCATGAAACATAGCATGGTAAGCACAGTTTGATGATTATGGTTGATGATGATGATTATATAATCTTAATGATAATGTTGATGACAATAATAATAATGATGATGATAGTGATGATGACAATTATGCCCACTTGATA
Source organism: Metridium senile (assembly GCA_949775045.1). Taxonomy (NCBI): domain Eukaryota; kingdom Metazoa; phylum Cnidaria; class Anthozoa; order Actiniaria; family Metridiidae; genus Metridium; species Metridium senile. The sequence goes on along the minus strand of OX459101.1, from coordinate 1,459,494 downwards.
ATGATGCTAATGATGGTGATGATAATGATGATGCATGATAATGTTGTTGATGATGATAATGATAATGTTGATGATAATGTTGATGATGGCGATAATGATGATAATAATAATGATAATAATAATGGTGAAAATATTGATGATGATAATGATGTTCATGTTGATGATAATGGTCATGATAATGATACTGATGATGATGTTGATGATGATGATAATGGTGATACTGATAATGATGATGATAGTGATGGTAATGGCAGTTGATGATTAACATGATGATGTCAATAATACTAGTGATGACATTGATGGCTACATTATAATGATGCTCCATTATCTGCCAACCTTACCTGTTCAGTTTCCATTTCAATAACTTTTTTCTTCAAAGACTCTTCTTCATTTACTAGTCCTTGTAGCAGTGTCTCTCTTGTGTTGACATCTTGGATTCGTTTGGCAAGTTTCTCACGAAAACAATAGATCTTCTGTGCAAGTTTGTGTCTTTCTTGGAGATTTGGGACAGTTGGAATAATGGTACTGAACATCAGAGTGGCTTGTTCTAACAAGTGCTGTGATTGGTCCTTGATGTCTTTTACTCCATTGGAAATATCCTAGGAGTGATAACATCTGTTTAAACCATTGGTTGCTTGTTTGAATTTTTTGTTTGTTTGCTTGTTGCCTAGTGTTCATTAGATGAAAGCTTTTGTTTTCTTGCATGTTTGTATAAATGTTCATTTTTATTTTGTTTGTTTATTTCCCTGATTGTTTGTCTTTTTGTCTGTCTGTTTGTTTATTTTGTTTATTTGTTTATCATTTTGTCAGTTTTGTTTGTTTGAGTCTTTGCTTATTTGTATCTGTTTATTTATTTGTTTGTTTGTTTGTTTATCTGTTTGTTTGTTTATCTGTTTGTTTGTTTGTTTATCTGTTTATCTGTTTGTTTGTGTTTGTTTGTTTATCTGTTTGTTTGTTTGTTTATCTGTTTGTTTATTTGTTTGCTTATCTGTTTGTTTGTTTGTTCTTCTGTTTGCTTGTTTGTTTATTCATTTGTTTGATTATGGGTTTGTTTATCTGTTTGTATTTGTGTTTGTTTATTTGTTTGTTTGTTCATCTGTTTGTTTGCTTGTTTGTTTATTCATTTGTTTGATTATGTGTTTGTTTATTTATTTGTTTGTTTGTTATACCTGGATGTGAAATTCTAATCCTGGCGACCCAGCAATAGAGAATTTTCCTGGCGACCCAACAATAGAGAATTTCTCTGCAGTAATAGATCCACGATTGCTTCCAAGACTTGGCATTTTTGGAACAAGTTCATAGGGTTCATAAGATAAAGAAGTGTCTTCGCTTTGAGACAAGAAACAACGTGCAGCTGGCAAGGACTGGTGAGAAATGTCAGGAGCTGGCTGAACACTTTGGGGGGATCTTAGAGAAAGTTGAGAAATATCGACTCCTGACTCTGTCAGTTCGTTCTTTAGTTGGGTCACTTCTTCACGGAGCTTTGTATTTTCATCCTGTGATTCTAGCAGGACTTTACCTGGTGAAGAGAATTAAATAAGAATTGACTCATTTAAAGATGTACCTTTCTCTAGTTTATGTCTAGATTTCTATTTCTTGTCTTGTTTTTCAGTCTTTCAACAACAACAGCAACATTCAATGCAACCATGACATCAAACCAAAGTTGTTAATGTACAATAATATTTCCTAAAAGTTTTATTTAAACAAGGTTTATATAAACAAGGCCTAGTTCAAAGGTTTCCGTACAAACATCACATCTCACATGTGCCCAATCTAATGCAAATGAGTAAAATCTATTGTTAGATTTGGCACATGTGAGATGTGACGTTTGAAACTAGACTTTAAGTTGTAACAAGGTATTGTTCCCCGTATAATTCTTCTGGCTGAGTATAATTCAAAACTATTAGATAGTAACAATTATGGTTTTATTGCATGTTTTAAGTGCTCTAAAGACAAGCAACTGTCTTTGGTATTTACCTAAGACTTCTACACCTTGAACTCTCAAAGTCAGAGTTTTATTTTCCAGCTCAAGTCTCTTGATTTCCTGCTGAAGATGATCACTATTCTCCATCACTCACGTAATGTTCCAAAGCTGGAAAAGTAGACACACATTGTACGATTAGAAGAAACTAACTAAAACACGACTTACATGTGTAGCATATACTTTCACTTTTGGACTATAAAAGAAGAGATTATATTATAAGTAACACTTTTGATTCTTACTTTTCTGAGTGAGACCTCCTAAAAGTGCAGCTGTTGCTCAGGCAAGCTCGAAGAGAGTGCAAAGAAAAAAGCTGATCTTTGGCATTTTCTTCGTTGCATTATGTTGAATCATCAATAATTATATTCAAAGTACAACAGAAACAATGCCTAAGGTCAGTTGTTTTACATCACGCGTTGAAAACAACTGCGTTTGCATATCGTGTTACTTATTATACGGCTCGTCTTTATGATGTAATATTTAAAATTATAGATATCTATAGTTAATACTTCAGCAAGTATTAGTGATAACATTTTGAGTAATATTTTTGTCTATTTAATAGACTTACTACTCTGTTGCCCATGCCCATGTCTGACTAGATGTCAACTAGCTGCGTAGGTGGTTTGCCTTTTGTTCCACAATTCTTGCATGAGCACATTTTCAAACTCTGTTTCGGTCAGTACCTTATAAATATAGCATTTAGAATATATACTTGCTTGAGTTTATAACTGAGAGTGTGTTATACTTATTCCATGAAAGGCTAATCTTATACTGAACGTGATAAGGAAAGGGATCTTTTAAGAAGGGAAGGCGGAAATTAAAATATGATATCTAAGGGAAAGTCCCTTGTTGACTCATTCTTTATAGGGATAGTGACTCAAAACACGTTCCGTCCTCTGAAACGAGAAAAAATACCCTACAAGTTACAAACTTACCTTTTGAAGTCCTTCTGTTTAAAAACAAGAAAGTAATTTATCTTTTTTCGCGGTTCTTCAGCGAAAAAAGGCAAATTACTTTATTGTCGACAAATAATGGCGGACTAGCAGAAATCGCAACTTTGGTCCTTTCTTCGCTTTTTTCAAAGTTAACAAGAAACTTCTACGTTTGAATGTTTGTAAAACGTAGATCGAGTGAACATTGAGTTCTTTGGTTTAATTTTCAAAGGAAAACGAAGATTCAAAGCTCTCGATAAAACAAAGCGACGGTTACGTGAGCGAGCAAGCGAACAACGAAAATCGAAAGCAAATATGCTAATTAGGGGATTCCCCCGTGTGATCTGAGTCATGTGAGCAGAAATGACGTAAGGGATTTTCAAATATTTGGGGAAATTCCCTGTTGAAAAGTTCCAGTTACAGCGCAACGCGTAAAAGTATGGCCACTGATAATGTATTCGCATACTTCTGTCTCGCAGTCGATCCAATCAGCGTTGTAGGATTGTGTTATCTTGTCTCGGATTGGATCGATGGCGAGACAGAAGTATGCGAATACATTATCAGTGACCATACTTTTACGCGTTGCGCTGTAAACCGGAAAAAATGAAAGGAAATAGAAGAAAAAGTGTAGAAAGAAGAAGAAGAAAGAGAAATTTTGAAGAGTGAAATAAACAATATATATAATTAGTGTAGGTAATCTTATGGGGTCGAGTAAAATTTCATGAGCGTAATTGCCCGTGTCGCGAAGCCAAGAATAACGTGTGGATGAAAGCACGCTACAAGCGCGCGCCCGAGCGTAAAATTCAGAAATTTCACCCAAAAGTTGGTCAGTTCTTGGTACTTTTCGTGCAGATTTTCGCAAAATCTTTGCAACAATTGCCCCTTAAAGTGTTTTCTAAATTTTTTATCAAGTATTAGCTAGGCAACTGAGGTAATCATAATAATAATAAAAGTTTTCCAATTATTTCCTAGTAAAATTTCACGAGCTTAATTGCCCGAGTCGCGAAGTGTGGACGGAAGCACGCGCCAAGCGCTCGTTCGTGCGTAAAACTCAGAAAGTTCATCCAAAAGTTGGTCAGTTTTTGGAGTACTTTTCTTGCAGATTTTCGCAAAATCTTTGCAACAATAGCCCCTTAAAGTGTTTTCTAAAATTATTATCAAGTATTAGCTAGGCAACTGAGCTAATCATAATAATAATAAAAGTTTTCAAATTATTTCCTTGTAATTAAGCCAAAAATTACCTGAAAAAGCCCTCCTTTATTAGCCAATCAGCACCAGGTATTTTTTCCTGTTTATGATTACCTATTCTAATTTTAACAACACTGAAAGGAAAATGAAAATAAAACAAAATAAAAATAAAATACAATTTTGTAAAAGAAAGGAAGTGAACACTTAAATTAGAATTAAATTAGAAACAGCTTGTTTTTAATAGTATCTGCCAACTCAGTTGTCTCGTGGTCTACCACAAACCCTGGGAACTCATGCCAGTTGGCTACGGTACTATTGGCATTGTTGGGAAAAGCGTCAGTTAAAAAAATAACACGATTTGTCCTTGCTCTTGCTCTTATGGGCTACGGAAAT
>OX459101.1:1405000-1452500 GCA_949775045.1 Metridium senile | reverse complement strand
TAGTTACATAATATCAACGAATCAAACAAAGAAACTACTCTTCAAATGTTTTTGCAATCTCGAACCCCGAGCCTTCGTTCCTCTTGGCCAGCCGAGTAACGTAAGACTCTGGGGGACCGGAATTCTCTGCTTATGCTGATTGGCCCTTGAAAATACAATAGTCAGACCGGAAACAGACGAAGTAAAAGCTCTGATTGGTCGATCATGTAAACAAATTTACATTCAAAATGTAAATTTTACGATTACATGTAATACGACGTCAACGGTTCTTTAATACTAGATAGAATATTAAATATCGTCGTTTTTATATACGAGTCACGAAGCGAAGAGATATTGTATCGCCGCTAAGCGATGATTATCGAGTCGTGAGGCAAATTAGAATACACACAAAATACTCCTTTAAACTATTCTAAACCTTGACAATCCTCAGACCTCTGGCATCCAGTTATTTACTAAAGGTCAATCGGGCCACGAAAGCAAACTAATAACCGTTGGAAAACTATAAATAAATCGACGGTTAAAGCGATCTGAATTGAAGGAGATTTAGACGTGTTTTTATATCATTATATAAACCTGATGGCCGTTAAAAAACCTTCCTAAACTTTAAATGTTTCATTAGTGAGGAAAATGTTTATATTTTGGCTTAGAAAATATTTAAAATGCTACTAGGTCAATAATATTTTGAATGTCATTAACGTACTAAGTAACACAGGATGCCCAAACCCACAGATCATTATAATATTAACTAAGCATGCGCATTTCAAACCGGAACTCCAAAATTGGAGCAGAAAATTCCGTTCCCCCAGAGTCTAATGTCGGGCGCCATAAGACCGCTGACAAAAAGCCAGACGTGACTCTGGGCTCGAGATTGATGTTTTTGCAAACGTTTTGGCAGTAGGGGAGGGGGAGGGGGGAAGATAGTATAAATAAATAAAATACATTTAAAATACCTTGTCTTTTTGTTTGAGTAATATTTAAATCTATTGTACAATTGCTTCAATCTCAAAGAGTGTAGCTACTTCAATTATTTCAGTGGGGGGAATAATTATATAATTTATTTATACTCCAAAGATATTTGTGTGTTATTAACCCACCTAATTGAATTATTGTGTTAAACGGTTTTTACAAAAAAAAAAAAAAAAAAAAAGGTCAAATTGAGATATGAGAACAAAATCTTATTCATAATCCTAATTTTGTAATCTTCTAGAGGGAATTTGAGCCATTTTTAAGTACAAGTAATACCTGCCTTCCTAATCTACTTGAAGTACAAACGTGGACTTTTAATACATCAATTATTTTGAAGTGCTGTAACTTGACACTAACGTTTTGATGGCATCATGTATTCTAGGAAAGCAGTTATAAAGTTAGAATTATTTTTGTAGCTCATTAACCTTAAAAAGAGTGTTATTTACAATAAGAACTAAAAATAATAAATTAGGGGTGGCGAATGGTACCCAAAAAATTAAAAGTCTTGGAAAAATAGCCAAGTCTTGGAATCTCGTCCTTTGTATGCTTAGTCTCGGAGTCTCGTTATTCCTTTGCTTTTTGCGCCTCAGAGTCTCGATTTTCGATCTATTCAATTTTGAGAAATGGAAATCTCAGTCCCAGATTTTTAAAATCAACCGAGTCTTGGTCTCAGATTTAAAACATACGTCTCGGCGTCTCAGATTTACCATTCGCCACCCCTTAAATTATACACCATAAAAAATGATGTGTTACTCTCTGATGATCAAGATGTCAGTTCTTTGTTTGAGGAAGAAAGATTTATTAAACCGCATAGAAGAAGAGTATAGACCGAATCAAAATATGGCATCCAATTATAATAACTATTGTTCTTGACTGACTAACCTCATGGTCATATAGAAACAATGGATTTTTCACATGTATGTGAGGCTAGCCAGTCAAGAACAATAGTTATTAAAATTGGACACCATATTTCGATTTGGTGTATAACCTATTGAGGTTTGGATGGTAATCTTTTTTTTTTTTAGATATGACATGTATAACTTAGTTAGCTTGTACGGTCCTTTGTCATTTTTTATAGCCTAGCTGAGGATGGACGATTAGTCCGAATGCTCAGCTTATTAAAATCTTAGCTTTTAACAAATAGTGGATACAAAAATATTTTCAATAGGATTCTTATGTACAAAGACATTATAAATTTGATATCCGGTGTTCCTTTGTTCTTGTGAGAATAATAGGGCAATAACATGACTTTTGAAGGGGATATTGTTTATTTGCGTCATTTGCAAATGATGCTATAAGGGTTGCAAGTAAACAATATGCCTGACAAAATGTTATTCCCATTATCATCAATGTATCATCAAGTTTCAGAAAAATCAAGATATTTGGGAAATTTTCTGCAACAGGGCTGATGCGGTATGATTTGCAGCCTGCCAAAATTCATTTTCACCTGCTATATAGGCAAGCATTTTCAATAGGGCAGTTTGTTATTTGGCCTAGCATATTGATGATATTGATAATTTATGTTACTTCAAATTGATGTCTGGGATGTCACTCTTTGATCACATTATTACAGTGGATAATATAAAAATAAAGTAAAGAACAGTATTTTACGTCAGAAGTCCCTTCAGCCGAAGCTAATCTTCCAGAGAGCCGACGGTGCGCTCATTTTACTTCCCTCTCTCCATCAGTGCTCCGTTTTACAGGTTTTTAAAGCTACACTGAAAGAAGAGAAGTTGAAACAAGGATGCGAGAAACATCAGTAAGTAACACTTTCTGTTCTTTTGTTCCCAGGATGACAGAGCTATGGGATTACCCTAAATATGGATGTCCTTTTAAGGAAGGGTCAAGATATTTTCATTTCTACAATACTGGACTGCAAAACCAAAGGTTGCAGATTATTGTACATCATTAATAATGCATTAATTTGTCCAGTTGGTTCATCAACTAATTAATCCATCACTCAATCATTCCACTCAATCATTCCATCAGTCAGTCAATAAATTGATTAGGCAATCATCCAGTTAGTCAGCCAGTCAGTCAGTCAGTTGGTTGGTTGGCCAGTTGGCCAGTCAGTCAGTCAGAAAGTCAATCAGTCAATGAATAATTTAGGCAGTCAATCAACTAATCACTCACTCATTCATTCATTCATCCATTCTTTCATTCTTTTATTCATTCATCCATCAATCCATCCATTCATTTGTTCATCCATTCATCCAATTATTCATTCATTTATTTGTGAATTTGTGCATCCAACCATCCATTAATCCATCCATTCATTAATCCATTCATCCATCCATTCATTCATGCATATCTATTTATTAATTTATCCATTCATTCATTCATCCATTCATTCATTCATTCATTCATGCATATCTATTTATTAATTTATCCATCCATTCATTCATTCATTCATGCATATCTATTTATTAATTTATCCATCCATTCATTCATTCATCCATTCATTCATTCATTCATGCATATCTATTTATTAATTTATCCATCCATTCATTCATTCATCCATCCATTAATTCATTCATTCATGCATATCTATTTATTAATTTATCCATCCATTCATTCATTCATCCATTCATCCATCCATCCATTCATTCATTCATCCATTCATTCATTCATGCATATCTATTTATTAATTTATCCATCCATTCATTCATCCATCCATTCATTCATTCATTCATGCATATCTATTTATTAATTTATCCATCCATTCATTCATTCATCCATTCATTCATTCATTCATGCATATCTATTTATTAATTTATCCATCCATTCATTCATTCATCCATTCATTCATTCATTCATGCATATCTATTTATTAATTTATCCATCCATTCATTCATCCATCCATTAATTAATTCATGCATATCTATTTATTAATTTATCCATTCATTCATCCATCCATTAATTCATTCATTCATGCATATCTATTTATTAATTTATCCATCCATTCATTCATCCATCCATTCATTCATTCATGCATATCTATTTATTAATTTATCCATTCATTCATCCATCCATTAATTCATTCATTCATGCATATCTATTTATTAATTTATCCATCCATTCATTCATTCATCCATTCATTCATTCATTCATTCATATCTATTTATTAATTTATCCATTCATTCATCCATCCATTAATTCATTCATTCATGCATATCTATTTATTAATTTATCCATCCATTCATCCATCCATTAATTCATTCATTCATGCATATCTATTTATTAATTTATCCATCCATTCATTCATTCATCCATTAATTAATTCATTCATGCATATCTATTTATTAATTTATCCATCCATTCATTCATCCATCCATTCATTCATTCATGCATATCTATTTATTAATTTATCCATCCATTCATTTAATAATACTAAGTATTGATCATTTCTCTCTTGTCCAGTGTCATGTATGTCCAGAATAGTCTACAAGAAGAAGCCAAAGTCTTCTTAGATCCCAATAAACTATCTGATGACGGTACAACTGCAATTGGAGGCAGGACATTCACTGAAGATGGTGAATTGTTTGCTTATGCATTGAGTGCTAAAGGGTCAGATTGGGTCACCATCAAGGTAATAGGTCTTTTCCAAAACAAGTAAAGGACTGGAAACTAGTTTCCCTAATTAATGTAATTAAGAAATGAGCGTCAAGATTAAATAGAGTACATCAAGATATGTGAGATTCCTGAGTTTGGTTGTATTCTGACTAAGATACAGCCTCATAAAAATGCCTAAAAATAGAAGGAAATGTATACATTCCTTTGTAATTTTGGATAGTTTTGAATGGCTGTAACTCACTCAATATCCAACCAAAAGCACCAAATCTCAAGAATCTTACATATCTTGGCCTGCCCTTTTATATTATGATGTTCATTCCTTAATTACATTAATTAAGGAAACTAGTACCCAGGACTCCTTTACCTGTTTTGGAAGAGGTCAATTAAATACCTAGGGCTATCCTATCAGACTATCTTTATAGAGCAGAATTTGTATGGCTGTGAAAAGTGCCTTGCCATAACTGTGATGTTTCTAGAATTTTGACTTGCCTTGCTGTGCCTTGACTGCATCTGTCCAGTGAGCCTTCCATATTCATACCAAATCTGCTTTGAAAGACTTATTAACTGGTCCAATTTATAAATGAGTAAAACAGTGTTTTATGTTACGTAGTTTATGAAAGTAGATGGAGCTGTTACTCTGCCTGATACACTGGAGAAAGTCAAGTTTACAAGTATGTCTTGGACACATGACAACAAGGGATTGTTCTATAATGTAAGTACTAATTTTCTATCCATCCATTCATTTATTCATTCATTTATCCATCCATTCATTTATTCACTCATTCATCCATCCATTTTTACATTCATTTATTCATTCATTCATTTATCCATTCATTCATCCATCCATTTTTACATTCATTTATCCATTCATTCATCCATCCATTTTTACATTCATTTATTCATTCATTCATTTATCCATTCATTCATCCATCCATTTTTACATTCATTTATCCATTCATTCATCCATCCATTTTTACATTCATTTATACATTCATCCATCCATTTTTACATTCATTTATTCATTCATTCATCCATTTTTACATTCATTTATTCATCCATCCATCCATTTTTACATTCATTTATTCATCCATTTTTACATTCATTTATTCATCCATCCATCCATTTTTACATTCATTTATTCATTCATCCATCCATTTTTACATTCATTTATTCATTCATCCATCCATTTTTACATTCATTTATTCATTCATTCATCCATTTTTACATTCATTTATTCATTCATCCATCCATTTTTACATTCATTTATTCATTCATCCATCCATTTTTACATTCATTTATTCATACATTCATTTATCCATCCATTCATTTATTTATTCATCAATTCATCCAACCATTCATTCATATATACATTTCTTTCTTTATTCCTTTCATTCATTCATGCACTGATCCATTCATCAATCCATTTATTCATTCATCCATTCATCCATCTATTCAATCGTTCATTCATCCATCCATCCATTTATCCATTCATCCATTCATCCATCCATTCCTTCATTCATGCATAATTTTTGCTTCAATGATAAAATGAGTTGCTGATTTTCTTGTTTCTGTAAAAGCAATATCCTGATCACGTGACTAAAGCTGATGGGACAGAGACAGACTCCAATCTTAATCAAAAGGTAGGTTATTTTGAAAAAGGGCCGTAAAATACCATTGTTTAACAAAGTACCTATTCACATCTTGAGAGTGGATATCTGTATGATAATTCCACTGAATGGTAAGAGTAATATGATCCTCAATGAGATCACTTGTCTTATATTTTAACATCACATTGCTACAGATGTGTGTAAGAGAAGTATGTGGTCTATATCTGAACTTAAATACTTATATTGGGTGGCATGGGTGGTTTAGTGGTGAGAACCCTGGCCTCTCACTGCTGTGGCCCAGGTTCGAGTCCCGGTTCGGGCATGGATTATATGGGAGTTGAGTTTGTTTGATGTGTTGTTCTCTCCTATGAGTACGAGTGAGTCTCCACGATTAGCAAGGCGCACTGCTGTGTCCAGCTAGAAGATTGAAATGTTAAAAAAGTTATTTTTTGTTTTTGTTTTATATCACCAGCTCTACTATCATTACATTGGACAAGATCAAAGTGAAGATATCTTGTGCTGTGAGTTTCCAGAGCATCCCAAATGGCATGTGTAAGTCTTGACTACAAATAAACCATCCCACTGTTCTCAGGACTGTTTCCACCTCATCCTTGATAGCATATAATATATTACTAGTATTCCTTTATGTCACAATAAACACAGCACACTGCTCCACAACTCACAATTTTATTATCACAACAAACCATATCTTATTATAATAATAATGTAATATTTATATAGCACAAATATCTATGTACATATTCAAATGCGCTTGTATGAGAGTGAGGCAGTCACTGAGGGTGGTTACAGCCAGAGATTTGTTTACGTCCTCAGTGGTTCTTTTACGTCCACCTTGTAACATAGTCAGAGTGAAGGCAGACGGTACCTCCGGCTTTACGTCCTTATCAGAGGAGACAAGGCACTGAGAGAGTAAAGTATCTTGCCCAAGGCTCAACTTAAATGCCTGGACCAGGAATCAAACCCAGACCATTAGGCCCGGAGTCCGACACATTGACTGCTTGGCCACCATGTCTCTCATCTTGTCCATTTAGGAAACTATTTCCCTTCACTACCAACTTATCAACAACATACATGTAATAACAATCACATGAAAATGCTAACTTTTTGTTTTTAGCTCTTCAGACAATAAGTTAGATTTCAATACATTACCTGCATTAATTTAAACCTTAGCTTAATCATGCTTTTTGATAAAACTGCAACAATGATTTTTGAAATAAGTGTATATCATATGCTAATTGGTGTCAAACCAAAAGCTCCATAAAATGGTTTATTGGCGAAATGACACAACTTCAAGCTGCTTTGAGATATAACTCAGAGAAAGCTCAAATATTACTTGTTTTCATAATATTATTATTACCATTACAGAGGTGGCCAAGTCAGTGACTGTGGTGACTATATACTGATAACACCTCGTGAAGGTTGTGAGCATGTCAATAGGTTGTTCTACTGTGATTTAAAGGCTCTTGGTGACATTAAAGGTTAGAACATGCATGACGAATATCACTGCAGTGGCAGATCCAGAACACTTTCAAGGGGGTGACTCAGAAGGCACCACGTAGTCTTTTTCAGTTCTTATCTTATCCGTTATTTGTATTAGTGTTCAACTCCTAAGGGGGATGGCTAGTCACCCAAATCCTCCCCCCCCCCCTTCCTCAGATCCACCCCTCCACTGGATGTTTGTTTTTATCTTAATCTTGATATACATTCTAAGCATTTTATAGATACAATCATGTTCAAAACAACCTTCATTTAATAACAAACTTGTTTGACTTATTTTCTTGGAAGTAAAATCCAACCTTCCCTCCTCTTGTGCATTCAAACAATTTTAATTAAGTAATAATAATAATAAATTGCATTCAAACAATCTTAATTAATTAATAATAATTATTATTATACATTTATTTTTGAAGGGAAGCTTCCCTATGTTAAGGTTGTGGACAACTTTGATGCCGAGTATGAGGTGAATTTCTCATCATCATCATCATCATCATTATTATTATCATAATCACAGTAAAGACCGAATTGAAATATGCCATACTTGTATTGTTCTTGACTGTCTAGCCGTGTTCAGGTTGGAAAACAATAGAGTTTTCACATGTATGCGAGGCTGGGCAGTCAAGAAGAATTGTTATTCAAATTGGCCGCAAATATTTCGATTTGGTGTATCTTTGTCAATACTATCATCATCATCATCATCATCACTGATATCTGTATGATCATAATCAGCTCAGCACCATGTTGATCATTATTGTTACTGACCATCATCATCATCATTACCATTGTTATCATCATCATTTATGTCATTGTTATCATCAATATTCTTATTACCGTGATCATCATCAGTATCATCACATTCATCCTCTTCATTATCAAAATTATCATCGTTATCCTTACTATTATCATCACATTCATTATCCACAGTCATCATCATCATCATCATCATCATCATCATCATCATCATCATCATCATCATTGTTATCATCACCATCATCATCATCATCATCATCATCATCATCATCATCATCATCATCATCATCATCATCATCATCACCATCACCATCATCATCATCATCATCATCATCATCATCATCATCATCACCATCATCATTTCCATTATCATTACCATCCTCATCGTTATCATAACAATAATTCTTATCTATTGTGGTTTTGTTTGTTGTCAGTATGTTACAAACCAGGGTACAGTTTTCACATTCAAGACTAACCTAGACTCACCCAATTACAAACTGGTTAATATTGACTTCAGCAACCCCAAGCAGGTAAATAACATTGAATAGAATTATAACATTCTCTCATCTCTAATAATATTCTGTGTTCTTACATGCAATGTGTCAAATTACACATATTTGCTTACATTTTTGTTACAATAGCTGTTATAATTACAGTTACAAGGAAATAAATATGGATTCAAGTTGAGGTTTTCTAGCCAAGTGTTTGTTATTGCCCAAGAGCCGTGACATGAATCCTTTGTTTGAAAACATTTGCATATAACTAAAATAACAGCTATTGAATAATATTGTTCTAGTATTTTAATATGAGAGTATGAGAGCACGGCAGCTTTACTGGTAATGATAGTTAACATCAATGAGCAAATATTTAGTGTAGATGATTATTTTAATAGGTTCAAATATAAATCTGTACTTTCCCATTCAAATCTGTACTTATGCAAATTTTGTTGATGTGTGCTAAACACACAGATCAACCAATCAGAGAAGTTTACTTCAGAAATAATATACTCTGATTGGTTGATCTGTGTGTTTAGCACACATCAACACAATTTGCATAAGTACAGATTTAAATGGGAACCTGTTTTTTGTAGATTAATTGTGATGTTACAGAGACTAAAGCAATATAAATGAATTGTTGAATTGAATTGAATTGAATTTTATTCACACACATTATAACAATAAAGAAAATACAATATGAATAATTTACATAATTACAAATAGCACAATGTTTGTACACAGGAAAACTGGTCAACCCTGATCCCAGAGGACAAGAAAGATGTTCTTGAATGGGCTTCCTGTGTAAAGGAAAACCAGCTTGTCCTGGGCTGTCTGCATGATGTCAAGGTAGGATGATAGTTTCAAAACACTTAGTTACATTTGAGCACAAAAATAAAAAAAATAACCAATTGAACATTTCATGTTATCCAGCACCGCTGTACTATTTGACAAAAGACTCATTTACACAGGGATAGACTCAATTCAGAGTAAATACAAATAACAGGTTCCCATTTAAATCTGTACTTTCCCATTTAAATCTGTATTTATGCAAATTGTTTGATGTGTGCTAAACACACAGATCAACCAATCAGAGTATATTATTTCTTAAGTGAACTTCTTCATAAGTACAGATTTAAATGGGAACCTGTTAAATGTGTTTTTTCGTGCTTTGCTTGAGATTTGTGTATGTTTGACAACAAATCAAGGCCTGTTGTCAAACAGCACAGTGGTGATTGATAACGTGAAACTACATGGAGTATTTGGAAAAAGGTCTTTTATTCTTGATGATCACTTTTAACCACAACGATACCTTAATGTGGAGTTTTCCAGCAATAATTTATGTTTTTTTAATAGTTTAACAATATATAATAAATCACTATAATTTGTTTCATTGTATCCTTTAGAGCGTTCTTCATTTACACAGCCTAGACACTGGTGAACGCTTGATGACATTTCCTCTTGATATTGGATCTATTACAGGGTTCTCTGGACATAAAAAACAAACAGAGGTAAATATACTTACTATCAATATAGGAGTGTTTGGTTTTTACACAAAACATTTTTATATCACATGGTCGTGACGAGGGATGTGGGATCAGGGATCACATGCCTGGGATCGGCGATCACATAGTCCGAATCAGCTAGCCTGATTTTCAGAGCGGGCCTGGGAGAAAGTGATAGCGTAGGACCCAGGCCCGCTCTGAAAATCAGGCTACGAATCAGCTGGAATCAGCGATCACAGAAGAGGGATCGGGATCGGGATCGGGATCGGATCGTATGAATAAATTCAGGGATCAGAAAACTTTTTGTGGGATCAGGGATAAAAATATGCAAGCTTTTGAGATCAGGAATCAAACTTTGTGTAAAAAATCGGGATCAACCACGAGAAAACATCCCTCGTCACGATCCTGCTATCAAAATTGTACGTTTCCCCGTCTCCCCTGAATCAATATTGATTTTTTGTTGAACTGTTCTCAAGATGAAAGACCAGTTAATATAATATGCTTTGGGGAGGGGTTTCCTTAGCAGCTTTGTGTATTTTTTCTTCTTTTAAATTTAAATTCTAAATTTGTTTAACCTTATAATGAAAACGGTCATAATTGTAGGTGAAATAAAATTGCTAATTATTTACTATTGTCATATGACCCATATTTTGCCCGGAGCGCGCTCTTAAGAAAAAAGTCACGTGATGGGTCCGTACGGATTTTTTCACCTGTTCTGTACAAACACGTACGGACCTGCTACTCGACACATCACAAAAATGGACTTTAAATTAAAAAGAGTGGGTCATATAATAAAAGACTTATTGACTGAGTTAGGTCGCTGCGCTCAGTCCGTATGTCATGAACACAAGCCAAATATTTTATTAATATTACTTATTAATTTTAATTGTTATTTTTCAACAGATATTTTATCAATTCACCTCATTTCTCACACCTGGTGTCATCTACCATTGTGATCTATCAAAGGAAAAGCCATCGCCAAAGGTAGGCCACCAATTCATTAGGGACAGACCATTTGATATTTGAGGGGGGTAGGGGGAGGGCTGTTTTGTTGGTGTCCAATATTTTTTTTGGGACACAGATGTTACAAGATATTTTTTGGGTAGTATTCAATACTTTTTGTTAGTGCAGCAAAGGCTGCTCGATATTTTTTTTAGAGTTTAAAAGCTTGCTCGATATTTTTTTTTGAATTCAGACCCCCTCCCCATCAAATATCAAATGGTCCGTCCCTTAATAAACTGCATCGAAGTAAGGTGAACATTTTTAATAACTATTGTTCTTGACTGTGAAAACATTATTGTTTCCAACATGAGCGCAAGGTTAGGCAGCCAAGAAAATAGTATATATTTAGATTCGGTCTAAGATTCAGTGCACCCATATGCAGTCTCTTATGTTAGATCAATATAATTACTATACACTTGTTTCAAAAAATGGTGTCACGGCTTTAGCAACAAGCCCCGGGGGCCCTCATCGGAAATTCTGAAAATGACCCCTAAAAGGGACCTGTATTTTGAGATGATGGTCTTGGCAGTAATGAAATTTCACCCCTAAGAGGGACCAGGAGGGGATTAAAATAAAAATCAATCTTTAAAAAGAAGCATTGTTGTTGATCTTATACCCTAAAAGGGACCACAAAATTCAGCTGGTGGGCATCCTCGTCATTATCACCCTAAGCGGGACCAAAACACTGATTTCCAACCCTAAAAGGGACGATGAGGAGTCCTCCCGTCCCCTTTTATAAGGGAGTCCCTCCTACCCCCGAGCAACAAGCATCAAGCCAAGACCGAAATGAATGCTGGTTTTATATTTATAATGTATATAATTTAGATTTGTTTTCTAAAGAAGTAACAACAAAATGTAGATATAGCAAATTGAACAAAAGTACCACCATGCAGTCACAGTGATGGTTTTCTTTTTGTGAAGACCACCAGCATGGCTGCTGCTTCTTTTGTTCAATTCACTCTCCTGGAAATGGTTGCAAATTATCCATATTTAGCAGGTTTTACCAAGCATTTTTGGTATCAATTTGTTCTTTGGTAATAATGAATTTCAGCAAAATGAAAACATCAAATTGAGCCTTTTCCTTGTTCTAATTCTGTAGTATTTGTTGAATGCCGTTAATTATATTGTTTTTCAGGTTTTTCGTGAGATAGTTGTCAAAGGGTTTGACTCCAGTTTGTATCAAACAGATCAAGTGTTTTATACTAGTAAAGATGGCACCAAGATACCAATGTTTATTGTACACAAGAAGGTACTTACTTGACAGACAGACAGACTGATTGAAAGACTAGCTAAGGGATCAACGAACGAACAGAACACATACAAATAAATAGATAGACAAAAAAAAAAAAAAAATCAATCAAACGATCAAACAAACACACACATAAAACAAATAAAAAAATAAAGACAGACAAACAAACAAACAAACAAACAGTTAAACAAACAAACAGACACAAACAAACAAACAAATAAACAGACCGACAACAAACAAACAAACATATAAACAAACAATTAAACAAACAAACAAACAAACAAATAGACAAACAAACATATAAATTAACAAACAATTAAACAAACAAACAGAAAAAGAAACAAACAAATAGACAAACAGACAAGCATTTTCATAATGTAAGCTTTTGTCCTACTTGAGTGGTAATTGTATTTTGTTGTTGTAAGGGCATCAATATGGACTCCAGTCATCCTGCCTTTCTCTATGGTTATGGTGGATTCAGTATTTCCATCACTCCATCGTTTAGTGTGTCAAGAATCACGTTTATTCACAACCTTGGTGGCATTCTGGCCATTGCTAATATCAGGGGAGGACAGTAAGTAGATGTTGGCATGTATCATCATCATCATCATCATCATTGTCATCATCATCATCATTGTCATCATCATCATCATCATTATCATCATCATCACTCTCTCCCCAATATCCCTCCTCTTCCCCAATCACCAAGAGCCGCAACGCAGGCTATCACCAAAGCACAAATAAATTTTTCCCAAATGCGCATGACTGTCCACAATCAATTAAATCCAGTCAAGGCTGTAGTGGATGGAATCTGTACATTCACTGTGTCTTATCTACTCCAGCCTCGACTTGATTCTATTGTTTTATGACCAGTGAAGGGAATTTGGACAGAAAAGGTCTATATTATTCTTGAAGATCACAGTAAACACAACAGTACATTATTATGGAGTTTTAAAGCAATGATTTATCTGCTTTTTATATTTTATTCGTATCAAAAATACCGTATGCAATCTTGAAAACAATACCATTACCATATATGATATTGTAGGTGAGAAGTAACAAAACAATTTGATTAGCGCGTGAGATCTTTTTTAACAGGTTGAGATTTCATGACCAGTGAAGTGAATTAGGAAATAGTCTATTAATATAATTAACATCACATGATGACCAACGAGGCAATTCGTCTCCAAACACACGACATCCAATTATCGAGTGAGACAGTTAGGAAACATTAAATGACTTCCATGTGACAGGAAGAGAAGCAGGAAATGTGGTACTGTCTCCATGATTCTGCTCTACGGGACATGAGCTTTATACAAGCTGCTTTACACAATTTTAGTTTACAGAATTGAATTACTAAATATTAGGGGTAATTGTTTCCTAGAATAGCTAAAAAGCTAATCGAGCTGGAAAGCGAAGAAGTCAATCAACCACGTGTAATATTTCTTTATAATTTGACTGCAGTCCTTAGGAGTATTTTTAATAGATTCAATTGTTTGATAATGTTTACTAAGTTCCTCACGATTGAAAGCATATGTGAAATGCGCTATATAAGCAACACATATTAATACACTACACTGCACTGCACTACACTACACTTAGCACTACACTACACTACACTACACTACACTACACTACACTACACTACACTACACTACACTACACTACACTACACTACACTACACTACACTACACTACACTACACTACACTACACTACACTACACTACACTACACTACACTACACTACACTACACTACACTACACTACACTACACTACACTACACTACACTACACTACACTACACTACACTACACTACACTACACTACACTACACTACACTACACTACACTATTCTACACTACACTACACTATTCTACACCACACCACACCACACCACACCACACCACACCACACCACACCACACCACACCACACCACACTACATTTACATTCCTTAAATTACCGCGAGCTGTAGTCAAATTCTAAAGAATATATTACACGCTATCGAGGCTGAGGTTGATCGACGAGAACCGTGCAATAGTCTATTCGTCGATGATAGGTAATATCATGAAATTTGTAACACCGTAAAAAAGGTTGACTTAACTTTACTGACGTTTCGAGCTTTAGTCCTTTCTCGTAAAAAAGCGGTGTTACAAATTTTAATTTAATTTTACGGTGTTACAAATTTCATTCTATTACCTATCGTTTATATCAAACACCGACGCAGCCTATACTAGTTTACTCGCTAGTTTCCATTTATTCATGAATGCTATTCTATATTTCAACTTATAGAGAATACGGAGAAACATGGCACAAAGGTGGGATATTCGGCAACAAACAGAATGTTTTCGACGATTTTCAATATGCTGCTAAATATCTTACTGATAATGGTTTCACTTCGTCGAAAAAGTAAGTTAGTTAGATGAACTGTCTTAGTATTTGCCCTTAGAGTAAACAATTTTACTGCAAATCTTGGGAGTTGAGAAAGGTCGAGAAAAGAGAAGAAGTATTCATCTTTATGTTGATATAATCACATTTAGCCTTTTGTCTTGACATAAACTCATTTCCACTTTTTTCTAGTTAATTACTCAAAGCCCCGCTGTTACGAATGGTTTTCAGTTTCCCATTTTGAGTTTGAACTGTAGCAGGGTTGAGCCCCTCCCAGGGGCTTTAGGGAACAAGGGAACAAGCGCATTTATTATAAGGGAACAAGGAAAAAAATATGATAAAAAAATTGTTTTGGGGATCATGGGAACATAAGGTAAAACATTTTAGGGAAACAGTTGTTTTACTTATGGGGAACAAGGGACAAAATGCAAAAAGAAGGGAACATGGAAACATTCACCCCCCCCCTGGTAGGGGCTCAAGGTTTTAGAGTTTAATGAAAGTGCACAGTAATTTTCTTTGTTGTGTTTGAAGGCTTACAATATGCGGTGGCTCTAACGGTGGATTGTTAGTGACAGCCTGCATCAACCAGAAACCTGACATGTTTGCTTGTGCCATCGCACAAGTACCGTGAGTAACATTAGAAATAATGGAGATGATGATAATGATGATAGTGGTGATGATGATGATGGTAATGATGATTATATTGATGATGATAGTGATGATAGTGGTGGTGAAGATGATGATGATAGTGATGATGATGATGATGATGGTGATGATGATAGTGATGATGATGATGATGATGGTAATGATGATGATATTGATGATGATAGTGATGATAGTGGTGATGATAATGATGATGATGATAGTGCCGGATGATGAAGATGATAGTGATGATAGTGGTGGTGATGATGATGATAGTGATGATGTTAATGATGATGATAGTGATGATGATGATGATAATGACGATGATAGAGGTGGTGATGATGATGATAGTGATGATGATGATGATGATAGTGATGATGATGATGATGATAGTGATGATGATGATGATGATAGTGATGATGATGATGATAGTGATGATGATGATGAT
Organism: Metridium senile; assembly: GCA_949775045.1. Lineage (NCBI taxonomy): Eukaryota > Metazoa > Cnidaria > Anthozoa > Actiniaria > Metridiidae > Metridium > Metridium senile. The sequence goes on along the minus strand of OX459101.1, from coordinate 1,436,358 downwards.
GTTAATGATGATGATAGTGATGATGATGATGATGATAGTGATGATGATGATGATAATGACGATGATAGAGGTGGTGGTGATGATGATGATGATGATGATAATGACGATGATAGTGGTGGTGATGATGATGATAGTGATGATGATGATAATGATTTATGAATAATTATGATAATAAATAGAGATGATGATGGCGATGATTATCATGATGATAGTGATAGTGATAATCGTGATATAGAAGGAAATGATGATGATAGAGATGTAGTAATGATAGCTATGATGATGATTAACATGATAGTAATGCTTTTCTGTCCAATTTCTAGGGTGACTGACATGCTCAAGTTCCATAAATTCACAATTGGCCATGCCTGGTAAGGGTGGATGTACTCTATTCATTTTCACTTCCTTCTATTTAGTTTTCATTCACTTTTTCACTTAAAATTCCCAGGACAACTGACTTTGGATGTGCTGACAAAAAAGAAGAATTTGAATGGCTCATCAAGTAAGTTCATTACAGCAGTTCTCAGTCACACGTGCACCGCTCGCATAAAAAGCACCGCTATGAAACGTGAAGTTGGTGGACGTCAATCAAACTGTGTTTACAAGAAGAATGGTGTTTTTACTTCAGTCGGGCTGCGAAACATGTCTGAATCCGACGAAGAGGTTATTGTGGGAATTCAGCTTCCAGATTCAGACATGTTTTGCAACCCAACTGAAGTAAAAACACCATGGGTCTTGTAAACACAGTTTGATTGACGTCCACCAACTTCACGTTTTATAGCGGTGCTTTTTATGCGAGCGGTGCACGTGTGACTGAGAACTGCAGTAATACAGCACCAGTCGAAAGCTGCCTTTTCGTTGGCCCCCTAATACAGTACCGCTATTGTTTGGTTAGGTTTAGGGCAATTGTATGGAAAGACTTTATTGTTTTTAAACCAACCCTAAACGATGTTTCGATTTGGTGCTGACTGTCCCCCCTAATACAGTACCGCTATTGTTTGGTTAGGTTTAGGGCAATTGTATGATAAGACTTTATTGTTTTTAAACCAACCCTAAACGATGTTTCGATTTGGTGCTGACTGTCCCCCCTAATACAGTACCGCTATTGTTTGGTTAGGTTGAGGGCAATTGTTTGGAAAGACTCTATTGTTTTTTAAACCAATCCTAAACAATGTTTCGATTTGGTGCTGACTGTCCCAGTAAGTTCACGCTACGGTACATGTGAAAATAATCTGCCAAAAACCTTTAACCGGGCTCTTTTTTCGTTCAGTCTTCCCGTAATAGAGCTCGTATGGAAATTTGCCATTTCAGACCACGTAACATTCCCTTGAGAATTGTTCTTTTATGATGAACGTGTTATATCATTTACATGTGAAAGAAACAATTCCCAAAGGAAGCATCACGTGATCTGAAATGGGACAACAAACAAGGAAGGTAAAGAGGTCTATTTGTTCCAAGGGAGGAGAGGGTAAGGCTAAGTAATGCTCTGACACCTTTCTTTGCAGATATTCGCCACTTCATAATATCAGAATACCTGACAATGGTGTCCAGTACCCCGCGCTTTTAATGTTAACCGCTGACCACGATGACCGTGTTGTCCCTCTTCACTCGTTCAAGTACATTGCTGAACTTCAACATGTTATGGGCCAAGTAGAATATCAGGTAATAGACAATACGATTTTCAAAAATAATTGTTAGATATTTTTAATATACACGTGGTTGACCACACCTTTTTCTGCGTGTTTGACCGCGCCCCTACGCATGTGTTTTTTGATGCCCATGTATGACCACACCCTTTGAAAATATTACCGTTACCTCTCCTTTAACTATTCCATTGCACTTGCCCATTACTGTAATTAATACTCGTGCTTGACCACACCAGGAGCCCATTACCCTGACCACACCCATTCTATACATTTCTGACCACACCTATCTCCGTGTGCATCCACCTCGTGGTTGACTCAACCCATCTCCCGTATACATGTCGACACCCATACACCTACTCATGGTTGACCACACTTACCTCCTCCTGGTTGACCACGCCCACCACCTCGTGGTTGACCAAGCCCATCTCCCGTATACCTGTCGACACCCGTACATCTACTCATGGTTGACCACACTTACCTCCTCGTGGTTGACCACACCCATCTCCCCTATACATCGGAAAACATAGCTCCGTGATTTTGAACATTTGATCTTTCCAAGTAGAAGCCCGCTTTTAAAAACAATTAAACATCCAGAGAAGCCTTTCACAGCACAATATGATTATATATACTCAGACGACTTATAACCGGCGACAAAATAATATATATCATTCAAAGAGTTCTCGAGGCTCTACTGTTCGCTCGATTTTGAATGAGAATCTTGAAGAGAATGACCGAGAGATTACAGCGATAACAATCAGAAATCTTGAAAATTATGTTTTTTTTTTCCACGCATAGCCATGTATTACACATCAAAATGTCCGTAAAAGAATGGTGGTTTCGAATCCTTAGCTACTTTTTTGAAAGGGTTTGTTTAATTTTAAATATAGCCCATATTGTAACTTGACATGAGAATAGTCGCACAATCTCTCTTGCAAAAATTTTGAGAAAAGATCGAAAACCCACGATATAGCGGTCTATAGCTGACCAAATGTTAACACGCCTACTCATGGTTGACCACAATTACCACCTCGTGGTTGACTACACCCACTAACACATGTTTTTTTTTTCAATTTCTACAGAAAAATCCTCTACTGATTCGAATCGACACGAAAGCTGGTCATGGATTTGGTAAACCAACCGCCAAAGTGGTAAGAGATATTTACAACAACTTTGGAGTGCTTGTACTAAACACTTGAAAGGTTAAGTTATATTTCACTAAAAAGTACTCTAACGGTCACTCTAACGTGCAGAAAAGAGTGGATACCATATATCCGTAATAGTTATAAAGTTGCTTCTAAATTGAGTAGAGTGAAAACACTACACAGTAGCAGTAGCCTGCGTAGCGGTTCTCCTCTCCCTCCTTTTCCCTCCCCTCCCCCTCCCCCTGGAGAGCCGATACACAGTCTACAGTAGCAATGTTAGCGCTCTACTGCTGCAAGGTAGATTTCTATCTAATTTTCGTCAATTTTACTCTAGTTTGAAACATTTATCGTGGGTTTAGTTTCATTACTTTCTTTCAGATCGAAGAGTACGCAGACATCTTTGCATTCATCGCACGGAATGTTGGAGCAACATGGCGTGACTAAACCAGTATAGCGTGACAGCGTGACAGTATGATGTGACAGCGTGACATCACCTGGATTTCATTCCATATTTATTTGCATGAATAAAATGCGCTATATAAGCAACACATATTTAATCAAGTTTCTCGTTCAAGACAGTTAGTTGTGTTACTGGCTCAGGCAACGAGAAATAAATATATTCATAACAAGCGTGACAGTATGATATGACAGTGTGACATCACCTTTCATTCCATATGTATTTGCATGAATAAAATGCGCTATATAAGCAACACATATTTAATCAAGTTTCTCGTTCAAGACAGTTAGTTGTGTTACTGGCTCAGGCAACGAGAAATAAATATATTCATAACAAGCGTGACAGTATGATATGACAGTGTGACATCACCTTTCATTACATATGTATTTGCATGAGTAAAATGTAATGCGCTATATAAGCAACACATATTTAATCAAGTTTCTCGCTCAAGGCAGTTAGTTGTGTAACTCAGGCAACGAGAAATAAATCATGTATTCATAACAAGCGTGACAGTTTGATGTGACAGCGTGACATCACCTCTGATATGTATTTGCATGAGTAAAATGTAATGCGCTATATAAGCAACACATATTTAATCGAGTTTCTCGTTCAAGAGAGTTAGTTGTGTAACTCAGGCAACCTGAAATGAATATATTTATAACTAATACCTCGACAAGTCTTCTTACAATTATATTTCGTATGAAAAGTTCAGTGGCGTGTGCGTGCCTTGCCGCGACCGTTATGTTTCTAGAATGTCGACGTCCCTTGCCGTGCCTTGACCGCGTTCGTGCCGTGAGCTTTTCATAGTCATACGAAATCTGCTCTAGTATCAATCACCTGCACCATTCACTGAATGACAGCCGATGCCCGCGTTCATGTTGGTCAGCAGCTTCTTAACCCGTTTCACCTTATCTATCACCACTGTAGCCTCCTCCACAGGCGTCTCTGTGATCTAATTGTCCTATTTCACTATGACGTCACATCAAAACATTCTATTGTTCTAACGCTAAGGATCATGGTCGCCAGTGGGGGACAGCGGATAGGAAAAAAATGACAGCAAAATGCCATAAGTATAAACATAGACAAATAACATACATAAGAATTAGATAATTTGAAGCTCAATTTTCAAGGAAAAAAGATTTAGTTGAAATTACCATTGTTTTCGGCGATTCTATCCCCCACTAAAACACATCGTGACGTCATAATTAAATAGGGCAATTTGTATTTATGTTTTCTGTGCTTCTAGAGTAGACGCACTAAATCCGTGACATATAATTAGTACTAATTAGTACTATTTCATAAAAACATCCTTTGTTTTCTATTGTTTTATTATCACTATTTAGTACTAAAAATTAGTATTTGTTACACGGATTAAGTGCGTCTACTCTACTATAGGCTAACACACCTGTACTATTTCACAAAAGACCGCATTTACACTGCACGTTGAGCCTTGATTTGTTGTGTGTCCCAAGTAAAAAAATGTTATCACTTACATTAGAAAATACTTTACTATGATTTGAGACTATCCCTGTGCAATTAAATACGCCTTTTGTCAAATAGTACAGCGGTGCTAGATAACATGAAACTAGAGTATTGTGAAAGGCGCTGTAAAACATTGGATTGCAACAATAAATTACCATGTAATAAATGAGAGATTTATTCTCAATAAAGGCTGTTACATCGTACAGTGGTCGAGTATTACTTTAGAAAGATACCAAAATGAATATACATTTTAACATATTATCATATTAATACATAATTATCATATAAAAATGTTTTTAAATATAGCACATTGTGCCTATGTTCAATAATATCATTTCTTTAAAATACATTAAAACTACTCTTCCTTATAAAATACATTTTTTAACTGCTATAAGGTATGAAAATATGGATTATATGAAACAGGTCAATCACGTAAACTGGTCACGTGATATATCACGTGAGATGATCACCTGCTCAATTTCGTGTGCTGGTCATGCAAGACTGTCACGTGTTCAATGACGTAATACATTTTTAACTGCTTAAAGGTATGAAAATATGGATTATATGAAACAGGTCAATCACGTAAACTGGTCACGTGATATATCACGTGAGATGATCACCTGCTCAATTTCGTGTGCTGGTCATGCAAGACTGTCACGTGTTCAATGACGTAATACATTTTTAACTGCTTAAAGGTATGAAAATATGGATTATATGAAACAGGTCAATCACGTAAACTGGTCACGTGATATATCACGTGAGATGATCACCTGCTCAATTTCGTGTGCTGGTCATGTAAGACTGTCACGTGTTCAATGACGTAATACATTTTTAACTGCTTAAAGGTATGAAAATATGGATTATATGAAACAGGTCAATCACGTAAACTGGTCACGTGAAATATGTGTGATCATCACCCGCTCAATTTCGTGTGCTGGTCATGCAAGACTGTCACGTGTTCAATGAAGTGTCAACGGCAGCCACACGACGTCGCCACCATCTTATCAAAATGTTTAATAGTGAGTCCGTCTTCCTCTTCATACACAAAACTGATGGACGTTAGCTTGGTTGGGGCACAGCACGGCTTGGGAACAGCTTGCAGAGTTATTAGGTTCATCAATGTTTGTATGATAGCGTGCTGGGTCGCATTCATATGCGTCGTTAACGGAAACGAGCAATCGCCATTGCAGTAGTACGCAGAGAAGCCCGCCGGAGCAATCACCCAGTCAAGCCATTGTAGTTTAGCAAAGTCAACGTACATAGAATGTCGTTTACATGCTTCTGTGTTGGTAGATTTGAACATTAGTGGGCGAGGTTCAGCACCAAACCCGTCGTTAACTGAACGAGCGACACGCGAGGTTTTTTTTCGTTGAATGACAGAGTAGAATTTCTTGGAGTACTTGGCGTCGCCAGTTTGATGGAAGAACGAGACGATGAAAGGATGGAACTCTCGTGGGCCGTGAAATCCTACAAAACCTGCCTTGTATGGACTGACTTCGTGGTTAAACCAGTTTTCCACAGCCAATTCAAGACCGTAGTTGTTCGATGGACTTTGTGACCACGCCTTGCCTGCCCGAGTGATGTCAAAGGTTTGCCAACCGACGTCCCAACTTCTCAACACTCGAGTTTCCAGGAGATCTAGGACTTGGGTTGGATAGATGATTTGGTAGAGACGCACAATGTACGTACTATTTTGCCAGAATTTGTTCGGTGGGGTTCTCTGCTTGTACAGGCGGAATTCTGTTGCGGTAACTTTCTCTCCCGCTGGAGTTACCACTTTGAACTGGAACTTAGCGTGATAGTGGGAGATTTTGGGTGCTTGGCCGTACACTGTGGATAAAATAATAATTAGTCGATAAATTAGTATATGCACGATAAACATATAATGGCAGCATTTATCAAATATTCATTCGCTTTACAATAGTCCTTTTCACAGTTCCGTTCAGTGACCACGAATAATAGTTTCAAGTCGAGGTTCCAGTTGCTACGCATAGCAAAACTATAAGTTACCATGCGCAGCAACGCGAACCTCGACTTGGAACTATTATTCGTGGTCACTGAACGGAACTGTGAAAAATCTATTGTTGTTTCTGTTTTCTTTTGGGCCAATTGCAAGTTGACAAGGGTGAAGGTAGGCTCAGTCCCTCAGTCCCACGATCGCGGGCGCACGAAGCCACCACGACTGAAGACTGAGCCTAGTGTAAAGCTAGCCAACCAAATGGTTAGTTGTTGATACTGTTTATGATACATTTATTCAAAAAATAACGATTGTTACAAAAGTTATAAAAAAAGAGATACTTTCTGTTATTTACATTTGATTAAAATAAGAATAGCATTCTTCCCGATGCACAAAATCAGTAGCGTAAATTATACTCGTACAAGTCTAAAGGCCGGTACACATCAGGCGACAAGTCGTTGCAACATGACGCGGCGACACGTTGCTTCGTGTGTACTGCTTCGAAAACACGTCGTCGCGACACTACTTTAACTCACTTTTAGTTGCTGCGATCTGACGCAAGAATTTAAACCAGTTTGAATTGGTGCGACGTGTCGCGGGGACAAAACTTCCCGCAGAAAACTCTGTGCACACTTGGGGCATTGTCGCCGCAACATGTCGCCACGTCGTGTTACAGCGACATGTCGCCTAGTGTGTACCGGCCTTTAGATTGAACTGCTATTGATCATTATACCATGCAGTCAATATATTAACATTGTTCACCATAAGACATTAGTTTCAATATGATCGCTCACGATCGCCGGATTGTCATGTCATCGATTGTACAATTTTTCTGCACACAATGCAAATCCGATCGCTCGATCGTTGAAAAGTGTTTCCAGATAATCGCTGACGATCGCTGGCATCATTTTCAGCGATCACGTGAACGATAATATGGAAACTAGGCTTAACAGTAAAAGAAATGTCACGTGACATTATAACGTTAGTTCGCTTTAACTGTTACTAGCATAGGTTTCATAGTTCTCATTTCTTGTTCACTGTTATCTATCTTAAAGTTTAAAATTGTAATTTCAAATGCTGAAACAGAAAAACAGCATCATGTGTCACTTATTGTAGTGTTAACGTTGATGAAATTGACTGTAATAAGATATTGAAAATTCAACTGCTGAAAACAAATATACAAAGTATCATGTGTCACTTGTTGTAGTGTTAAATCTCTACTTTAATTGCACAACGTTAATGAAATTGACTGTATTACTACTGTTTTAAAAAGGATTGTTTGAGTGAACAACGAAGTGCGATAGCTAGCTCGAATACAGCAAATATAGGTATCAGCTTAATTCTGGATTGCTAAGCATAGTTTTATGTTAAAGTGTTGTTTTCATCGAGAAGTTAACTCATTCAACAATCACAGTTTCATAAATTAATACCCTGCTAGTAAAGTAAGTCTTTTACTTCCGCTAAGACAGAAATAATTAAAGCTAGTTTTTTCTTTCTTTCTTCGTATAAAAGCATAAAATAGCCAGCAAGGTAAAAACTATAAGCTCTCCTTCCCTAAATAGGAGCTGGCATCCTACAGTAATTCGTTTCATACAAAACGGTGGCCCGGCCACAGTTCCTTTCGAACATACAAATTCAATCGGAGTTCATCATGTGCAGTTCACTCTGACAACATTTCTTGAAACAGTTGTATAATGACACTCAAAGTGCTAACACAGGGAACCCATCACGTTTCCCGAGTGCTTCACAACAGACCTTCCTCTCGTAGAAGCTAATCACATGCAAATGACCGACAAGCCTCACTTTAACGAAATAAAACAAAAGAACCATGAGTCAAAGCGAGGCTTGCCGGATATTTGTATATAATCAGCTGATTCGCGAGAAAGGTCCATACAACTTTGATATTTGTTTTCCCACTAACACTTATTCTCTAATCGTCTATTGATTGGTTATACAATTATTTATACGATCACGTGACCTCCAGCCCACTGCATGTCCTAAATCACGTGACTACGTCTTATATAGCTCTCGATAAATAAAATTCAGAATGTAAGAATATATGTCAATAAAAAAAGTTGGGAAAAACATTTTCATTTTACTCTGATTCGCACAAGTAAACAGTGCCGCTTTTTTAAGCGATTCAAATTTCAAAGCGAATGTGAAAATCATGTTTTAATCTATCTTCGCCCCTGTAGATTCTAAAGCATAAGTACTTAATTGCCATAGCAACCAGATATATATATATATATGATAGTCAGTTCACGTGACCTTGTTGCTTAGTAACGTTAGTGACATCACGTGAGCTTTTCTTAGATGACGTCAGTGAAATATTGTGAGATTTTTGCAAGATGACGTCACTTGATGTGGCATTAAACGTCGGCTATAACACGTGATCTGATGTCACGTGACGTCAATGAGGTCACGTGATGAGATGCTCAATGACGTCATTAATATAACGTAATATCACACCAAGTATGTGATATGATATAGCGAGAAATCATACTAAATGACGTCATTCATATGACGCGTAATATAACACCAAGTATGTGATATGATATGATATAGCGAGAAATCATACTATATGACGTCATTCATATGACGTAATATCACACCAAGTATGTGATATGATATAGCGAGAAATCATACTAAATGACGTCATTCATATGACGTAATATCACACCAAGTATATGATATGATATAGCGAGAAATCATACTAAATGACGTCATTAATATGACGTAATATCACACCAAGTATGTGATATGATATGATATAGCGAGAAATCATACTATATGGCGTCATTAATGCCACGCGTTGCTAGGTCACGTGATTTGCTACTAAATGACGTCATTGACAGCCACATGACATCACCACCATGTTGTTGTATTTCTTCAAGACTACATCGTTGTCATCATTGAAGTATAAGACTGAGATAGCAGACAGTTTTGTAGGTGCACAGCATGGCTTAGGCACAGTCTTACGGTTCATTAAATGCACCAAAGTCTGTACGATAGCATGGTTTGTTGCGTTCATGTTGGAGCTCAACGGGAATGAACACTCTCCGTTACAATAAAACGCGGAGTACCCCCCTGGGGCGATAACCCAATCCTGCCATTGAAGCTTCCTGAAGTCAACATACAAGACACGCCGCTGACAAATCTCTTGATTATTATCACGGCCATTTTCTTCACCAGGGAGCTTTTCAGATCCAGCAGAGCGACTAACTCGCGCAGAACGTTGCTTTGCTTGCATGAACGACGGGTAAAACCGTCTAGAATACTGCCCTTGGCTGTCGTGCTGGAAGAACGAGACGATGAAGGGATGGAACTCTTGCGGGCCGTGAAATCCTACAAAACCTGCCTTGTATGGACTGACTTCGTGGTTATACCAGTTTTCCACAGACATTTCAAGACCGTAGTTGTTCGATGGACTTTCTGACCATGTCTTTCCAGCTTGAGTGATGTCAAAGGCTTGCCAACCGACGTCCCAACTTCTCAACACTCGAGTTTCCAGGAGATCTAGGACTTGGGCTGGATAGATGATTTGGTAGAGACGCACAATGTACGTACTATTTTGCCAGAATTTGTTCGGTGGGGTTCTCTTCTTGTACAAGCGGAATTCTGTTGCTGTAATTGACTCTCCTTCTGGATTCACGATTTTGAACTGGAACTTCGCGTGGTGGTGCGAGATCTTCGGTCCTTTGCCGTGCACTGCAGATGAAATAAAATGACGTCATGAGTATTAGATTTACGTCATCAAATACGGCAGAGAGAGGAATGGAGAACAGTTACTACTTTTACACGATACTTCGACGAAATGAGCCTGTTGACTATCAATAGTCCCCCTAACAGTTCCCTGCGCCATCTTGAAAGGTAGCCTGGCCTTAGCATCTAAGCGAGACGAACGTTAAGCTCGCAATGATAGAGACACGCGAATAATTGACCCGCAAAGTGTTACAAGGTCTCTATCAATGTAAGATCAATTTCGTGTTGCTTCGATGTCAAGGCCAGGCTACCTTTCAAGATGGCGCAGGGAACTGTGAAGGGGACTATTGAGAGACAGACAAACTCAATAGGAACTAAAAGAAAATGAAAGACACTACATTGATGTTGTAGTCTCGTTTCTTGTCACCACAACTTACAGTACAAAGTGTTTCTCTCAATATTCTACTCGTTTCATCGGAGTTTCGTGTAAAAACAATTATTATTTTGCAATTTACAAATAATAGAAATATTAAATAAATGTAAATATACTACTTAGTGTAAACGAAATACGGTTGAAAACGTTTTAAATTACAATCAAAACCCTCTATATCGGACAGCGCAGGGACCGAAAAAAAGTCCGGTTTAACGGGGTTCCGCTTTATTCAGTTTTAATTTGCTGCTTTGGGAAAATTTGGGACCAAAAGTCTATATGTTCGGTTTAGAGAGGGCCGGTTTGTAGAGGGCCGGTCGGTATAGAGGGGTTCCAATGTAATCGTACTTTAACCACAGTTTTATTAGACAGCTTTAGCATCAAGTTCTCCACGAACGTCAACACATGCTGACTGACGTTTTTTGCACAAGAACATTGAGAGCAAATACACATAGAGATACTCACGTGATGGGTGCCACGCCCACATGAAAAAGGCGGGAATAATTACTCGCCACGTGGTGATTGGTGCCGTTCGCGGGAAAAACTTGATGCTTCAACTTCCATTTGAATAAGGGATTTGTGCGTGTCATATGCATGGTGTAAATGGACAATTCATAAAATAGACAGAAATACAAGGAAAATAGGAAACTAACAAAAAAAATACGCAGCCAAACAGACAAAAAAACATACAGATGAATACACAAACAAACATATGCAGGCAAACAAACATGGAAACAAACATGCATACAGACAAACAAACAAACACACCCATACAGACAAACACACAAACAAACATATGCAGGCAAACAAACATGGAAACAAACATGCATACAGACAGACAAACAAACACACCCATACAGACAAACACACAAACAAACAAACAAATAGAGACAAACGACTAAACAAAAAAGACCCAGAAAAGCAACTGAAAAAAACAACAACAAAAAAACAACAACAACCAACCAAACAAAGCAAATAAAGAAACGAGTCTTCATGTGTAGTTACAATAGCCAGCGGTCAGTGTTTCAACCCTCTTAATGTCAATAAAAGCACGAGTTGTTGTGCATCGACTAAACCCTTCAGGCATGATTCCCTTTGTTCGTGTCGTAATTACTCAAATAATGACAATTAGAAGCTTTACGGCAAGAGTACTTAACTCTGATAACAATTAATACTATTAAAGTCCAATATCAGCGTCTTAACAACACTCTTCTATTGTATTACGACCACGATAGATATTGTGCATGCCGTATAGGATTGACTGAGATATGAATCTCGGGTCACATATACACCGCATTGAAAAAACGTTGTTGTTTTCGACCAGTGTACATCATAGAAGCGGCGACCAAAGTGTATGGGATTTTAATGAATAGTATGCACGAGACTTGTCCTCAAGTACCATGCTTTTTTTATTAAACATTTAGAGCACAGTTGACAATAACAATATTCACATATATAATATAATGTACAAATAGTATATGACTATAATGAATTAAATATACGTACACAAAACACATAAGAATAACGTGTAGTAATATAATTTCGTTTTATAAAATTGGTTTATTTCCTATTTTGAGCTAAGGGGATTGTAAGAGGTTCCCCTTTTTTAAGGTGAACCTCTATTTTATTATTATTTTTCTAGGAATCTTTTCTTCTATTTCATTGTATTGTTTTAATTTCCCTATAAAAAAGAATAAGTCTGGTGGGGAGTTTTTGGTTCCTAAGTACCATGCTGGTGCATTCAACATGGAGACCGAGACTGTTCAAGTGGTATTGAAAGTGTTTTGTTTAATTAAAATCCTATCCACCACTTCAGTCTCCGCTTCTATGACCCATGCACAACTACAATCTACGATCTACAATCTATGATTCGTACACGATAACCTTTTTTCAATTAGGTGGTATAAACGAGCAAGAGAACTTTGTAAAAAAAAGGAAATTAGCGAGTAAACTAGTATAGGCTGCGTCGGTGTTTGATATAAACGATAGGTAATATAATGAAATTTGTTAAACCGTAAAAAAAGTTGACGTTTCGAGCTTTAGCACTTCGTCGGAGTAAAAGAGTTAGTCTAAGAGAGATACTGAGTAAATGTTGACGTTTTGAGCTTTAGCCCTTCGTTGGAGTAAAAGAGTTAGAGAGATACTGAGTATAAATAAGACTGAAGCGGGAAAAGTAAAATATTGCGAAGAAAAAACGCGTCGCTTGAAGGAAAAAAATGCTGATCGTCTTCACGAGCGATGAAATTGTGAAGCAAAACTTGTCAAGGAAAAATTGCTGAACGTCTTCACGAGCAATGAAATTGTGAAGAAATAAACCTCTGTCGAGTAGAGGCGGTTTTAGTGGTTTATACACAAGATAGCATGTACATTCCAGCCTCTTTAACACAACAAGGTCAGATAAGAACTATCGTAAGAATCATGCAAGCATATCCGAGTGTTTTGTCTCATATAGTAAAGTTGATGGCAATAGTTAATAGCCACTCGATCTAGGGGGTGATCAATTAGCCCCCCTACATCAGTGAACTATATCTATGCCTCGCGGTCTTTTTCTGTTTTCTTTACATACTATAATTGTTTTCGCCCCCTTCGTGAGTGAACTATAGGTGCGTAAATGTCTCGGTCTGTTGGGTCAAAAATAGCACTTTTCTCGCTGTCTTTTCAGGGTTTTCTTTTTTACATTCTATAATTTTGCTTCTCCCTTTACATGAATGAACTAGGTGCGTAAATGTCTCGGTCTGTTGGGTCAATAATAGCACTTTTCTCGCTGTGTTTTCAGGGTTTTCTTTTTTACATTCTATAATTTTGCTTCTCCCTTTACATGAGTGAACTATAGGTGCATAAATGTCTCGGTATATTGGGTCAAAAATAGCACTTTTCTCGCTGTGTTTTCAGGGTTTTCTTTTTTACATTCTATAATTTTGTTTCTCCCTTTTCATGAGTGAACTATATAGGTGCATAAATGTCTGGTAATATTGGGTCAAAAATGGCACTTTTCTCGCTGTGTTTTCAGGGTTTTCTTTTTTACATTCTATAATTTTGTTTCTCCCTTTACATGAATGAACTAATGACATCACTGCCTCGGTGTGGTGGCTCAAAACTAGCACCTTTCTTGCAGTATTTTCAGGCAATGTTTCTGCTTTATCTCTATTTAGTTCATCAGACAATCTCAAACTCGTTTCCAAGGAGTTTTCAAGAGACGAAAAAATATTTCTCTAGCTCACTGACAACTTTCAACTGGTTTCTTTGGAATTTTCCCTCGGAGTTTTCACGAGAAGAGAAAATCTTTCTCAGTCTAGTTCACTGGCGACCTCAACTCTTGTTCTGTTAAAAGCGGTTATCTAGCACCGCTTTACTATTTGACAAAAGGCGAATTTGCACACGCTAAGCCTCGACTTGTTGCAAAAATATTCACAATCCAAGCAAAGCATGGGAAAATGTCATGGCTTAACAATAGAAAATACATTAGAATTTACTCTGAATTGAGGCTATCCCTGTACAAATGCACCTTTTGTCAAATAATACAGTGCTGTTAGCCTCCCCCGCAGGCATCTCTAAGGCAGAAAAATCGAAGAAAAGAAAAAAAAATGACGCGAATGAAACTTGTCTATTATTATTGTTCTATTCTTCTGAAGCAAGGCGCACTGGTGAATGTCTTCACAAAGTTTATCGTCCCATCAACACTTATTCACTTTCCCTCTCAATAAGGGTTATCTATCTAGCCTTTATGCCTCAAGGCCGTCAAGATATACGCAATATCTTTTTACAGTATTAAACTTGATCTGATGAAGAATTTGATAAAAGCTTAAACGGGGCTTTCATCTAGATGAAAAGATTGGAGAGAGATCCATATTTTTACTTCGGTTTTTAAAGTATGAAAATTAACAATTACTAACTAAAAGATCCTGTTGTGCTATTCGAAAAGAGCAGGGGATTATCTCCCAGTACAACAGTCAGGCCTCAGATTATAACGCAGTCTATAATATTCAGTATTGAATGCAGACTTAAATGGTAAATAATACATAAAAAAAAATAATAATAATCAATAAGTTTCTCATCTGATAATAATCAATAACGGTAGCTTATCTGTTAGTATCACAGTCAAACGAATTATAATGATGATGATGATGAGTATGGTGGTGATGATGATGATGATGATGAGTATGGTGGCGATGATGATGCATGGTGATGAGTATGGTGGTGATGATAATATTGATGGTGCATGGTGGTGTTGATGACTGATATAATGATGGTGGTGATAGTGATAATGATGATAATTATTGTGTTGATGTTATTAATGCTAGCCGTGATTATAATAATGATAGTGATGATAATAATGGTGATGATAATAATGGTGATGATAATAATGGTGATGATAATGATGATGATAATAATGATGATGATAATAATGGTGATGATAATTATGGTGATGATAATAATGATGATGATAGTAAATACTATATCAGCTATGATAACATCAGTAAGTACTCAGGATGATGATTGATGATTATGACAGAAATTTTTCCGATTGCTAGTTGGTTGACTGCAGGGGATGTATATGGTCGTATATACGGGGTTCGACCTCGGTATTACATTATAAGTAGTATGCTCGTATAACCCGGTGGTATGACTTTTTTATTTAATTACATGTCGTATGGTCGTATAAGCCGGGGTATGACCTTCATATTACACTACATGTCGTATGGTCGTATAAGCCGGGGGTTTGTTACTCACAAGTGCATTCAGAAGGAACTAATGAAGTCTTTCCGGCCATTTAATTACAGTAATCTTATCACTGAACCCCCTAGCTGGATGGTTCTTGTCGTCACAGATTCGCTTCGTTAATAGGGAGCACGTGGCAATGCTATCTTTTGGCAGTGGAAAGGAAACCGAGGGTCGACATTGCTATGACGCGAATTACAAACATCTTATCGCAAAACACACTGAGATATGACACACGTGTGGATACAGATCGAACGATATTATTTAGATCAAAGTGGTTTAACAGTTGTACATTTTCGTATTTTGTAATTGTTGTTTTTTTGAAGATATTATTTCGATGAAAGTGGTTTAACAGTTGTACATTTTATCTTATTGTCGTTCTTTACGTTCAAATATATTTTTACATTTGAAGACAGTATTTAGGTGAAAGTGGTTTAACAGTTGTACTTTTTATAGTATTTTGTAATAGTATTTTCATGCGTCCATGGTCTTTGCATTCAAATACATTTTACACTGATTTGATGATATTACTAGGTTGAAAGTCCTTCTCCAGTTGGTCATGTAATTTTGAATTTATCGTCTTTTTATACGTCCATGGCATTCACCGTTCAAATATATTTTAACACTCACGGTATAGTTTACTGCAAAGTGTTTTTCACTAGTTGTAAATTTGACACCTAAAGGTATTTTTACTTTTTCTGTGCTACGAGTCCTTAAAAAGTTGACTCTCATTAAACATCGCACCAACTCATAGATTTTAGGATATTACTTTGAATAAAATACTTTTCCAGTTAAATATATTTTAGGGTTATTATTTTCAACGAGATATATTACCCATGATGGTAAAATACTTACTCATTGTAAAGCACAATAAAACTATTTTTGTAAAAATCACAAAAAATAAAGGACTGATCTTCAGGGTTAAGGATTTCTTGTTTTGTTATTATGTTTTTTTTTGTTATGTATTTTGTAAGCCATGACGTTCATGTCAGAATACTTCGACGTTTGACAATGACATCGCTTTGGTAAATCTAAAACTTCATATACTATTTCAATTTTTTATCAAGTTTATAATAAGAAATAAATAAACTACTGTCAAATCTGAATTGTTATTGAATATTGTATGATAATTATTACTTCTTCAAATCACTATTAGCATTTTATCTTGAATTCTTATGAAAATATTCACGTAAAAGGCTATTTTGTGGCTTAAAATAGCTACAACATTGAACTCCACAGTTGTGCTAGGTTTGTAAGTTAGGAAACACAAGGGTTTATAGATTCTACTTCGGGACGGTAGGGCTTGAAACTTTCGTAAACACAACACAGTTTGTGTAAGGTTTAGTGTGTATTGATTGCTAATCTTATTCTGAAATAACAGTCGATAAGAGCGCATATAAGAAGACTTGAATGTTTACGATACTAAACAAAACAGCGCATCAGGTTTTTAGTAAATGATACAAAATCGAGATTTAATGCATGATAGAAATAGAATATACCTGGATGTAGATAACTCATGATGGTATCTGCTCCCAAAGCTCGTGTATCCACTATGGTATCGTTGCAACAGAAACCATCACCATACGACTGGTTTTTCGAGATACTATTGTATAGTTTCATCATGTATCGTGGAGCAGACATTAGCTGTCGTAGTGGAGTTGTAATAGTAGGTCTTGGTCGTTGTCGTAGACCCATAAGACTCAAAATCTCCTGTTTGAAGATAGGGGATTCTGTGGGGTCTTGACGAGCAGATTTTGGCCATTTTGCTTTGTTATTTTTACCAGAAATGACCGTCAGAACACAGAAGAAAGACAAGTAAACCGTCCAGTTCATATTGAACGACACAATCTAGAATTCACTGTTCGAAGGAGACCCCTTGGGTAGCTCCGACACTTATGTTCACAATAGGCCTGTCAGTCAAACCTTCTTCGGCATTGCTTTGGGGTTATGACCTCAAGCGTTAACCAATCATGTAAGACTATTGTTATTTGGCACGGTTCGTCACAATATAATGCATGTTAGATAATGATCCACGATGAAAAAGTATCTGGTATTTCTATGCGACTTTTCAAGCGTTGAAAAGTTATTCTATTAAACATACTTACTCCCGCTGACTAACTACATTAAATCGTTGTATGAGGTAATTTTGTAACTCTAGTCAAAATAAATAGCGAAGCAGAAAATAACTCTGATTTAAAAGGAAACAATTAGAGGGAAAAATGGTAACTTCGCAAAAAGACAGTCCTACTTATTTCGCGTATCGGAAGTGAATCCTTTGGAGGTGTAAAAATTGTTCGTAAAAAAGAGAATTTTTTTAGCTACTAAAGTTTCGGATGAGGTGAAAATTATTTTTACTTACTGAAGTTTGGGACGTCAATTTTTCGACGGTATCAGAAAATGATATATACACCATAAAAAAGAGAATTTAAGCTACTAAAGTTTTGGACGTTGAGGCGAAAATAGTAACTTATCACAGTATAAAAGAGTTTGAATTACTGACGTTCAGGACCGTAAAAAAGAGAATTTAAGCTACTAAAGTTTTGGACGTTGAGGCGAAAATAGTAACTTATCACAGTATAAAAGAGTTTGAATTACTGACGTTCAGGACCGTAAAAAAGAGAATTTAAGCTACTAAAGTTTTGGACGTTGAGGCGAAAATAGTAACTTATCACAGTATAAAAGAGTTTGACTTACTGACGTTCAGGACCGTAAAAAAGAGAATTTAAGCTACTAAAGTTTTGGACGATGAGGCGAAAATAGTAACTTTTACACAGTATAAAAGAGTTCATCAGAAATGGTATAATATAAACAGTAAAAAGAAAATTTTAAGCAACCTAAGTTACGGACTTTAATCCTCGGTCAAAGTGAAAATGGTAACTATTTATACAACGTACAAAAGGTTATTTTAGATACTAAAGTTTTGGACGTCGAGGTTAAAATGGTAACTTATACACAGTATAAAAGAGTTTGACTTACTGACGTTTAGGACGTCAATCTTTCGTCGGAATGAATATGGTAACTTAAACTCTTTCCGATGTAAAAATGATAACTTTTTACACACCGTAAAAAAGAGAATACTAAAGTTTTGGACGCCGAACTTTTGTCGAAGTGAAAATCACAAAAAGAGAACAATTCTCATTTTCTCGCTGGATTGAAACCAGCCTCAAAAGCTTATTTTTTTAAACCTTTTTATTATCAAATTTCGCTTACTAATGTAACTGAGATGCGAGCGAATTTATTTTATGGAAATTGCAAGTGTTGACTCTCTCTAGCCCAAACAATTTCTCTCGTATTTGGAATTCTTCTCCTCTCCTCTCCCAGTAAACAACGGAAGACAAGAGAATAGCGTGGTCAGTACCTGATAAAACAATCGTTATCAAAAGTTAAACAAAAAAAATCTTAAAAATATTTTTTTTAGAGCATCAACGTCTATTATCCTGTGTAGCGGCTCGTGGAGAGAGGGAGAGGGGTGGGGAAAAATCTGCTGCTATCGGCTTCGTCTCAATCTGCTACTAATTGGAAAGATTAGACACGCACTCACTTCCCCTAAATTAAATATTATAGCACATAACTCTGCTCACATGTTAATTTTAGGTATGTTTCAGTTTGGCCAAAGTTTCAACATGTTCAATGTTTAAGTAAAATAAAAGCAATAATAAGGATAATACTATCCTAATAATTATTGATTGTAAACCAGGTCAAAAACAAAAAGAAAAGATCAAAGAAGAATATCAGACATAAGACTGGAAGCAATGAGGTGATACCCACATCAAATTAAGCCGTGTGTTCAAAATGAATATTTATTATTGGATGCTATGCGCTGCTAGAATAGGATTTTTTTCTACTAATAGTGAAAAGGGAGATTGGTTTTTACTATATGTAAAAGAATAAAGTACTTAGTATAAGTTTATACGGATGAATTTGAATACATAGAAATGAAGGGGAGTGTACATTTGTGTGTAACCCGTCACATTTATTAGCTGACTTTAGCGGTTATTGCAATATTGCACCTACTTAGCGGTCTTTTACCTAAAAAATGCGATTGATATTCAGTATATAGGCAAATAGCTATACGTTTGTGGAGATAAATCAGTAAAGGAGAGTCTTACAGATTTGTTTTTGATGATTTTATTTCCCATGACTATGTGTAACCATTTAGCGTTAATTTCTGATATCAGTAAAATTTGTTAAAAATAATGTGTTAAAACTGGTTTATTAGTTGCCAAATTTCGATTGAACATGAACTTTACTTTATCTTCGACAACTTAGTGCAAATTTGATGCTGATCGACCTTGATGATCGGGAACAGTGTAAAATTCAATTTTGTTTACAGATACGACACGTCAAAAAAATGAATTCAATTTTTGTCAACATTTCGTATTTCGTGTATTTACTCTAGTTACAAAGCCTTGATTTCTATAATACTTCAGGATGTATTTTTCGTTTACTTGTTTGACATATTTCTACCATAAAAGTCAGGCTAGCTCTTAACATAATTTTATGATTATAGAAGAAACTTTGTTGAGTTATTTTCGACAAGCGAATACTCATTTGCATATGTCATAGCTTGGTGCAAAAAAATATTATTGTTATTGCATAGAGATCATGCGATGTGTTAATTTGTGAATTATTTCACATGTATTTCATGATTAGAATGAATTTCGCATCAATATCTATCATTTTATTACAAAAAAGTACACATTTCAAATTGTCGGGAAAATCGTTCTTGTGACGCTATTGGGTATCACCTCATTGCTTCCAGTCTTTAAGATAGTTTAACCAGAAGTGTGCGGTTTTTTTACTTATTGCAATCTTGTTTTTATCAAGATACAGTTACAATTTCATTACATTTACCTGAAAAATTCACTTTCTTTTTAATTTCTTTGAGAATGTAACTTCGTCCTTGTTTGAAATTCCATATCTACACAAAGCAAAATTATCACTTATTTTGTCTCTCATGCATTCATCCAGTCAGTCAGTCAGTCAGTCAGTCAGTCAGTCAGTCAGTCAGTCAGTCAGTCAGTCAATCAATCAGTTAGTCAGTCAGTCAGTCAGTCAGTCAGTCAGTCAGTCAGTCAGTCAGTCAGTCAGTCAGTCAGTCAGTCAGTCAGTAACAATATATACTTACTCTTTCAGCTGTTTGTGATCTTCAGTTAGTTTTTGTCCCTGGTAAGTCAACCAGTAAGTTCTCCACACGTAGGTCCTAGACATAACACATTAACAACTTACTTACTTATTAACTCACTTACATACTTACTTGCTTACTTACTTGCTTACTTACTTACTGACTTACTTTCATGGTTACTTGCTTACATACTTCTTCACTTACTTGCTAACCTACACATTTATTAACTTACACACACATTTACTTGCTTGCAAAACAGTCCCTGATTTTTCGCAGACTTCAAGAAAACAGGTGAAGTTTTGGTCGAGAGAGAACTAGGAGACTTTTTAACCTACATTCTTACTGGCTAACTGATTTGCTTACTTACTTAGTTACTTACCTACTTGCTTACTTACTTACTTACTTATCTACCTACTTACTTACTTACCAGCTGATATTGTGAGTGATGTCTTTGTTTCGTTCTTGGTCCAAAGTAATATATCTTTTGATTGCTTTCTTGAGATCATCAACAGTAGCATTCTGAACAACCACAACAGCTAATGACAAAAATATTATAACAGAACATCAACAATTATATTATACATATTGTACATATTGTAATAAGATACTTTTGATAAGCAAATGAGAGGATGGACTCAAAGATAGTTAATACCTGTATATAAGAACCAGTGGATTAAGAACCACTAAGCTAAAATTTGCTTTTAAGCACCTGTTAAAAAAGAACCACTTTAGCCTAAAAAATTAGACTGGTTCTTATAAAAAGGTTTCAAGATTTATTTGGTCATTTGTAAAAAAAATATTAAGTTGAGTCTGAACATGACCAAATTTAAAATCAATGCAAGAAAAATGTTTTACAAATGCATTATCAGTTAGTTCTCAATGAGAATACATTCATCATTCAGATGCTTCTACATAACAATTTATATAACATAAAAGAACACTATATAAGGGAAATTGTTTTTGCTTTGTAAATAAGAACCAGTTAAGAACCACCTTAGCCTAATTTCTCACTAAATACCAATTATATAAGAACCACTTTAGCCTAACCTCGAAAAATAGTGGTTCTTATATACGGGTTTTTACTGCATACACCCTATGCAAAAAGGCAATTCCTTACTTAATCAGTTAGAAGCCATCATTGCTTTTATAAGAAAGAGCAAATCGAAATAAGTGATATTCCAAAATTTCAATGTAGTAACATAAACTGATCAAAAGTTACAGCTTTTTGAATTTACAAAGATTTGGCTTAAGCTTATAAGCTTATAAGCCCTACAAACAGACCAATTCAAATCAAATTCTAGACATCGACAGTATTTAAATGATATATGTCCCAGGTCATTTGGATTAATATTGGCCGAGTTATACAGGTTTGAAAGTGCCGATTTGGAGTTTCCGTGCAAGGTAGCACGTGTCTTGGGAGAACTAGGTCGAGTTTTTCCGTGATGTCAAAAATTACTCTGAGCTTGCGTATGCCTTCTAAAGCGACTTGTTGAAGTTGTCAGACGCAATACAAGTCGAACATTATTATTTATTGGAGGCTTGTAGATTTCACCAATTTTTCTTAATTCTAGGGGTTATAAGCACTTTAAAATTTGCCCTTGGGCCTTTAGAGCCTCGCTTTCGCGTTTTTGGTACATTTTAAATGCTGATAACTCTGGAATGATTCAATGTATGACAACAGACTTCTACAAAATTACTAATTTAGACATGCTCTTTCTTGTAAGGGAAAAATATTATTGAAATATTTTTATTGTTCATGGTGTTTTGTGTTGCTTATTCCCAGTCCCTTGCTCTTTTTGCATAGGGTATATACTCACCACTGTAATATAAATTTATGCTAATGAGGAGAACAAAACAGAAGCAAACAAACAAACAAATAAACTGTGTAAAATTGTTTCAGAGGTGTACTGTTGTTGCTGTTGTTGTTAGTGATATTAATAAAATGAACTGTATAAAATTGTTGCAGTGTTGTTGCTGTGGTGTTGATGATGTAAGCGATATGATATTTATGGATATATCAGATACTAAAATGATGATGATGATATGTGCAATTATGGGCTATTCCATTGTCTTTCCAATTACCCACTATAGAAGAGCATTATAATAATAATAACTTTTTTTAACATCTCAATGTTCTAGCTGGACACAGTGCGCCCTGCTAATCGGGGAGACTCACTCACACTCACTGCCTCTGTTATTATTTTGCACACAACTCTGCCCACATGTTCATTTTTGCTGAGGGAGGAAAAGCG
Organism: Metridium senile; assembly: GCA_949775045.1. Lineage (NCBI taxonomy): Eukaryota > Metazoa > Cnidaria > Anthozoa > Actiniaria > Metridiidae > Metridium > Metridium senile. Next base: position 1,413,449 of record OX459101.1, on the reverse strand, counting down.
GATAACCCGGAGAAAAACCTTTGTGACATAGGAGAGACGAACAAACTCAACTCACATGTAATCCATGCCCGAGCCGGGACCTGAACCACAGCGGTGAAAGGCCAGCGCTCTCAACTCTAGGCCAATCATGCCACCCACAAAGCATGGTTCCTTTCCATATCCCTCTCCATTGGAAAACAGTTATAAACCCCTTTGGTACTCTGCAATGTTTCACATTTTTACCCCCTTTCCTTTCTTCATAGTTAGGATTGTCACTCTCCCATTCTTTTTGGAAAATTATGATAGAAAACCCCTGGATTTTTAGCCTGTTTTGAGTACCCCTCCCTCCCTTGGATTCCGTGGTCTGTATGTATAGCGACACACTATATATATTAACAACAAATACAGTAGAAAGAGAGTACACTAACGTAGTATTGTGCCTTGTTCGTCTTGCTTTTTCACGTTGACAACGATTGCTCTCCCATGCTCTAAAGCAAGTTTTGCATTCACTTCCTCAACTTTAGGTTCTGAAGGCAAGTCACTAAGAAGTGGGTCTTTCATCAGTTTGGTCAATTCCTGACGAAAAAGCTCCATTAGTTCGGGGTGGGACATCGCTTCAAAATCATCATCTTGGTCCGCCATTTTGAAAACAGATGACTAGTCCAACCGGTCACCCTGTGGTAATTATTGGGTTTCCTGTGTTTGGACGAAGAACGCCTGTTGTCTTCTGATTGCTAACTGGAAGGTCGGAGCACCTGTATCGGCTAGAGTGTTTTTTCCTCCGTTTATCTCCTTGTCTTTTAAAATGTTGCTTTTAGTTTTATTATGGGGAAGTGTTCTGTTAGCTGATAATGCTGAAGGGAAGAAAAAGAATGATCTGGAAGTGATAGTAGAGGTAGGGATTGCTTGAAAGTTCGTGTAAGAAGTCAACGCTTTATAATAGCGACTTCTGCAGTTTGAATAATTAATTACTTCAAATCCGTTAATGCAGGAACTTTATCTCAAAAGCGTCGCTTAAAGCCTTATTAACTTAAAGATAAAATCCTAATCTCTTAATCTCAATTATTTGCAAAACGATAAGAGGTTTTATCAAAAGAAACGAGTTGTAATGTTGATCTTTACAGCTTTATGTTGAACAAATACAGATGTACTGTATCCACTGTTTTCTGTTTGCCTAACTATGTTTCTTGTCAGTATAAACCAGAAGCATGCCATAGAAAGGCAAGGAATGGAGACGTTGTAGCTGTACATTATACGGTAAGAAATATTTTTTCTTTGTCGCTCTATTTTCCCTATTTCGCGCGACGAAATGTTGATCTTAACAGCTGTTTTTAAAACTTTTGTTGTTGTTGCATGGTGGTGGTTTGTTTTTATCATTGATTTAAAGCCCTTGATTTCTTAAAAATTCTTCGTAGATGAAACAGAAATATAATAAACTATAGTTGCGTTTGTGGGGTTCAATTTGAAGTAGAAACTATCATGTCTTTTTGTTCTTAAAGTACTTTAAATATAATTAATTATTTATGTTTACTTGCCCGCCAAACCCATTAAGCTCTCCCAAGCAGACTTATAACAATCTCCACTTGAGTTAAGCTGGTAATTAAAGTCTTTTTGGTTTTTGTTCAAATTTGATGTTTGGACTCACCTTTTTGATGTTTATGTTATATTTACCTCAATCCAATTTTTTGTCTTGTAAATATTTCAAGTGTTATAATCTATTTTTTGACAGGGAACGTTAGAGAATGGAAGAGTTTTTGACTCATCTCTTGTGCAAGGACGAGAACCTATTGAGTTTGAATTAGGGAAAAACAGGGTCATAAAAGGTAATTTTGGTTTTTTCATTAATTAATTACAATATTCACCTTTAATTCATTCCAGTTGTATCTCATTTTTGTGTGTTTTGTTTGTTTTTAGGATGGGAGGAAGGAATAAAGGGAATGTGTGTTGGGTAATTATCAACAATAGATATTAATGATAAATAAACAATAAAATATCAAAATAGTGCTACTGGCTATCATTCCTGACTGATTAGCCTGATGTTCGTGTTCAATCGCAATAGAGTTCTCATATGTACGAAAGGCTACGGTTTGTAAAAAAAATCATATTTTGGTTTAGTGTACATGTATGAGAGGCTAGTCAGTCAAGAACAACAACATTGGCCACCATATTGGTTCAATTATTTAGTATTTTTTAAATATTTTTTTTACAGAGAGAAAAGGAAGTTGATAATCCCCCCCTCATTTAGGATATGGAAAACAAGGAGTAAGCAACGTCATTCCACGTACGTATTTTAATAATAACACTCTTGAATGTACAATGATTAATAATTAATTAATTGTATAAATTGTCAATGTTCTATATTGTTACAAAACTGCCTAAATATTGTAGATTGAATTAAACCAAACTTAACATCATAATAATCAACATTATTTATGTAAAGTTAGATTTTTAAACATAGATTACATGTAGTATCACCACAAGCAAGTTGTTCTAGAAAGGCTATAACCTTGTGTTCATGTTGAAACCCAATTATGGAGTTTTCACATTTATGAGAGGGTAGCCAGTTGATCAAGAAAAACAGTTATTTAAATAGGCCGCCATATTTTGATTCTGTCCGTAAAACTACTAGTAACGTTGTTAAAGCCTGGTTCACACTAGCGACATAAGCAACATATGTAGACTCAGTTGGGCTTTGCTCATTAGGTGCACTTGTCTTTTCTCACACCTATTCGAGAAATGTTTCACTGAGTCTGCATATGTTGCTAGTGTGAACCAGGCTATAGTATATTAAATAATGCAGGTGATTATAGAAAATCCAGAATATTAATCATTGCTTCAAGAAATTCCAACTATTGGTCAACAATCACCCCGTGTGAACCTTTAGAAATACAAAATAATTAGTTTGAAGTAGATGGATATATATATACATACATTTTAAATAATCACTTTGTGTTCATAGCTACAACAATCACTGATATCATAGTCATATAAAATTATACATGTTTTCAAACAATATGGATTCAAGACAGGGATATTGGGTAATACAAAAACCTGGCCCTGAAAGCCTTTGAATCCATTATTAAAATCATTTGCATGTAACACTAGTGTAACAACAACTATATTTCTTCTTGTCAATGATCTGAATTTGGGTGAATAAAAATTGAGGGTTTGGCCAATTCTTAGTTTGTTTGATTATTTGCTATTGTCAAGTGCTGCGCAATGTTTTCGAGAAATTTAAGACCTTGTGCAATATTTTTCCCAGGGGATTTCACGAACACCCTGTCAGAGATATCAAATGTTCTGTCTGATATGTATACACTTGGACATCAGAGCAAGAAACTTACTAAATGTATATTTTTATCATGTTTCCACAGCCGAGTCATATCTTGTTTTCACTACGGAGTTAATGAAGATCAAGACTAAACCAATGCTGGATATCAAGTCATTATTTCAGGTGCTTATATGGCCTGTACTAGCAGCATTATTTGCATACTTCCTCTACAAACGCTTCAAGGAACAAAGCCAGAATAAGAAAGATCACAAGAAAGGGAAAAGGAAATGAAGTTGAACATTTTTTTAGGCATTTTCTTTGAATGTTGAGTAGTATTGCTGTTTTGAAAATATGAACATTTTTAGGCATTTTCTTTGAATGTTGAGTAGTATTGCTGTTTTGAAAATATGAACATTTGTAGGCATTTTCTTTGTATTAACTAACTAAAGGCTGATTAAAATTGTTTTTATGAATTACAAAATGTTGAGTAGATTGTTGTTCAGAAAATATAAACTTTCTCAATCATTTATTTTTGTTCTTGTTTGTGACATAAATGAAATGCATACACAGTAATTATTACTTACTTTTAGTAGACATAAACATAGGACTTTTTGTTTATGCTTAACTTGTTTTTAGATAGAAATGGTCTAATATGGCCTTACTAGATTAAGGAGCTACAATCAACGTCAACATTAGTTGAGACACTATTACCATATTTACCTGAATAAGTGCCGCCCTAAAATAAGTGCAGCATTTTTTTAAATGCTCTAAAGTTAATTACTCTAGAACAGCATTGGAAATAATTTTTTACCAAAAGCTATCTTCTTCAGTTCAAAGTGATTATGTTTCACGATCGCCCATTAAGTTATATCTCCCCAAATATTAATTTCATAGTTCTGATCAACAAGATGACTGTGAGATTGAGAAACATTTAATAAGCGCCACAGTGCTTATTCATTTGACAAGTAAATATGGTAATGCAATATACAAACATTAAGAGTATATGGTTAATAAACTTTCCCTTCAATAACCTTCCTTTTGAATGTAATTGCTCACTTTTGTGATATTTGTTTCACATCATAGAGCTTTGACTTCAGAACAACTTTGATTTGGGGAAGGAGAATGTTGTTTGAAAATCAACAAAATAATCTCTCTAAAGCAGCCAGCGCAGTGTCTTAACAATTTTGAGTGTAGTTTGTCAAAAATATAATGTCTTGCACAAACCAACCTATTATTTTTTTTAAATCGAGCGCAGTGTCTTAACAATTTTGACGATGATTGTAGTTTTTATCTTTAAACTTTTAATACATTTCTTTTACATTGAAAAGTGTTAATCATTTTACTAGAAAATTGTCAATAAATGGTTGTGTTGTTTTATTCAATAAAATAAAGTGACTTTGTAACTTGTATGTATGTAAAACTATTGGATTGCAAATCAATATATTATGTAAAATATATGTTAGAATTGGATTATGTGTTGAATGTTTTGCCAGGAAATTGTCAATGGATGTTTGTCATGTTGATTTATTCAATAAAATAAAGTGACTTTAATTTGTACCTTATGTATGTTAAACTATTGGATTGCAAATACTTGATCAATAAAACAATAAAAGCTATCAATCGGCATTCATAAGATAAACGGCTTAAAACTATTCCTCTCGCTACTAGTCCAGCTACAAAAATGAACTTATGGTATCCCTGTGTCATGGAAAGCAGGGCATTTTAAGAAGATGGATGTTATAATTTATTTATTTACAAGATTCGCAGGCAGGGAAAAACATTTGTTAAAGATTGTTTAAAATTGTATTCTGCTATATTATATCAAAAAGGGTTATATAAAGGTATCAAACCTAAAAAATAAAAGTTTCTATAAAAAAATAAATTGAAAAATGCTTCTGTTTGGCTTATACTAGCCGGAAATGCGCCTGGCAGAGACTGCAGCGGTCATCAAATACACTGCAAGGCAATTAGAGTGAAGGCATTTAACCTGTGAAATAGAAATTGCTTGCTTATGTGTAATATTCATATAGACACAAAAGAAAACAATGGAATTAGAGACTACTAAGGTGTATTAGTCTAATATCTATTTCACGGGTTAAATGACTTCACTCTCCAATTTGAATTACTATTGTTCCTGACTGGCTTGCCTATCATACACATGAACATAAGGCTTACCAGTCAAGAACAATAGTAGGTCGTCCATACAATGCGGTACCGTATATACAATGCGGTATATGAACTAACTAATAATAATAATAATATCCAATAGACTCTGTCACAGTCCTGTTCAGTGATCAAGAATAATAGTTCCAAGTTGAGGTTGAGTTACCGCACATAGCAAATTTACTCCAACCTCAACTTGGAACTATCATTCATGGTCACTTAATGGAACTGTGAAAAGGACACTTGACATCTTTACCTTCCGTGTTTGTTGACCCATTTCAGATCACGTGATGCTACCCTTGGGAGTTGATTCTTTCACATGTAAATGTTATAACACGTTCATCATAGAATAACAATTCTCAATAGAATGCCACATGGTCTGAAATGGGTAATTTGCATACAGAGGTAGAGAGGTCTAGCTAATGCAGCACATTTGAGTTGAAATAAAAAATTATAACTATTTGTATATGTACATATACTTGTCTGTCTTTCAACGTGGTAAATTGCCGTCATCTAGAGACTGGTAGATTTTGTTTTCTCTAGTATAATAAAATGTACTTCTTGATACTTGTGCTGATGTCGGTCGTGATGCTGCAGCTTGTTGATAGTGCTCTTTGGTTTTTACTTTACGCTTTGTCAACATTGTAGCCTACATTGATAGGAAAACAACATAATTATTTATAATAGTACTACAATGTTACCTGCTAGTATTATTAACAATAACATCTTCATCAATTTTATCATCATCATCACTATAACCATCATCATCATCATCATGGTCATCATGGCCACACCCATTTTGACATATGCATGTGTTGTCAACAACAACATCATCATCAACATCATTGTCATCAACATCATCATAACTACCATCTTTATCAGCATCATCAGCATCATCATGATCATCACAATCATCATAACTACCACCATCTTTATCAGCATCATGATCATCACATCACCATCATGATCATCATTACCACCATCATCATCACCATCATTGCCATCATGATCATCATGGTCATCATGATCATGATCATCACCACCACCATCATCATTACCATCATCACCACCCACCTGTAAGACTGAAGGTCGTATAATAATCTGCCCTGCCGTCTGCATCCACGGTTCACCATCTATGTGAACTGGTAGTTCACTTTTTAGTTTAATGTTAATCTACAAAATGATGAAAACATGAAGATGATAAGCTTTACCACATATACAGAAACCACAGAAACCACATATACAGAAGCACTAACAAGGACATCCCTTCCACGCCTCGACGAACGAAGAAACGTACTGTGCGCTCAAACGTTCGAGAACATCGCCAACAACCCATCGTCGCGCCTACATTCGATCCTGCCACTGACCAGAGCCGTTTCAAGCGGCCGTAGGCTGCATCCCATATTTCCTTATTTAAGTGTAGGACTGATAGATTTAAGAAAAGTTTTTTTCCTAGTGCTATTGCACAATTTAATAACCAATAGTAGTAATAGTACCTATAGTATATGTCCAATAGTAGTAATTAAATGTAAACACTTCATAACTAGCTATATTTGTATTTTTCGCTTGTGTGTATATGTATTACCATAATACTGTAATTCACTGTTTAAGGTGCGAAAGTATTATCAATAAACCTTATTATTATTATTATTATTTACAGTGCGACTCGCCGTACCGTAGTCACTTTATTTTGACATTTTTTCATCTCAATCGGACCAATCAGATACACGTTTATATCGAGAGGCGGAGTTTATATCGAGAGGCGGAGTTTATATCGATCAAAGGAGGAGACTTTAGATATTTGATGTCTGTAATTGGTCCGATTGAGATGAAAAAATGTCAAAATAATGTCAAAAATTCATCAAAAGTTTTTGTAGGTGACTACGGTACGGCGAGTCGCACTGTAATACAGATCATCATTACCAACATCGTATCACTAAATGACAAGACCATAATAATCACCATTATCTTTAATTTAACAGTATTTATTTCATCAAATTATTATCTTTATCAGCATCATCCAAACCACAATCATTATCAACATCATTATTATTAATTAACACTGCTACAACCACCATCATCATTGTCATCGTCCTCTTCAACAGCTGAATCATCACCACCACCATCACCATCATTGTCATCCATTATCATCATCATCATTAACATAATCATTATAAGCACTACCATCACAATCTTTGTCATCATCTTCATCATCATTGATCAACATTGCTACCATCACCATCATCATTGTCATCATCATCAACAAATGTATCATCATAACCACCACCATCATCCTTATCACCATCATCATCATCACTATTATCCTATGTATTTCTACCTGTGATCCTTGAGCTATTTTTACCCCTGATCTTATACCACTTTGTATTTGACCCTAAAAGAAAGAGCTACCTTAATGGTGTGTCCAAGAGTCATCAAGTAAATGAAATATAAATGGAAAGTGGCGAGTAAACTAGTATAGGCTGTGTCAGTGATACAGTCATTTGAAAAAACATTGTCGCCGACCTGCTTCGCAACTACACGACTAGCCCAAGCGGGAGTATGGGTAGAAATCACTGAAGCAGTTAGCTGCATATATTATCAACATCTTGAGTTCTCAGTGCCTTGTTTCTATTAGATTTACGTACGCTGGCGATTGATTTGGATGACACAAATTCTCTGCATGAAAACTGAAGAAGTATTTATTTACTTGTCGATATCTCCACGCTCTATACAACGGTTTATTTCTTTGCACAGAACGTAGCCGTCCACGCAGGCTACACAGAACGCGAAGGCACACATTCATTCATGTACTCGCCACACTTCAGCATATTCTATAGCGCGTGTTAAAAATGTATTGCTTCAGTGATTTCTACCCATACTCCTTTTAGGGCAAGTCGCGTAGTCGCGAAGCCGGTCGGCGACAACGTTTTTTCAAATGACTGTATAAGCAATAGGTAATAGAATGCAGTGGTGGATCTAGGGGGTGTCCTTTAAGTGTCACCAGACATCCCCTAGCGCTGCAATTAACCATATTCA